>OX155951.1:5046987-5253487 GCA_944548615.1 Micropterix aruncella
TTTTAATTTATAATCATTCATTTAAAATAACGTTTTGCACGGTTGGTTATGGTACCTTAACTAAATCGTGTAAAATATTATTAATCCATTTCTTTTTGTTCGATTCCTTGAATTTAAATTTTCAAAGAATTGTTCGATTTCAGAAATGTCACATATCTTGACGACGGCTGAGCCGAAATATTGATATACATTTTATAACAATCATTAATATTTAAGAAACACTAATCGCCTATTATTTTCCAGCATTCATTCTCGTCTCGCTTTGTTGTGTTGCCACTGTAGGAGACATTCAGGTTCCAATACCACAGCAGGAAACACCTAGCAAATACTGAAAGAAGAGAAGAAAAAGGCGTGGAGTCACTCCTGGTCACCACAGACCAGATAAGTGCCCTTTCATTATTTTATCATTTCATTTATTTAGTAATAAACATAATTTCAATTTGAAAAATAATATATATATATATATATATATATATATATATATATATATATATATATATATATATATATATATATATATATATATATATATATATATATATATATATATATATATATATATATATATATATATATATATATATATATATATATATATATATATATATATATATTATATATATATATATATATATATATATATATATATATATATATATATATATATATATATATATATATATATATATATATATATATATATATATATATATATATATATATATATATATATATATATATATATATATGATGAAATCCAAGCCACACATCACCCATTGAAAGTACGATTTCTGTTCTGGGCGGTTTACTATTACTAATTTACTCGCGTTCACCAAATATGTCACATGAACCTAGGATGATGGCGGTCAGGTGGATGCTCTTTATTTAGATTTCAGTAAGGCATTCGATTGGATAGACAGCGATGTCCTACTTGGTGAATTATATATGACAGCGCTTTAGAATCAACTATTACAGTTGTTTGTATGCTATATCAGAAATAGGAACAGTTATTATACTTCTAATCATACATGCCATATAGTTTCTACGCTTATTCTGGAGTACCTCAAGGCTCCAATTTAGGTCCGTTGTTATTCACTCTTAAATTGAATGAATTTCTAAAAATATTATGGATGTTTGGTATCTTAGAATGCTTTATGATGTCTTTGCGAGGAGTAAGCTAGAATTCAATAGTTGTTTATAGAACCCCTATGAAAAATCATACATTTTAGATAAAAAGTCCAAATCAAATGCCCTAGGCATCTACACGGTTAGGAAATCAACCATGGCATTCGACAGAAAAACGGTATCTTTGGTAGGCTAATAAAGCTTCCCAGATGTCTAGGACCCAGTTACTTAGTAACGAGGAGACTTACTTTGAAGGATTGCAGATACTTTGAAAAAAAAACATATATGTAAGTCAGTAATAATATGTGCATTATTTATTTAATTGCACTCGTAAACGTTGATGTAAAAGAAGAAGAGCTCATATGCATGAGCTCACTGTGCGGCAGCGCTGCCCACCGAGGAGCATGATTTATATCGTAAGCGTACGTCCCACCGGTTCAGGGGTTACACGTTTCAAAACATCAGCTCAGCCGACGTGGATGTGAATTAATGGCCGCGGATATTTCACGACATTCGTGCATTGAATTGCCCAGCAATACGACGGCTCAAAATTACACCACGTCACTCGCCAGACGGTCGGCTAATTGAACGCGAATCTCACACGTCCGCCTCGATTTATTAATATCATTTTCGAAAATGATGGGCGTAGACTGGAGAAATATGAAGGTTATTTATTTCGTTAATTGCATTGTGATTACTATTAGTTCAAGAAACATTTAATTTCATGAAATAATTTACGCATTGCTGATAGATTTGATATAGGACTAGTGGTAATACCCGGTGTTGTTCGTGTTATACCCGTTCTGAAATACCCATGTATACCTATTTTCATGGCGATTGGCTGAACGGTATATAAGGTAGGCTGCAGCGCCATTTAGTGGCGAGTTAAAACGAAATGGATAGAACCAACATATTATCCGTCCTCAAATAACCGTGTTTACAAATTTTCATGGCGATTGGTTGAACGGTATAGTTGTAGACTTTATGCAGCGCCATCTAGTAGCGAGTTACAACAACGCGGATAACATTAAAACCTTCTCCATGAAAAATACATTTATGTAACCAACTTGCATATGGATCGGTCAAACAGTGTCGAAGTCTTTTAAGCTCGGACAGACATACAGATATACAAACATCTTGTGAAAACTAAGTCATCACACAGTATTTATTACATTGAATAATTACAGTGAAAAATACAGTTTATTAGAAAGTAAAACCAGTTACTTATTTCATTAAAAGTACGTCAACCACTTCATAATGAAACTTATACACATACCTATATTTTTTTCTAGTACATAAGAGGCTTGTGTTTTGGGTATGTGTGTGAGTGTGTTGAGTGTGTGGGTTTGGAGTGTGAGCTTAGGCGTCCGTATCAGGGTTGTATATCTAGAGTATCAGACATAAATTGAGAAAAGTTTTTATGTAAATATTGTAATTAGTTTTTAAACTATTATAAAATAATAATGGTCATTGTCATAGAAGTATAATAATAGCAATAATTTTCAATAAAATATCTAATGCGAATAGCCAGTTAATTGTATTAGTTAGGAATTGATTTATGGAGTATGCGCTTCAGGAATTATTAATAATCCTAATACTATTTAAATGGGTATTATAAAGCTCACAGCAGGGTGTGAGTAGGTACTCCATTTCTGGATGCATTTCTTTTAAAACGTGGCAATTGAAAAAGGTCAAATTGGCGCGTGGTTTCAGTTGGGCGCCGCGTTAATATTGATCTCGCTCACCAGGTCAGAAAAATCGATTGCGCCATTCATTATTTTATAAAGGCATAGAGCATCGTTCAATTTGCGACGACAAGATAGCGGATCTATTTTAATCTAATTAATATATATGAAATATAATATAGATGCATCACAATAGAGAACAGATAATTTTATAAAACCTGGTTATTTTATTTGTCCAATATAAAAAGAACCCTTAGACCTATATTTCCGAGATTATTTTTTCGTATGTCTTAGTTTCAGAGGTAACAGATCTTAACCCTTTGCCTGCCAAGATTGTATATTATTTATTTTATTTTTTTGGCCCTACCTAATTACAAAAATTACACTAACTTTATGTTTTATTTCAATCATCACCCTACAAAAGACTGCAATTCAATAACTGCCAAAGTAATAGGCTTTCATATGAAAACTCCTTCAAATCGCCCGAGAATACTCGTGGTTAGCAATAGTGGTATAACGCCAAACTCGAGATAACTCGGGCTTGGCAGTTAAAGGGTTAATTTTCGGCCGGACGCCTGAGCGCTCTCCACAAGGCTGGTTTCTCCGCGAGACTGAAACCGGTCCATTTTTTAATATAGTCTACGCAATATAATTTAGCTGATTGTCTTTAAAAAGCAATACAATAGTCAGTGACTCAAATCATGTTAAACCGTTAAATTTACTACGAAATTTAGCCTATAACTTAAAACTTTGGCTTATAACTAATTTATTTTGGTAGTCGATCTGGTTTGACATTTTTTGTTTTGTTATTCCAGTTTAATATTTTTCCTCATTAACCTTCGATTCTGTTTTCAGCACGCTTAGTGGACAGCGCTATAAGTGTGAGCGAGATCCCTAATGAGCCCGTGGTTTATTTAAATTTAAGTGCAAATTTACCCTAGACAGAGGCGGCTGCAACGTCGCCGAAACGTCGGGTGTTCACGAATCTTGTTTATAATGTCAAACCACCACGATAGTCTCCATTTTTTTTAATTTGAGTGCAGTAAAATTACCGTAAACCAGAATGGTATTTCGCCACAATATCGTTGCTTCAGGTTAAATCAACATATTTAGTTAAGACAGAGGTTAAATAGTTAGATCGGTTAAGATAGATTCAACTATCCAATGTAGTATTAAAATACTTTAAATGCAGAATCATGTATTTAAACAACTCTCCCTATGGGCTCACTTATAGACAGATTAAGCTGAGACTCCATTAAGTAGAGGCATTAGGTAGATTGCTGAATTCTCTACGGATTTGCGCAACTGAATTCCAGAAGGTATCGTTAAAGGCTTTCGAGTTTGCAAAAGCAATTTCAATTATCAAGTTTCTATCCTTGCTACTCATCCTGGCTAATAGATTGAACGGTGGTCTGGTTACTTGACGAGAAATCACAAAATAATTATATATTTCGTTACGTATATCTTAGAGTAAAGCTAAGTAATGGAGAAAGTCTACGCCGTCTTATGGCCATTTAATGGAAAATCAACTAGAGAGCTTCAGATCAAAACTCGGTGAAGTATTTTTCTTGGTCTCTCATAGTTGATATTTTTAGTGTCTGAAGGTGTTCAGCGTATTCAAATCCGCGAATATTTTAGTATAAGTATATTTTAATTGATGGGAATAGTTATGTACATTTGGCAGCTCGGTTAATAGCTTAATCATTTATAATTATTCGTATGACGACGCCTATGCATTATGTGCTCGCTATCTCTTCATCTTATACCTCGTTCCTACATCGCGAGTATACCGACTCGTTGCTCTCTCCTGGGTTATTTACTATTGACTTCGCTACACCATCGTCTTACTATCGCCTTATCGCGCCTTCCTCCAGTTACAATCGCCAGTACCTTTGACCAGTTCCAATCGCCTTCCAACCCAGCAGCGAGCGGCTGTCTCCTGCAGAACGAACACCCGCGGACACTCTGGCAGCCCTTCCGTGATGTATTTTATGCGCGATGAATTTAAAGAAGTCTATGAGCTGTTGTTGTCATCATCCTACTTTCCACGTCGCCAGGACTCGCAGCCATACTTCCAGAATCAACCTCGTTGACAAAACTCTAGAAATGATATTCCTAGTCTCACCTTTGGAGTTATTTCGTGTTTAATTTCGTTTAATTTTGATGTGATCTATTAGAAACAGCTTTGATTTGAAAAATTAAAATATGTTTCTTTTGTTGTTTCATTTGGGTTGTTGCTCTTGTCGTCCGCCTACTTTCCTGTCTTCCTAGTCAGCATATTGCACTAGCCTAGTGCTAGTTACGGGTGCAATAACTAGCATGTAGCTCTGTTATATATTTTTTAATGGAATGTATTAGAGTATTTGTAATGTGTACGGCGTCCTTAGGAAGTAGACAGGCAAAGGCGTTTTTTTACAAAGTTGAAAACAAATATCAGTCAAGTCAACTTTTTCATGATTTGCGGTTAGGAAGCGATGCGGTAAATTTAAGTGAAAGAGATAGAGAAAGATAAAAGTAGTAGATAACCACACTTACAAGATACAACCATCAGCAAAATAAGTTAAAAATATATAGAATTATTACAAATAAATGTAGAATTATCAAATGATTTAGAAAAATATTTATTAAAAATATAAGATAACCATAAATCTGGCGAATGTCTGCACGCACCTGAATCAAAGAATTATAAACTAATATAAAACCATCTAATTAAAAGTAATCTAAAAAAATATTATTATTCGGAGTATATATCATAAATAATAAGGAAACATTCAAAATAAATAAAAGGTAATTTAAAATCCCAAAAAATGAATTGTCAAAAAAAAAAAAAATATTTTGAGAACGCTACATCGAGATCATAGACCTCTACGTTAAACGTCGTGTTATATAATTAGGCTTGTTGATGTGTTACTTTACCATTTTCTTTCATGTTGTATAGACCTGATTACCCAGCAAATAGATATCGTGCAGTACTACTAGCCTACGTAACAATTGGAGTGCCAATCGTACCCACGCATCAGCTCAGGGATAGATATTTTTTTTTGTATTTTCGTTTAAGAAAACGCAAAAACCATTTTCACCATTATCCCCAAAGCGTTTTTTGAGATATACAAATAAGAAAAAAATACAGCATAAATGAAGTAAAGTTTGTAATTATCATATTTTTTTAGGATTATAAAATCTACATACCAAAAGAAACATTGATTTAATGTCAGTGGAATGTATTTTATTGATCAAAAATACTATTAGATACATTGGAACATTTTTAGACATACATTTTTAGAAATATTTGTCTCATATGGTAATGTAAAAGAGTTTCTATTGTCACGCGCAATTAGTTGTGAAAAGGTTTTATATAATGGGTCATTTCGACAGAGTCGTGACCCTCAGCGCGTGAGTAAAACCAGCACTTGGTTGGTTTAGTATTATTAACTTTAGGAGTAGGTGTGGACTATTGCTCTCGGCTCCGGAAAACAACGACTCGCTCTGCTACAGCGGGTCTACCTACTCTGAGTCTACGCCCGGTCTGAGACGAGTCTACATTTGATCTACGCAGAGTCCATGACGCTTAAAAAATGGTTATCTATATATTTTACCAAATTATAACGTATAATATATTACTGACTCTTCCATAGATAGTTCGTTTTTGTTTATGTCGGTATACATATATTATGTGGGTGGATAAATTGTCGACCGGCCTCCATCAGCCCAGCGGCTAACAAAGTGGGTCGAGCAGCTGTTTCTGGATCGCCTCCAGGTCGCGGTTTTCACATATCGCTGTCCTTTTCCAGCGTATGCGGGCGCTGGAGCGAGAGAAATTCACCTCGAATTTATCTTAATGTCATCTCTGCTCGACGACATGCTTCATAAAACGAACCTTTAACACTCCCTTAGTATGCCGTTTTATACACATTAATAATACTATCAGCGGTGTATTGGGGTGGAAGCGATTGGATTATGCCAACCAAGCACGATGCCGAGCCCGTAACTGACCTACTAACTTACAGTGAGTAATAACACCCGGGGATAGCTATTGTTATTTAATGTGACCAGCGTCTCGACAAAGAGGGTAGTTTTTTTACACAGGATCGCTATAAATAAGGCGAATGTCTGAGCGGATATGGAACTCAGCGACACGGTACATCGATACTAATATTATAAAGAGGTAAAGTTTGTGCAGTTGTAGGAAGTAATCTCTGGATCTATTGAACCAATTTTGAAAATTCTTTTACCAATAGAAAGCCACATTCTTTGTGAGTGTCATAGGCTATATATTAATCCGAAAAATGAAAGGACTTTTTCGTGGTAGTTGGATTTGCAAACTAAGTTGGAGAAAAATCGGTCGAACGAAAACGTTTCTAACTAACGCTGCCTTAACGATGAGAGATATATGATTAATTTCTAGAGAGAAGTTGTAGAGCTTGATAATACCTACAAAAAAGTCAGCGACAGCATATGTGTAACTTTTATATTTAAGCCACAAAAAGTAGTATTTTATATTAAAAAAATAATTAAATCGTTAGGTCTGGTTTATTGGTCATATTATCAACAATTATGAATTCTTATCAAAACAAGTAAATTTATCGTCTCAAGTGTTTAAAACAAAAGACTTTTCCCTTTTACTGCATATAATTTCCCCTTTACTGCATAAATGGTTAAAGAGATAAGACACTCACAAATAAGACACTCACAAGAAGACACTCACAAATAACGGTAATATAGTCAAATTGGCATGCAAATACATACATACGTATGCAGTAAAAATATAACCCATCTTTTGGCAGTTAGGAAATGAAACATAGCAGTCAGTACTAACCGAACCACACTCATAATTTCATCACAAGTAAAAAGTTTTACCGCCCAACGAAGTGGGCATGGGTCAGCTAGTATTAATATACAACGAGTTGAAAGTATCACATGCGCAGGTCCACCATATTTTGCTAGGATCCCATTAGGCCACTCTGGTCCGGAGAATAAAAAATACGCAATTTTAATGCAAATCAAATATTTATTTGCTCATTTCGATCGGATCGGCTCATCTTACGATTCAACTCGCATTCAGAAGTCTCTTCGTGTGAAAGGCTACCTCGGGTAAGACTCTCGCGTCTCAGGCCTCGCGGCTGGTGGATCGGTTTATCCTTGTGGGATTACCTCCCGGAGCTACTGGACGGTTTGTATACCGTTCGGCGACGCCAATCAGTTGTGCACTTTGACTAATTGTTGAATGAGTCCGGAGACTATGGAAATATAATGTCTCCTAAGCAGCGGGGGTGGATGTTGACCATCAACACTTGAAATGACGATTAAGCTAGTAGTAGCAAGATATATACAGAGACCACATTTTACGTAGTTGTAGCGGAAAAAGTACTTGGCGTATCATAATTTTCTGAGAAGTATTTTCAGCTATGCAGAATTCCCTTTCACATAATTATAAAATTATATGCAAGTCATATCATTGTTCATCTCATATAACTGTGAGATGAACAATGTGGGATGAATATCTGGTCGGTTGTGGATTTGTTTTTCAATAATTTTATTATATGGTAATCTAGTAGTATACTATATGCGTTGTAAATCGGTAATATTTTTAATAGTAGTTTATGGGGTAGTAATAACTTCTCCTGATCTTACATTGTAAAAGGTTCCGGGCTCGATTCCCAGCTGGGACCCAATTTTCCGTTGGGATAAAATTAACGGAATTGCATTTCATTTCTGTACATCAAATGCAGTAACAAAACACAGTCGGACATATATATTGCAAGCAAACATAACTAAAACACCATAGTAGAGTTGATTGTAAGTGGTTTCTCTATGCTAATATTGTTTGTTGTCTTTATTGTGAAATTTCACAATGGGCGGGTTTATTATCATACGTCAATCTCTTACAACCAAACGTAATTGTTTACATGTATGTGTACATGTAGTTGTAATGTCAGTTTGTGGTTATTGTATTCGATCGACAGAATTTAAATACAATTTCGTTAATTTTATCCCAACGGAAAATTGTGACCCAGCCGGGAATTCAACCCGGAACTTTACAATGTAAGATGAGGAGATCTAGCCACTACGCCACCGGGCTGTTGCTAAAACCCCGCCCGTTGTAAATTTTCACAATAAACATTAGAAGCAATACCAAATCGACTAGTTTTTTATCGGAGTACACGTTCAATAATCCATATAACAAAACATGCACCCAACCAATAAACAACATACCTCATGCATATATTCTCGTAAAGTTTGGACAGTACACTCTCTTGCGGACAGTTTGCGGGGAGTTTTGCCACCTCCCCGTTATTACGCTATGCATTAAGGCGGTGAATTTTAAACCGAATATTGTTGTAGTTTTTAGTTCATCCTTATCCACGCTAAAACTCCATCGGCCTAGTCGATAATGCATGGCGGGCGCGGGATGCGGCTCGTCGAACGAGCAGGACAAACTTTCCTACTTATCGCCAACTTTTCCCCGTCTGCCTGGACTCATAACATTTTTACAAAGTACATCTATAGGCTTTCTTTGAATAGTTGCACGAGAAAGGCATAATAAGTCAGAGAGTGCCTTTCAACTGCGGCGCCGAGGGCGTACTTGGCCGTTGGAATTTGTTCGAGCAGAGGAATGTAGCTAGTTAGCTCTAGATTTTATAAGCCCTCCAGTCAGTCAATGCCTTCCAATTGGCGTTGGGTCATTCTGGCAGCGTTGGGTCATTCTGGTCAATCGGAAGCTACTTCGACCTGAAACTATCCCTCGGCCCTCGGAGGAAGGAGATGCGAGTCATTCTATCTACCAATCGTGATGCTTATATGATTCAATTAACTGCCCTACCTATACGACCGTACGAGATACGTCCGCTATAATAGCATATACACTATCACGAGTAAATCAAACAAGGGACTTAGGAGTGACCTGTGACTCACGGTTGACATACAGACAGCACATCTACGCCCTAGTTGATAATTCTTACAAATTGCTAGGGTTTGTGATGAGGAGCATGAGCCAGTTCAACAACACATTTGTCATGCGCCTCCTATTCAATTCCCTAATTTGGAGCAGATTAGAAGTCAACGCGGCAATATGGAGTCCTTACGAAAATAGCTACATATCCAGGCTGGAGAGTATACAGAAACGCCTTCTGAGGTTCCTGTACTTTAAACAGCATGGATATTATCCCTTTCTATATCCTATGGATCCTATGGATCCTTATTCTGGGGATGGTTGGGTACAACTCACTAAGCGTAAGAAGAGATTGGTTGGCAATCTGCCACATATATAGACTGCTTAGGGGGTTAGTTGATAATCCGACCATCATTAGAAGAATCGGTCTGTTTGTAACCGCCAATTACTACCGTGCTAGGACTCACGTATTGTTCGCGTTACCGCGAGCTAGAACTAACATCGTTCAACACTGTTTCACGGTGCGGTCGCTTCGTACTATAAATGCACTATGTTCAGCTGAGCCACAATTGGATATTTGGACGGTGAACTTAGCACAACTGCAAAGTACGGTAATGGCATTTCTTAGCAATCAAGTAATTAGATAAATATGTAGTATGTAATATTAAAATTGTTAAAAAGTAGTAACTAGTATAATAAAAAAGGTTAGATAACCATTAGATATAATATATAAGTGTAATCGTTTAATATTAAGATCTAAAGTATTTCTCTGTCTCGTTTGCTATAGTCTAGAATAATAGTCTATATATTAGAATAATAATGAGTAATAGTAATGGAGTAGAGTAAAAAAATAATATTATCAATAGTAGAGTTATAATATTAGTCTATAGTAGAATAATAGTTATAATCTAGAATAACAGCCTAGGAAATTAATTAGCGATTTGGAATCATATTTAATGTAAGGTTGTTTTGTTTCATAATTATGTTTTGGGAAATAAATAAATAAATAATAAATATAAAGAAATTTAAATAAAATATACAAAAAATATGTATATACAAATTTATATAAAACCGCATCATAGGAAAGCTTATATACACCGCTATATATTTTGGCTGGTATATTTTAAACAATTAATGTTATTGAAAAATCTAATGACATAAAAACAAGGATTTAAATACTTTTGAGTAATAACCCAAATGCAGGGCGGTTAACATACTCGTTTTTAATTTATTTTCAAAGAAGATTGCTATTATTTGTATGAGCTCTACCTACCAACCAATAAGCTTAGGAAAGTCATATATATTTAGGCATATATTAATTATATTTAAAAACTAAATTTCCCCTCGTATATCTTATTGGTATTTACGTTTTAAATATTACAATTATTAGGGCTTTGACGAGAAATGTCTGTTAGCAAATAACATTATTAGTATCTCGTTATTACTATTACAACTTCTTATTATTTATTGCACAAAATAAATAAAAAATACAACAAAAAAGTTATTCAGCACGAAAGCCAAACAACAACTAATAGCCTACGTGATATCCGCCAGAAGAGTCGATTGCAGTCCTTCATGTCGCATCTAAGAGTCGATTGCAGCACTCCGTCTCACATTTTTCAAGAGACACAACGAATCGATAAGAGCTGCCCAATAAGTAATTAATACATAATAGATCCGAGTGGCGGTCCACGGTGACCACAAAAGTTGAAGAGTTTGAGGAAGCCTGGCCTGAAAACTTCGACTCGAACCGCCAACAGCGCAAAACTCGTCTGAAGCCCACTTATACATACACGTATAACAACTGCGGTGAACTCTACTGTAGTCGTTGTAATGGGACCTCTAGAAACAAACTGGGATTCACGAATCACTTCCGCGCGCATCTTCCAAGAAGTCCTGTCAACCAAGAGGTCGCCGTCGTCGGATCACGATGAGTAGGACATCATCATCATATCATAGTCGCCATTTCCAATTCGTCTTCATCCTAATTCTGGATCCAACATTAATTTAAGCCTCGAAAACTGCCGAAATCTGGAACACCTGATAAGTTAGTCGTAGAGAATAGCTGTACGCATACTTCCAATTCATGGGAATCATAGATCGAATGTTTAATGAAGAGACTTTATTTATATATATATATATATATATATATATATATATATATATATATATATATATATATATATATATATATATATATATATATATATATATATATATATATATATATATATATATATATATATATATATATATATATATATATATATATATATATATATATATATATATATATATATATATATATATATATATATATATATATATATATATATATATAAATATAAATATCATATAGCCTTAAGTATAAACTTCTCGACCAGAAATTACGATTTATATCTTATTTCATGGGAACGAGCAAATGAAGTATTTTATTTTTATTTTCATTTAATAGCTGGCTGATAGCGAGCCCAGCAATCGTATATCGTCCTTTTAAAGAGTAGATGAATTCGAATTTCAAATCGAGATATGTCATTCCGCATTTAATAGACGATTGATTGTGATTTTTTTCATTGTTTTTGCTTTAATTTGTCTTTAATAAAGGCATTTTATTTTGGTTTGCAAAAGGATACGCTTTGTTTTTGAGATGTGGATGAAGGGCGATCGTTCGCTAGCGATAAAGGGATCCCATTAAACCTACAGTGTACCGTCGAAAGTGGTACTCATCCAAGAATACATCTCGTTTAAACAATAAGCATTTCCCAGTCCAGTCCGGGAAAACCTTCCAGCTATGTAAGTGGCTTTTATTATTTTTATTTTTTCATCAAAGTGTCATCCTTTAAACGAATTCTTTAAAAAAAGATTTTACAAAAAACCAATCAAATATTAACAATATTATACAATTTTATCTTATGTTTTGAACTCTTGTAAATATCATATAGCCTTAAGTATAAACTTCTCGACCAGAAATTACGATTTATATCTTATTTCATGGGAACGAGCAAATGAAGTATTTTATTTTTATTTTCATTTAATAGCTGGCTGATAGCGAGCCCAGCAATCGTATATCGTCCTTTTAAAGAGTGGATGAATTCGAATTTCAAATCGAGATATGTCATTCCGCATTTAATAGACGATTGATTGTGATTTTTTTCATTGTTTTTGCTTTAATTTGTCATTAATAAAGGCATTTTATTTGGGTTTGCAAAAGGATACGCTTTGTTTTTGAGATGTGGATGAAGGGCGATCGTTCGCTAGCGATAAAGGGATCCCATTAAACCTACAGTGTACCGTCGAAAGTGGTACTCATCCAAGAATACATCTCGTTTAAACAATAAGCATTTCCCAGTCCAGTCCGGGAAAACCTTCCAGCTATGTAAGTGGCTTTTATTATTTTTATTTTTTCATCAAAGTGTCATCCTTTAAACGAATTCTTTAAAAAAAGATTTTACAAAAAACCAATCAAATATTAACAATATTATACAATTTTATCTTATGTTTTGAACTCTTGTAAATATCATATAGCCTTAAGTATAAACTTCTCGACCAGAAATTACGATTTATATCTTATTTCATGGGAACGAGCAAATGAAGTATTTTATTTTTATTTTCATTTAATAGCTGGCTGATAGCGAGCCCAGCAATCGTATATCGTCCTTTTAAAGAGTGGATGAATTCGAATTTCAAATCGAGATATGTCATTCCGCATTTAATAGACGATTGATTGTGATTTTTTTCATTGTTTTTGCTTTAATTTGTCTTTAATAAAGGCATTTTATTTTGGTTTGCAAAAGGATACGCTTTGTTTTTGAGATGTGGATGAAGGGCGATCGTTCGCTAGCGATAAAGGGATCCCATTAAACCTACAGTGTACCGTCGAAAGTGGTACTCATCCAAGAATACATCTCGTTTAAACAATAAGCATTTCCCAGTCCAGTCCGGGAAAACCTTCCAGCTATGTAAGTGGCTTTTATTATTTTTATTTTTTCATCAAAGTGTCATCCTTTAAACGAATTCTTTAAAAAAAGATTTTACAAAAAACCAATCAAATATTAACAATATATATATATATATATATATATATATATATATATATATATATATATATATATATATATATATATATATATATATATATATATATATATATATATATATATATATATATATATATATATATATATATATATATATATATATATATATATATATATATATATATATATATATATATATATATATATATATATATATATATATATATATATATATATATATATATATATATATTCAATTGCGAGATATTCTCGGCCTACCTTTCTTAAAATTAATATATTACGCTATTTTCCAATCCATCATGACATATGTTATTACACTTGGATAGGAGCTTGAGGAAAAACCCCCTCCAGAAAGTGAACGTTGTCTGTGGCAATAATTAGAATCATGCCTAGGAAGCCACGGATTTACTCTCCCAACCACATATTTTACCTATTTGTCGAGGTACAATTGCTGGATTTGAGGCAGATCTATTGTCGTCAAGCAGGTCTTCTTTTCAAAAATAAAACTGGAAAGGAAGATTATGTTTTACCGGAAAACAGTGAAAGAATAGGTTGTTACGCGGAAAACTGCAAAGTATTGAAATGTCTAACGTCTTTGAACAACGTCGATTCGGCTTTCTAGTATGATATTAGAAATAATAAGAAAATAATAAATATATGTCCTTAATGATAGAAGAGACGGTACGAAACATTTATAACTATTTTTAAAATATATAAATATTTTTTAAAAAACGTACCTATTTTTCACTTATTTTCTTAATTACATTTCACGTATTACTACATATTATTATTTATTGTAAATAATTATTATTTAATAATAATTATTTCTATTTATAAAATTATAAAGGTTTTAAAAATAAAATTTTCAGTAAAACTTTATTTTTATAATCTTTCGAATTAGCATTATCTTTATAAGTCTCTGCCTAGTTAGAAGGGAGAAAACTTTGTTTAAATTTAAAAAATATGTATAACATAGCCTGCCCTCATAAACCACCGTCGATTATGTTCTGCCCCAAGATCGCGCATCCTGGTCTCGATTATATGGAAAGTATGCCATCTAAGAAACACCGAATTCCCGCTGCTCATAGAAGATGATAGCGCAAAACTGACAGTTATTTAGCATGAGCGAAGTACTGCCTGCTGGCAAGCCAGCCAGCGGCACTCGCGCGATGGCCGGATCGCATGACACGGCGCGATTTATTCGACCATTTTAATAATAATAATAATGGCAATATGGCCGTCGGCTGGCGTCGAGCGATGCGGCCGCTATTGCCCTCGTTCCCGATAAGTGTTCCGCGCAACGGCGCAGCGCTAAAAATTGATCGTTTGAATTAAACGGAGTCATGCAAGCCTAAGATTTACTGGCGACAAGTCACAATAGGCAAAAAATGGCTACAGCTATAATACAAACACTCCAAGGCATGGCATTACCGTGTTTTCGCTGCGCTTGAATGCCATATGCCATTTTGCTACTGCTCTCTTTCCACGTGACATTGAGTTAAAACCGCTTCTAGAGTGCTCGGGACCTTGAAGGACTTTTTATTTTGGCGCTCCTGTGAACCAGCAACCAATACTCTGGTCCAGTGTTTTACAAACTTCTTTAGATCGCGACCCCCTTTAAGGTAAACAATCAATAGAACTCACCCCCCTCAGACTGTAACTTAGTTCTTTCGACTCGCTTAGTCTCTTACACAGCTGTAACTATTATATCCATCCAATAAATAAAGTTATCGTAACAAAAATGGCGAAAACCACATTAAATTTAACTGTTTTTTACTTTCTATGCTAAGCTGTGTCTAACAGTTCGTTTTTATTTTTTCCAGATCCAGCCACCGGGGTTAAAAGAATGCAAAATGTTTGCATTCGCTTTATATATGACCTACAAATATATGACCTCTTATGGAATACAGAAGGAGACTTCACAAGCTGACGACCCGCTAAAGGAGAGATACAAGAATCCCCGGTTTGCTCTATATAATCTTGGAGAGGTCCGCTCCGAGCTATCTAGTAAGCAGATTCAACGGCTCTATCAGCTCACGGGAGTAATCTTTGAATTTAAGACAACCTACTCTCTCGATCTTAAGTCTCAGTAGTGATTTTTACTCGCAGTCCTTCGCCGTACACGAAGCCCGTCTCTGGAATGATTTGCCCACACATCTAAGGACAGCACCGAGTTTATATTGTTTTAAACACAAGCTCAAAAAACAATTTAACACACACTCATAAATTTCCCCTGTCCCCTCCCCTACCAATTACTTTCGTCATTACAGGTTTATTGCATTTTTAAATTTTCAATTTGTATTATTTCATTTTCTGTTGGATTTTAATGTGAGATACATTCGATTCGAGCGGCCTTTATACGTGATTTTAATAATAGATTTATCTTCCACCCTTTGGTAGTCCACGATCTTCCACTTCGATCAAGCGGGGATAACACAATCGTCATTCCGTTACATCATTCTTTTGTTTACACGCACTCTTTTACGGTCCATTCTGCTTGTTTATGGAATCAGCTCCCTCACTCTATCAGGCATGCACCTTCGTTGCACACTTTCACAAACTCTCCTTTATCTTTCCCTGTCTAACCTTAGCATAATTTATTGACTCATATTTTAATAACTTTATGTTAAATTTAACTTTATCACTTCTGTGTGTATTTATTGTACGGTGACAATCAAGAATTACTTTATTAAATGGTTGACTGTAAGATATCGCTATAGCGATAAGTCCGTCATTTGTGCATAAATTGTCTTTTATTTCTAAAACCAGTGTAATATTTATTAAGTATTGTTTTTATAGCACAATAAAGTTATTCTATTCTATTCTATACTTTAAAACATGTTTTCCTATTCGTTTGAGGTTAGATGTAAGTCATTTCTTCAACGCAATAAGATCACCGATTTGTTTCCACAAATACAGCGTTTCAGTATTATTATTATATCTATGGCTTCGAAGGCGAGTGAATGGGTGGTAAGGTGGACGCTCACATGTGGCAAGACAGCTGTCCTAAACCTACCACCGCCGGTCGTTAGTCCGGAATCCACCCTTCACCTCCCAGAAGTGTAATAATTATATATGATGGGCCCGATTTTTGGTATGTGAATTCCATGGCAGCTCCGTTTGTATTTTATTTTATTTATACTGCTTGTCCATACAAAATATCCTGAAAATATTTTTCAGGATATTTGGGCAGCAGGATTTAGTGCGTCTTTCTCAGTTCAGAAATACATTTCCCTGAATATTAAAAAAAAAGTCGGTCGCTTTAAATGTCTAATTCTCGTTGGGGAATGTGAAACCCCGAAGACAGGGCTTCTCATGAAATATGCATGTCGCGAAATACGTCACTGCATCGTTACACATTCTCGAGTGGCGAAGTTCGTCCCGCGCTGGGTGGGATAATCCGCCGGGAATTTTCCCTTTGGTATATTTCTCGGGCGTTTGCCGCCTTGTGCCCCGCGAGACTCACCCGTGAGGAAGGTCGCCTCTTTTCGAACCGCGCCTTCTTTTGATCGCGCCACACCCAACTTTGACTACGAGCAGCCTCTCCAAACTCGCGACCCGCAACTCGCGACGACTGTGCAATGTTGAATGACTCGTGCGGTCCCACTTTAATTCAGCTCCACTTGGAATTCTCGAGTAACTAACTATGTAAGAAACTACCTTTCGTCGACATAAGGGAATTTAAATTCATGACGAGCGAAATTTTACATTATGGGTAATCTTGAGTTAATGGGCCCATGCTAAGTTGGACACGAAGACCCATTCTGTTCAGGGTTGGTCACACTCACGGGTCAACACCCATCCGACGGCCTCCACGCATGAAGTGCGAGCCTGGGTAGGACTCTGGCCTTGGTCAGTTTCCCCTGGGAATCAAACTTCTGGCGCTCCTGGACGGTCTGCGCACCGTGCGGCGTAAGCTAATCGACTGTGCACTCTGACTAACAGTCGGGGGAGTCCGGAAGCAGTACTGTTTGCTATAGAGCGGGGGTGGTTGCGGACCTTACGGCGACTGCTCTTAAAACGACCATCGGCTATCCGATCCTAAGTGAGCAGCCGGGCAAAGGACGCTGTGGTCCGCGACAGATTCGGTATACAACGTTTCACCGCTTCGTAAGGGAGAGGACCGCGCAAGCGACCTCGAACTCGGAACCAATCGAGAGACCGGAGTAATCTGGTCACAATTGGAAGTAAGGGCGTGAGTGTCGGCCCGCCAGGTAACATTCCTGGCTATCTCGCGGTCAAGGCGTTGGCCTCTTACGGGCTTGTGATGTAGCTAGATGGTGGACTGTTTTTGTCCCAAGTCTTCTACGTTCACTCCAGGGAGATAGAACGACTAATCGTTAAAACTTCCTGAGGTGACGGGCTCGCCCGTTGTAGTCGACAACCCAAGTTGTACACATGGGTCTCTGCAAAATTAAAATCACTTACGAAAAACATCACTTTCAATTGTATTTGACTTCATATTATTTAGCGCAGGTGGCAAATTTGAGTTGCCTTCTGGCGAGGCAAACGTCTGAACCCCATACTTTCTACATTATCACCGATTTGAAATATTTGTCGCCAAATATAACTTAAGTTTTACGACTAGAGAAGTAGAGTAGAGGACGCTAAATTCAAATATAACATCTAGGAGATGCTTATTAGTTACCGTTCTGTAACAGAACTTAACCCGCTCAGCACGTAACATCTATTTGGGGACATGTATGGCGGCCGCCTACAATCCGAAACATCCGATTTTGGATATCGCGCTCGCCGCTGCGAAAAATGCAATTTACGATTCGAAACGTCGTACTTAATGCTTTCTGACCGCGGAACGACATGGCCAAATAGTCTTTAATTCGCCGGCCAACGACGATAAAATCGATCGCCGATTTAAAAAGTCAGCATAGACGTCAAAACAGCAGTCTCCATCGGCACCGCCGCGAAGGCGTATAGTTCCGCGAAATGGTTGTTTTGTGCAGAGTTTTGTGGATAAAAGTGCAGTGTTTACTGGATAAAAGTGAGTAATTTCCATTTTTAAGTAGTTTAGGCATAAGTATTAGTCAATTGAGAGAGTCCATTTGCTGTTTTTCACGAATTTTCAAAGAAAACACTTCGGCAACAACAAACGGCTCGCGAAAAAATGGTTGTTATTATTTTGTAATGTTTATGAAATATCCCGATATATTGCGAAATATGACGTAATGTCGCTTTAATTTACTAACAAAATAAGTATTGTTTCATTTACATCCTAAGTTATCACATAATTAGGCGTATTTTGAAAATTATATCTTGTTTTGTAAATTGAATCGCGCAAAGAAACTTCTTTTTATAATTACTATGAGAGAATAAAGTGCGATTTTCCATAGTTTTTCGATGAAATGTGACTCTTTGGAGTATAGTAATTAGTTATTAGACATATAATAAGTCTATGATAAGACAATATAATTGAAAAAATCTAACGAATTTTATATTATGGGCATTCAAAGTTTATTATTAAGTTCGGACGCGGGAACTCTCAAAACTTTAGATTTTTCTATAATATCAGACAAAGCTCAAAGTTCTGGTGTGATTTCTAAGAAGTGTGATGTAGTAATAAAGTTATTTTGAAAGAATTTCATATAAAAAAATACCATAAGTAGTCACAAATTAAAAATCAAAAAAATTTTTTTTTACGAGAATACATAAAATTTTTCTTGGCTGAATAAATAAATATTTTTGTATGCAAATAAGTAAAAAAAAAATATCGTTTTGGTAAAGCATTTAATAAAGAACATAACTGTATTTACAATTTTTGCATATTTTACGTATTTTGTGACAAAAAAATCGAAATGATTTTATAGGCGAGTTTTTTCAGTTTGCCAATTTTGTAATATTTATTCATTATTATCTTAATTGTTTTACGAGATAAGGTTATAATGTTTTATATGTCAAATTTCAATGCGATCATTTTTATTTTTATCTTTTTTAAATACGTTTAGTGGTTTATAAGTTATGATCGTTTTACTCAAGGCCGTTGACTCGCGTCGATTTTTTGCCCGAATATGTCGCGCGCAAAAAAAAAAAGTGATAGGTGAGTTTTTACCTCGCAACGGAAGCATAATTTTCCAAAAATGCATTCAAAAGCAAAGCATTAGTATAGTATTACTGTCTGGTTATTTTATTTCATCTTGTATTTGAACTTTTCGTTTCAGGATTTATGATTTAGCTTGTATTTCGCCCAGGACAATGGTGTTTCGCCAACGTCGAAACGTCGGATGCTCGTCGTCATGCTGTAAAATCAGTTCTTTTTTATTTGATTAATATAAAACCCGTACGCACTTTCATTCATATATATCATAATAATATGATTTTCATTTATAGTATGTTACCTAATTTTTACTGAAATAATCTATATTAATATATTAATCAATTTTAATTACTCATTTATTCGATGAAAGAGTTGAATTCCAAGATCTTTAAAATGCTCCAGTTTTAGTCATTTAAAAGAAAATAATTATCAGGACAGATTCTGATCCGAATCAAATTGATAAAGAAATTACTAATAATGAAACTACTAATGAAAATAATAATTACCATAGTAACATTCTCAAATTACCTACAAGTACATAAATCATATGATAATTGGATGACATGTTATTGGTGGATGAAATCGGATGACATGTTATTGATTTCTAGATGATTACAGAGTTGTGTAATTACTATTTTTTTCCAAAATTTTTGTTAAAACATCAGGTACTGATATCGGTCGATAATTTGAGGGATCAAACTTCGGTCCATATCTGTCACCTGATACTTTATAAGAAATATGTTTTCGGTTGATTATGTTTAAAAAAAAAATTATAATATTATATTAATTAATTAAATTCACAAGTATATGTGCAAATATTAAGAAACCTTTTTAGGCTACTTAATTTATTGGTCAATTTAATTATATATTAATCTATATATTTATTTATTTTACTTATCTATAAACTTAAATATTTTCTTTTTCTTTATTTAATATTAGTTCTTTATTTATATACACATTTATATATTTATAATAACCTTAAAATTTATAAGAATGAATGAGCGATCGGAATGAATGAGAAAAAAAAAAAAAAAAAAAGAAAGAAAGTGAAGTCACTATGATTAAAGTGAAGTCTTAAATACTATCACCCCAGAACAGATATACAATCTAGTGGGGGGATAAAATCCACACAAATGCAATCTTATCTGCTTCGCAAAAATCAATTGTATTGTTTTGGATAATTTTATAAAATAAAAAAAAAAAATTGTATACGCAAAGGAATTACGAAGTTCACGTAAATCTTAATATGCTGAATACCCTACCCAAGAAGTATAATTTACCTCTAAAAATATATATTTAATATTGGTGATATGTATGTATGTATTACGTACACCAGTTTCAATTCGTTTTTAAATATCACTGATTTTTAACTTTTGCATATGAATTATACTAGATATTAATACTCATCCAACAAGAGATGCAATATTTTATTACACCCACACAGAGCGGCATATGATTAAATCTCACGTTGCTGGTAGGATCATCAAAATTTTGATAACATTATACAATCTTTATTATAAACTCCTCTGCCAGAAATTAAGATTGAAGTTTCTTCTTTCATTTCATTGAGCATATGGAGGTTTTTTATTTAGATTTCGATTTAATGGCTCGTTGATAACAAACTCAGCCAATTGTATCATATTTTAAATGTTGGTAGCATTCGAAATTTGAATTATTTCGTAATGTCACTTTCATTTAGAAAACGGCTTTGCCGAAGTGATCAATAGTTTAACTTTTATTTTTTTCGCTTAATTCGTCTCACTTGAAGGCATTTTGTGTTGCATAAGGATAAGCCCTATTTATGAGATATATGGATGAATAGTGATCGTTAGTCGACTTCAAAAGGACCTTTAAACTTACATTGCACCGTCGAAAGTCGTGCACATCCGTAAGTATATCTCATTCAAACATAAGCATTTCCCAATACAAGCTGGGATTTCCTTCGCTACTTTTTAAGTAGCTTTTACTAATTTTATTTAAAATAAATATATATATACATATATATATATATATATATATATATATATATATATATATATATATATATATATATATATATATATATATATATATATATATATATATATATATATATATATATATATATATATATATATATATATATATATATATATATATATATATATATATATATATATATATATATATATATATATATATATATATATATATATATATATATATATATATATATATATATATATATATATATATATATATATATATATATATATATATATATATATATATATATATATATATATATATATATATATATATATATATATATATATATATATATATACACTTTAGGGTTTTTGGTTAGTAAAAGGGATAGAGTTGAGTACCTTAGCCGAACGTTTCGGAGCCCGTGGCTCCTTCCTCAGCGGCGAGAAGAATACTGGCATCCGCTGCTGTCACCAACGGCTACCCGCTTTTCTTCTGTGGTACTGGGAGAATGGTGATTTGGCGGGATGATAATGTGAATTTAAATTAAAATGGTTTAATTTTGAATTTAAAAAAATTACATATTTTTTTAAATTTTATTAAAAAAATATATATAAAATAGTTGTAGCGCATGTGTGTTAAGTGTTTGAACTACATATGTGTGGGGAGGTGAGTGTGTGTGAGTATGTGTGTTGGATTGTGTGGGTGTGTGTATGCGATGAATATGTTAATTTTGTTTTGATATGTGTTAATAATGGAACACTCAGTGTTGGACGTTTAGTCCGCACCCCTGGCAAGCTCCTAGTACCCATATATGTCCAAGTTCCCACGTTTTAAGTTTTATTTCCGGTGTATTTTCCGGGAATGCCCTAATAACTTTCACAGTGAAACACTCATCGAAGCTTTTGCCATGCGATCGCGCGTGGGTGGGGATTGGAAGACTTGATACGCCTCCTTTGGCTGAGCAACGATGATTATTCATTCGAAGATTGAGTCTATTGGTAGTTTCACCTACATAAAATGCATCACAAAATCTGCATTGTAGGTGGTAAATGCAGTTTTGCGAAGCGCAGTCCGCATGTGGGCTGATTTTGTAGACTTCAGTAGTGTTAGGGCTAGTGAACTCGGTGGCGGGAAAATGAATAGGACACGTTTTACATCGGCTCTTAATACAAGGGAATGAGCCTGGCGGTGATGGGGTGCTGATGCTGGCGCTAGTGGCAGTGCGGGACAGAATATCACGGAGGTTGGGAGGTCTCCGGTACACGATGTTGGGTGGGGCCGATAAGAGGCTTTTAGTAAGCGGGCTGGAAGAAATAATGGGGAATAAATCTTTAAGAATGGGTCTCAATTTTTCCACCCCAGGGAAGTACGTAGTACATAAGCGCAGGGATTCCATCGTTGAAGAACTTTTGGGGGCGTTCTGCTGGAAGCGTCTGTGGCTCGGAATTATCTGTTTATTCAGTAATTCAGTGGGATAATCCCTTTTCAGCAGAGCTGATTCGAGCGAGTCCAGAAATTCCTTCCGACCGGAATCCTCATTGCAAATGCGATGTCCACGAATGGAAAGTGAATGGGGAATCGCGCGCTTAGTGTGTGGAGGGTGACAACTGCTGTAGTGAAGGTACAACTGGTGGTTGGTAGGTTTAATATGAACCGAAGTTTGAAAATGGCATCCCGAAAGAGTCAGGTTCACATCAAGATACGTTACCCTATGGTCAGACACGTTCCACGTAAAATTGAGGGAAGAAAAATTATTGAGGCTTTCTAAAAAGACAGTTAAATTTTTCTTCCCTCAATTCATCCTGATTGCCCCGCCCCCCCTGTTGAAACGGTTATAATATTAGATAATAATATTATAGCATCAGCAATCTAAGGATTTGCAAGTGCTTTCTGTTTACACAGCCGAGCGATAAGTCGAGCAATTCCACTCCGTTATTACTGAATTTAATACTGAAATGCATTCTGCATCGAATTCTACTTCGGACTGCTAAGATTCTGAGATTAAAGTTAGATTCGCTCAGCAAGCTAAATTTCTCAGGCGCTAGGAAATCCTAAGACAGTGCGCTAAAGACATTGAAATGTACCTAATAAATTACATCCTACATTCACTTTACAACATACTTAAAGTAAACATTTAAAATAAAAACGTATCTCTAAAATTATAAACTATAGGTTTTGTAATTCGCGTATATTTGTTTATCCCTTTGCTACTTTACCATATAAGTAATACAGAGCCATTTTCTGATACTGTTTTTAGTATGCCTTAAAATATTTGGAAGTAAACTAAGTAGGGTAAATGGAAGTAATAGAAACAGTAGAGAAAACAATTAGAGATCTAATTTTCTAGTGAAGCGCTGTGAGATACATTAAAATCACCCGTTATACATACAATAAAAACCTACTATGCTTACTCCCCAATTTACGTATCTATGTAATAAATATGATTAACTAAAACTTATACCTGTAACTAAGGCTAAAATGAACCAAGGATTAAATTTATTTCGTTCATTTATTCGTGATAAAGTATATAACTTAAATAAATTGTGTTCAATAAATTCGTGCCTCAATATTAATACCCTCAGTGGCGGTTTCTTCATAAAAGCCGGAGAGCCCGGCAAACCTTGTCTCTTAAAAATCTTGGTAAAAAGGTCGCTAAACTAATAAGAATTTGCGAGCGCCTATTGCTATCTAGCGGACACAGAACGCTCCACGCGGCAAAACAGCTTATCGACAATGCGACAATTCGCTGCAATCTTACCGAGGTCAGTTCAGCTAGTCATCTCGCTCGCGCACATGGACTTGCAACAGGGTTTTAAAATCAGCGGTCCTCTCATTCTAACCTGTGGCAAATTACGCAAAACAATATATGTATATATACGACGTTTGTAGAAAAATAGAAATAGAAATATTTTTATTGTCCGAAATTGTGGTGGTACATTTATGGTGATAATGCGTAAAACTATGTCTCTCACAATTACCTGTTATTAAAACAGATTGACAAATTTGCTTATCTGCTAATTATAATATCTTATTAAAAAATGTAATTATTTCACTGGTTTAACATGAAAAAATCTAAACCGACCGGATAAGTAGAACTAACAGTAGAAGACAATTAATAAAAATAATTCACCAATAATATAAAAAATAAAGAAAAAATCAATATCAAGGAATAATCAAAAATCCGCCTATAAATTCGAAATGTATATAATTTAAAATGTAACAATAGAAAACAATTAATAAAAATAATTCACCAATAATATAAAAAATAATGAAAAAAAAAAACAAAATCGAGGAATAATAAAAATCCGCATATAAATACGAAATGTATATAATTGAAAATTTGCAATCTTCCTAATTAAATTATTGTAAAAAGAAAATGAAAATGCATGGCTACAATATAATATTATGAGGCACATAATACAATATAGTATTATGTACTAGTGATGGGTGTGATCACGAATAGCAATAACAATAACGTTTGATATTTGCAATCACGAAGAACGCGTTACGAGAATTTGAAAGAATATGCTATTTGAATCACGGCTACGAAGAGTAACGAGTTGCCATCACGCGGCGCCGCTACGACGCGACCGATCACTGATCAGTGATTGGTCGTTCTCACTGCCGTTCTCACTGATCGCCGTCGAACGACCGCACGGCGCGCCACTGAACGATGATCGGTGAGCGCCTATTTGAACCGTTCACTTGGTTTCGTTCATTCTTAGATCACTAGTGATCATCGCCTCGGCGATCAGTGGATCAGTGATCCGCCGTTCGTTCTGGCGAACGTCCGCGCGGCTGGACGATGACTGATGAGTGTTCATTTCGTACGTAACGTGAATTTGGACACTGTTATCGTATGAATTTGGACACTGTTATCGTATGAATTTGGACACTGTTATCGTATGAATTTGGACACTGTTATCGTATGAATTTGGACACTGTTATCGTATGAATTTGGACACTGTTATCGTATGAATTTGGACACTGTTATCGCTCGCGTCGTAATCGTTCGTGTAAATGAGTTTGCTCATGATTTGTTAAAGCAAGAAAATAACTTTTGGGGACAAGTGGCTTACATTATTTCAGAAAGATGAACTCGGCTTAGCACCAAAAGAGCGAGAGAGTTAATCTTTCTGAACGCTAATTCTTCTAATTACTAATAAATATTAAGCAAATATAATGCGCGTTTCTGTTATTAGTTATCACATTGACGATACTTTGTTACTTAACGTTTCACAGTACATTTCAGTACAATCACGAAAATCACGAGTAGCAGTTATTATCACGCGTGATAAAATACCAGTAACGTGATCGTCGCGTGATTTAAAATTGAGAATCACGCCCATCACTATTATGTACTGACGAATAAGCCAGCCTTGCTTTATGGAAGTAGAATGCGAGCGTGAAATTGTACTCCCCGGATAGTTTTTTTATCATATGCATCTGGCTGTCGTGCGCTGTCGATATGACCAAAGTCCAACGGTTGTAGGTGTCTTGCTACCTCGGCGTACATGTGGTAAAATAATCACAGTGTTAATATCTATACCATTTAATTATTAAAAGAAGCTAATAGAGGTGGCTTACCGTTAATACGATCGACGAGTAATTGATATGCTAAATGTATGCGCTTTTATATCCGCAAGTCTTGATGCTTGTTGCCTAGGAAGGGCTGCTCTTGTGAAATATTTTTTGCAACTGTGAAAGACAAGTTGAAGGACACCATTTTCATACATTAATTATTTTCATCGTAAGAAAAACACATTTGTAAGACGAATTTATGAATTCTTTGAAGCTTTAGGTCATCAGGCAAATAGATAATTGTTATCAGTTAATTGAATCTTGGAATTAACCCGCTGAGCACGTAACATCCATTTGGGGACATGAATGGCGGCCGCCGAAATTCCGAAACGTCCACTACTGGATATAGCGCTCGGCTCTTACGAAAATGTCGTTTAAATTTCGAAATGCGATTGTATATTCTATCGAATGATGCCATAATATAGCCAAATATGCAACACTATGAAATTGCTCGATTGCCGCATGCGATGTTAGAAATATGAATTACTACATCCCTTACAAAATCGATGACCTCATTTCTGACGACAGTCGCGAACTGCCCATTCGCGGCGGCGTATAATTCCGCGACGTGTTGTGTTGTGAATTGTTTTGTGTATATAAGTGCAGTGCATACCGGATAAAAGTAAGTAATTTCCATTTTTAAGTAGTTTAGGCCTTAGGATTAAACAATTTACACAGCCCATTTGCTGTTTTTCACGAATTTTCGAAGAAAACACTTTGGCAAAACGTAACGGCTCGCGAAAGATGGCCGTTTTTATTTTGTAATGTTTGTGAAATATCCCGTTATATCGCGAAACATGACGTAATGTCGCTTTAATTTACTAATAAAATAGGTATTGCTTCATTTACATCCTAAGTTATCACATAATTAGGCGTAGTTTGAACATTATATGTTGTTTTCTAATATGGCTCGCGAAAATGAAACTTGTTTTGATAATTACTATGAGAGAAAAAAGTGTGATTTTCCATAGTTTTTCGATGAAATGTGACTCTTTGGAGTATAGTAATTAGTTATTAGACATATAATAAGTCTATGATAAGACAATATAATTGAAAAAATCTAACGAATTTTATATTATGGGCATTCAAAGTTTATTATTAGGTTCGGAAGTCGGAAACTCTCAAAACTTTAGATTTTTCTATAATATCAGACAAAGCTCAAAGTTCTGGTGTGATTTCTAAGAAGAAGTGATGTAGTAATAAAGTTATTTTGAAAGAATTTCATATAAAAAAATACCATAAGTAGTCACAAATTAAAAATTAAAAAAATTTTTTTTTACGAGAATACATACAATTTTTCTTGGCTGAATAAATAAATATTTTTTCCGTATTTTTGTATGCAAATAAGTAAAAAAAAAATATCGCTTTGGTAAAGCATTTAATAAAGAACATAACTGTATTTACAATTTTTGATATTTACAAAAACTGTATTTACAAAAAAATCGAAATGATTTTATAGGCGAGTTTTTTCAGTTTGCCAATTTTGTAATATTTATTCATTATTATCTTAATTGTTTTACGAGATAAGGTTATAATGTTTTATATGTCAAATTTCAATGCGATCATTTTTCTATTAATCTTTTTTTAATCCGATTAGTGGTTTATAAGTTATGATCGTTTTTCTCAAGGCCGTTGACTCGCGTCGATTTTTTGCGCGAATATGTCGCGCGCAAAAGTGATGTTTTTGGGCGCGGTGAGTTTTTACCTCGCAACGTGAGGGGTTAAAGAATGGCTACAGAATTGAGTGAATAACATTTGATATTTTTTTATGCATTGTTCATCATTATGTGTCACTACATATGCATCAGCTGATTGGAGCTGCCATATATAAACCGATCCGAGCTCAGTAGTAATGTTTTGAAAAATAAATGTGTTTCACCTTACTACTAGATTTTCATTGATTTTTTTATTATCCCTGATAACTGCCACAACCATTCCTAAGCACAGGAAGTTTGAAACACGTTTCTGGGCCTCATTATTTAAAAATATAATTCGTTAAACCCTAATGATAGGTAAAATATTAAATATACTGGTTGATCAGAACCTAAAATCACTTTTTATCAAATGTGATTCTCTGCATCAAACTGAATACATAAAAATAAATGATTAGGTTTTTAGGGATTTTTTTTCCGAAATGTTGGGAGCACTTTTTTTGTTTGGATTTGTTTACCGAGAAATAAGCATTTTTATTTCAACTCGAAGATATATTTTTTTTTCAGTAACATAGGCTTACAGTAACGTTTTTCGTGTAAAAAAACCTGTCGAAAATAAAAATGTAGTAGCTCCTAAAAAAAAAATACTTTCAAAAACCCTATTTTTTTAGTTTGCCTAGTTTAGTTTGATACATAGAATGGCGCCGTGAATAAAATGACTTTAGGTCCTGAACAGCCTGTATAAACTAAGTTATACCAATACATACATATATAAAATTACATATATATTACATTCACCCATACATACAAACTCTTTATAGTATGGTTGGTGGTAAGAGATTGTCGTATCATAATAAAACCGCCTATTTTTGAAATGTCATAATAAAGAGTAGAAACACACATACCTTTTTATCGCAGATAATATGTAACGAAAGCCTTTACGAAAAATACGTGCTGGCTAAAATATTTTTATTGTAGTCTGTCTTTAATATCGAATATACATCTTAAAGTGCTGTAGGGTCGAGCTTTAAGCGAAAGAGAGGAAGCGCCAAAGGCGCAGGACATATATAATAATATTATTTATTTATTTATTTATTATTCTAAAAACATACAGCGTTTCATTAATTATTACAAATTATCATAATATAAGTTTTACTGGTCGACTAATTGTTACCGAAATAAGTCTCTTACAAAATTTTCTTATACGATAAATTACCAAAATTGAATTGATTTCAATTAAATTACGATAATTGCCAGAAAGTAAGTGATAGGTAAGAGTATGGCATAGATAATGAAGTAATATCGAAGACGACGATTATCGGCTATTGACGCTAGAGACATTATTGACGCCAAAAATCGTCAATAATGGAAATGAATCATGAATGCAGTACGAGATCCTGCGGCACTAAGAGCAGAGAATTGGCTGCGTGGGCGAAGAAGAAGAAGAATGAAGTGATAGAATAGGAGAAGGAATAGGATACAGGTGTTAATAAATAACTAGTTGATAGGATAGGAAACAAGAGGAGTGGGATATAGTTATTTATATTCATATTCATATTAATTTTATTAGTATACTGGTATACAAGTCAGATACAGTTTAGCAAACATTCATACAACAAACATTTTTTTTATCGTAAAGAAAAGATAAAATAAACAAAACAAAACGAAGAAAAAAACACAATAATAATGTAAAAAGAAGAAATAGGTACAAGACAAAATGCAAAGAAAGCATTAAATACTTTAGCCACCAAAGCATTTTAGACTTCACTCGAGTAATATTCCTCCAGTGAGTAAAATGCGTTATCTGTAAGGTATCTCTTAAGGCGTCTCTTAAACACGTCAAGAGATTGCACCTGCCTAATGTGCTCGCTGTGTTTGTCGTAAACCGATGGGCCGGCGATATAGGCTAGCCTCTCCGACTTGGATAATGCATGACTTTCCGAACGTAGCATGCTACGGGATCTTGTTGGATAGTGATGATGCACACCATTCACTTCAAAATCGGCTAGATTTCTGCGAACAAACAGCGCTACTTCAATTATATAAATGGACGGCAGTGTCATGATGCAGAGATCTCTAAACAGAGGCCTGGCTGGCGTATCAAGCGCCACACGCGCTATTGTGCGGACTGAACGCTTCTGCATAACGAAATCCCTCTGCTTGTTGGTGTATAGTTTAACCCGTTGAGTATGATACGACCAAATCTGGTTCTGAAACAATTATCCGTTGAGTATGATACGACCAGATCTGGTTCCGCGTTTTTTTCACTTCTTTGACGTTCTCATATTTATTCATAATTATCTAATTGTTTTACAAAATGATATTTCAATATTCTATATTCGAAATTTCAATGCAATCATTGTGCAGTTGTTCTTTTTATAATTGGTGTAGTAGTTTCGTAGTTATAGTATGTACTTTAAGGTCGATGTCGCCGAAAATCCTGCAAAAGAGACAGATGCATCCATGAAAATACCCATTTACTCCAAGGGTTAATGTCTATATAATAATAATAATAATAATAATATATTATAGTTTAATGCCTATATTATTAGTTTAATGTTTTATTTGATTTACGCTCTGTTTGTTTTCAAAGTATAATTGTTGTATGTATATTACGAATGTATATATTTCCTAGTCGCCAAGTGAGGTAGGTATGACCAGACATGCTGAATTTAGATAGGCTAATGGCTGAATTCGGGGGATTGAACAATGAAGCCACCTCGTATTAAGTTTCCATCTCTTTGTGCAAGTCTTGAGTTCATTATTTGTCCTTATCCGCGTGGCAGATTGAGCAAGGCCAACGGCCAAGTACGCGGATATCTGATCGCGTCTCCCGTTGCGTCGGTGCGCTCGCTCAGGCAGCGTCTGAGCGTATAGCCACTTCAAAAACGCCTTAATCTCGCAAAGTTTCATGTGTGAAATTCGTTCCGAAAAGTTAGCCTGCGCGATGTTCCAGCCAGAATGAAATATAGGCAAAGCGACAGTCGCGACGGGGCGGACGGCTGGCTCGAATACACTCCGCCACTGCACCCGGCTCTCTTCCGAATGAAAGATTCACGAACTTTTGCTAACCGTCAGTGAGAGCATTGCTACCTTCCAATGTTTTCGATCTAGAGTAAAATGAAACTATTACAATGTATCAAAGTCTTGTAGTTTGTACGGTTATTTGTACGTGGTTGTATACAAAAAACACAGATATTTACGCGTTGTACATGATTTACTTGATTTTTAAATAAGTTAACAGTTAAATAACGCACGTATCATTGTCATTATACGTATTGTAATTAGCTCATCTAGATACAGGCCTTAGTTGACCTAGTTTGATGAGTTTTAGGCAGGTGCCAAACACGATGTGACGGTTTCTCTGAACTGTTTATGTTTGATTCTTGAACTTGTTTGGTATAATTAATCGTAACCATTGTAATAAGTACTTATAAATAAAATAAATAAATAAAACACAGTTTTAAAACAAGATTTTATTAAAATGCCCTGTCCTGAGCCAACCCTGGGTACAGCAGCCATGTCATAGTGGAACTTAGAACGGTATATCATAATTGAATGCTATACAGGAATTCGTATTTGAGGTATTGACCGTTAAGGAGTCCCCTCATTGGAAGCCAACCCTGGGTGAACAAGCCCTGTCGCGATGAAACTTGAAACGGGCTATCACAATTGAATGCGTATACAACATTTCGTTTCTGTGCTGTCGACTGTTGAGGGGTCGTTGGAAGCCAAACTTGGGTGCAGCAGTCCTGTCGCGGTGAAACTTAAAACGGGCTATCATAATTGAATACGTGTACATTTGCGTTTGCGCGAATGCGTTTCTGTACTGTCGACCGTTGAGGAGTCCCTTCGTTGGAAGTCAACGGGTGCAGCAGCCATGTGATGGTGAAATTTAAAACGGGCTATCATAAGTGGATGCGTAATCTGCATATACAAAATTGTGTGTCTGTGCTGTTGACTGTGGAAGACAAGCCCCGTCGGGGGCCGATTCTAGTTGTAGAAGCAGGTCTTAATACAACAGATAGAGGTCGCGTAAGCGACTTCGGACCCGTAACCAGCCGGGAGGACGGAGGTATCCTGAAGGTTAATTCCAGACGGAGTTATTCTGCCAAAACTGGTAGTTAAAGGGTGAGGCAGCCCCTGGGTACCTTTCCTGGTGCCTCGCCGTAAGGCGTCAAGTCTTCTACGCTCACCCAACGGCTGAAAGAACGATCTATATCGTTATACCAGCCTGGGGTGACGGGTTCGCCCGTTGTAATCGACACCGCCCTACTGTAGAATCAGGTCATGCTCACCATAAAAATGTATTGTTATCGCAACTGAACAAACTTGTAAAATTTCAAATTCATAGAATAAGAGGAAGTGGATGTCAGCTTGCAAGATTTGACCAAAACATACATACTAACTAATATAATATGTACATTGCAAGGTAAATAAAAGCTTGTAAAAATAAAGAACATGTCGGTTTATTGGTAATTTACAACGGATTTCATTTTGAATTTCCGATGTAAATAAGCTCGAAATTTGACAATTTGTCTTTTTTAACAAGCTTTTATTAGGTCGACCTGTATGTAACTAACTATGTATTGGAATCTAAGGTAACTAATTTAACCATCTTCCAAGGATCGTAGCGTCATGAAAATTGGCAGCTGTATGTAGTTCTGATCACAATACAATAATATGGTACTGTCGAACTGATCTGATAATGGAGTCGGAAGATTTGAACTAAAACTTCATGATGGAACATTGTATCATAGCTGTGTTTGGACTTGTTAGAAAAGTCTTGGAATGAACTTTGACCACGATTAGGTTTCAAGGTCTGATGATGAAGCCGTAAGATAGGTACTGGCATTCCATGATGGAATATCGTATCATATACTTGTGAAGCGTGTTTTAAGTATTTTTTTTAAACATACTTCTTTAATTACGAAATAAGGCTTTTTCCGTGCTCAAAATACCTGCACATTCATGACTAAGTAATATTGACCCTTCAACTGGAATAATATGGATATCCAGAATATTCTGTCGCATAATAATACGCGTTAGTGGCTGGACTGTTAGTGTTACAGGACGGCGCATATATAACACGAGATATCGTCTAATTGCGAGACGACTAAGGGATAATCCAGCATTACTCTATATTGTTTGCTACTGCTAATAATCGTATCAAATATTAGCACACCCACGAAATCTGCCGCTTGTGACGCAATAATAATTATTGGTATCTAAGGAGCTACTGAAGCCCCGAAATACCGCAATCTAGCGGTGGATAATATTGATTGCTGTTACATTATATTGTTTCATAGGAAAACTTAGTTGCTGAGTAAATATTTTGTGGTGTCTCGGGTGGATCGTGGCAAATATTGCGTGGTATCTCGGGTATAATCCTGTATATAAATAAAAAATATTTTAATTGCTTTATTAGAGTGATATAGACTATTTTGGAGGATCATGACGCACTGAATCAATCATTCTTGTAGTATTCTCAAAAAAATATTATGTTATTTACTTCTCTCTCACTACTTTCTCACCAATCTTATCATAGTGATTTTTTTCGGTACTGATTTTCCCAGTCACCAAACGTCGACAAAATTATTCAGTGACTAATTCTAAGTAGCGGACATGCATTTTAAATTGCGTTTTCCGGTGCGTTGAGCTGGAAAGTGACGAAAAGCCGAACAAAGTGGTGTCCTTTTTAACACGCTTTTATTAGGTCGGTCTGTATGTAACTAACTATGTAATGGAATCTAACGTAACTAATTTAACCATATTCCAAGGATCGTAGCGTCATGAAAATTAGCAGCTGTATGTAGTTCTGATGACAATACAATAATATGGTACTGTCGAACTGATCTGATGATGGAGTCGGAAGATATGAACTGGAACTTCATGATGGAACATCGTATCATAGCTGTGTTTGGACTTGTTAGAGAAGTCTTGGAATAAACTTTGCCTACGATTAGGTTTCAAGGTTTGATGATGAAGCCGGAAGATAGGCACTGGCCGTATGATAACCGTGTGTATGTGAATATCGCATCATAGCCCAAAAGCGTGTTTTTAGTTATTTTTTTTTAAACTAATAATTTATTTTGTACAGACCTGAAAATTGATCAGATGATAAGTAACATTATAGCGATAGCTTAGGATAACATCTGTCTGTGATATACTTTCGCCAAAGCCTTGCCAGACGCATTTAGGTAAATGTATTCAGAGTAACTAAAAGGTTTGATGCCCATTAAACGAATTACGCGCATAAAACAGTGAGCACAGCCTCAAACTTCAGCAAAAGAGTCTGGCGAGGTTTTAATTATTACGAACATTCCTGCGTTTTAAAAGTTGCTTCGTTGAGATTGTTTCACTTGAACCAAATGAGGAGATTCTAACTTATCTCGTAATTCGTGAAATTCTGCTTTTGTAGTTCACAGCAATAAAGTAGATCCCTCATCTTCCACCCTTAACACCGCTTTACACTTTACTTAATCCATTTAATTGTCAACGATGATTAATGAGCAGCGCGCCCAAATGTTTTCAGCCGAAGGTAAAGGATATTTATATCCCATCTGCTGCACACTTGGTAACAAGTTCTCGCTAATAGCGCACGCCTTATCGACAAGGAATCTAAACGTAAGCGTGATATATGAGCCGAACGCGGTGGCCGCGGGCGGCGTCGAGACGCCAGCGAGCGCGACTCCGGCCGATCCGAGAGCACAGTGTTTCATTTTGTCATGGAAGCCTTGCCATCGACCAACTTCCACTAAGAGCGGAAATCCTCATAGAAGCAAGAAACCTTAAAAATCAGCAGTATATTTTAACGCTATTCCACAAAACATCAAATCAATGCAACAACCTGGATTCAAACAGACATTAAAGTACTGGCTCAAAAATAAATGCTATTACAGCGTGAATGACTTTTTGAACGATAATGACAAATAAATAATATAACATATTTTTATTGTAATTCTCAAAAATTTTAAACTTTAAACATTTATATTTAATTCTAGCTCTAAATCTGACAAACCGTAGATAGCCTAAAAAATTCATATTGACAATTTAATTTAAAAACAAACTGACATTTGATTTATATATAGTAATGGAAATTTACTAAATTTGTAGATAATAGTTCTAATTATTATTTTGTTAATACCTATGTTAAAAACGTAATATTTTCGGATTTGTTTTCCTTCAACTGCGAAGTGAACATATTTAATTATAGAAAAATACATATTGTACACCTGATTGGTAAACTGTATAGCACATATAATAGTACCTATCCATTTTGTACGACCTACTTACAGTTCACGAATGAAGAATAATAATAATAATAATTATTATTATTATGAAACCTAAATGCCATCGATACATGATCCTCTAGATGGGTTTTTCGCGCTCGCAATTAACCACTTCAAAACCACTACTGAAAGCCGGCCAGTAGTAGTTGGGTTGCGGTACGCTGTCATACAGCCGACCGATTCCGGTGTGAGAGCTGTCGCGAAGCATATTGGCGCGCTATTCTTTCGCATTCTGTTCAATTTATTGCTCTCTCTGTCACATGATTTACTAGAAATGGGCATGGAGCCAACTTATTTGTATCTGAGGGCATATCTAGCCAATGCTATGAAACTATAAAGTAACAAAAAAATGTCATTGCCAAGAGCGGGCCTGGTACAGGCAAGGTAAGGATTTTCTTGTTGTACAAAAGTAATTAAATAAATACATTCTTCATTTTTCTATCTCAGTTTAATTTTTACACGAGCGAGTGTAAATGAAAGAGACATTAATAGCGTACCCATAGAATATAATAAAACTGGACTGTACATTTGAAGATATCGACTACAACGGGCGAACCATTCACCTCAGGAAATTTTACCGATAATGATCGCTCTGTCTCCCGTGAGATGAGCGTAGGACACTATAGGACGAAAACAATCCATTGTATAGTTACGCCACTCGCCCGTAAAATCCAACGTCTTACCTCGAGATAACCAGGTTAATCACTCCGCGAGCCGACTTTCGCGCTCTTACTTCCAGTTGCAACCAATTACTCCGGTCTTCCGACTGGTTACAGGTTCAAGGTCGCTTGCGCGGTCTCCGCCCTTACATAGCGGTGATTCGTTATTTATCCAATCTATCGCGGACCACGGCATCCTTCGTCTGGCTGTTTGCCCGGTATCCAGTAATCGATTGGACGTTTCAAGAGCAGTTGCACTAAGGTTAACAAATACCCCCGCTCTATAGGATACAAAGCCGTTTCCAGACTCCCCCGACTATCAGTCGGAATGCACAATCGATTGGCTGAGCGCCCGAAGGTTGAATACTAGAGGAGACTGGACTGCACTAGAGTAGACTGGCCTGCAGGCCAGAGTCCTACCAGGGCTCGCACTTCTGCGTGGAGGCCGCCGGATGGGTGTTGACCTGTGCGTTTGACCGACCCTATACAAGTAGGTCTTAGTGGTCAAACTGTAACAGGGCCCATTAGCTTCCGGACTGGACTGGACGATTTGCAAACAAAACAACATGCAAATTCAGGTAATTCTTTCACACGTCACCTTAACCGTCGACGGAAATGGACACTATCCGAAGCGCCGATATGCGTGCTAACCTATACCGACTTAAACCTAGCAATATTGCGCCCGCGGCAGTTTGAAATGGCATAAATGCCTAAGAGCCTTTACGTACTGACTAACTTCTACATATTAGTGTTAAATTTCTATTACAGATTTGCCTACGTCAAAAGTCCAATGAAAATCCGAGAGTAAGAGAGGCAAGTAATTAAAGGTGGTGATAGAGCGTTTCCCCGAGCTGTGACTTTACATGCGCAGTGGAAATGGTGCAATACAGAGAGGAGGCTTGCGACTCGAGCCCATGAGAGGAAGCGAGATAAGCATATTATGTTCTCTCTGTTCGATCGCATCCCATCGACGCCTCGGCTGGACGACGAGCTGTTATACGCGTCGGTGCGGTTATTGAATAATGGTTCAAATTTGTATCTTCGTAGTTCGAACTCGATACTATTAGTTAATTTTATGCTTTCGTTCTTCTTAGAGTTGAGAAAGCCAGACTTTTATGACAGTACCGCCACTGATCCTTAGACATATCATTATACCTTGATATCTGAAGTTGCAGGCATCTACAGTTTAGATGTTATTGAACCACCTTTCAATAATATCTAAATCGAAATTTAACACATAAAAATAAAAAAAAACTAAAAATCACGGCAGCAATTTCGTGGGAGCCCGCTCATATTTGCTAGATCTATAAAGTCTTTACAGGATTTTCAATATGGAATATCACAGGAGAGCTTGCTGGAAGTTTTGAAGAGGTGGTAAAAACACTGTGCGGCTGTGCTCCCGGGACCCGGACGCCGAGAGGGAAGAAATTCGAGATTCTAGTCGACCACAGCCACGGAGGGCAGCGGAATATCAAATTGCCCCAAATAGAGATGAGTTGCTAAGAGGGCATCGAATATCACGCCGCTTCCTATCGGGGTCAGGAGAGAGGGCTATGAAAGGTGCTCGTGAACAATTAGACGACACATACACCGATTTTTCCAAGGCATTTGACCCCGTTGCCCATTTTTTTTTCTCAAATAATTCACCTACATTGAAGATTTATTCCAATGATTTATTTTTTATTTATTCGTTAAATAAACATTCAAACGCAAAACACCCTACTGTAGGTAATCATCGGTAGATTCTTAATAAAAATGCTTTTAGTATCTACATTCGCTGATCTTCTTTCTCAAAGACGGCTACTTGACCTTCGTAGTTGTCTTAAAGTTATTCTAAATGGTGGTCGACTGCTTCAAAATAAGACTATAGTAGCAACCACCATAACTTAAACAGACTCATAAAACTCACACTGCTAAACTCATCTTCTCCCTTCTCAGATAAAAATATCTGCTTGAACCTTTTTAGACCTATGAAAAAATAGGAGTATTCTTTCCTATGCGCTGTTAACTTTAAACTTGTGATCTTGGAGTTTGCGTTCAGTATGTCCTTATGATTTCTTTTATTTCTTCAGCTGTGTTGAGGCCGCCTTTTTCTCACGTAAACACTATTATAGCTTCCATTGTAGTCCGTGGCTTATTATTGCACATGTTAGTTGAAATGGGCGTATTACCTTCATATTTATTTTTTTTTTACTTAGAAGCTTTTGATATTGTTTTTGATTATATAGTCTATTAGATTAATTAATGGTGTACTACAATTCAGCAGATATGACTATAATACGAAACGCAAAGTATAGATGTCACTCATGGTTCAAACACGCAAAGTAATGGAATCATATAGAATTGTCACATTACTTTTACGGACCAACATCATCGTAAACGCGAACGTGCCTGAAGAACATCACCCGCTCACCAGTATGGCATAAACCGTTCGCCTGATAACAACTCTGTATTTTCCTCCTCCGCGAGGCCTCCGGTTGAATTGCCATCGGTATCTATACCATGCACCGCAAACGGTGGTCGACAACGGTTTAAGCTGACCATACGAGTCGCGGCAAATATAAATGCAGCTTTTTAAATGTCCGGTAATGCCTGGGTTTGTGTCGGGTCTGAAGTTTTCTATGGTATAAATCCAGACAACAACATAGGACACCGATTGCAAGTGCGAGTTCAATGCGCATCTAAAGGTGCCCACTTTTATTAGACGAGATTGTATCAGACAAATCTCGAAGTTGCAAAACTATCACGTTTTATTCAGACGTCGTTCTAGATCTATGTTTTAGTATCCCACTGGCGCGTTCGGACATAATGCATGAGGCGTGTCGTTGCACGTGAAATATTTTAGAATTTAGTTTGAATCTGAAATGTCTCTCCGTCTCGAGTCGGCGCCAACCGGTGAGTGCATGAATTATTCGTGAGACCATTTCGTGCGATTTAAGACCTACATTAAAAGTTGGATATAAACTTTGCGGCGGCATTTAAAAGTGGAAGAGCATTCTTCATATGCATGAGATGAGGTCGTGAATGCCGGCTGTGATAGTTTCCAACCGCAGAGTGCGAAGTGTATACGGGTGGTTTGCATTTTAATGGATCCTTACTAATATGTCAGTAGCTGCGGAGATGGAAATATATTTAAGCAGCTGACTGCATGATGCATATTATTGTTATGCTTTGGAATAGATTTATATATTTAATATCTTTTTCTATCGTATCACAGAAAACATTTATTTCATTTTGAACGCCCACCTTTCTAGGTTCTTATAGGGTTTTCGCCGTTTTTAATAAAAAAAACATTTAAACTGAAGTATAGTAACCTGTATAATGGAGAGCGCCTCAAGATTTTAATTTTTATATATTTTATATTTTGAAAAGATCTATATTATAACATCCCTAGAAACTACCTATCTACGTACGCCTATATTACGATGATGAGTTACCAAAAGTAAGGTTATTCTAAATCTATAATATACCTAATATATACATATAAGAAAATTGCTACTTAAATTTATTTTTTTCTTTTTAGTTAACTTTTTTTAATAAAAGATATTTTTAAATTTAAAAAAAACAATTATGTTTTTTAACTATTTAGCCTTAAATATTTGGAACCTAATTATTGGTTTCTCGGAGTACTATATACCGTCATTATAGCTATCAGTGTAAAGGAAAGTATTCATGATAACCTACTTCTACTAGACCAAATTCGACTGTCGTACCATTGCTATCAGGGAGTTACAGTCCCTATAACTCGGTTTCAACATCATATCAACTCGATGGTCTAATAGAGCTGCAATGTACTTATGACAATAAAACAAACGAGCCCGAACTCGATTCCCTTAGTCCATTTCACTGGGCCCTTGCTGAGTTGGCCACGAAGACCCATTCTGTTCAGGGTTGGTCACACTCACGGGTCAACACCTATCCGACGGCCTCCACGCATAAAATGCGAGCCTGGGTAGGACTTTGGCTTATGGTTAGTTTCCCCTGGGAATCAACCTTCTGGCGCTCCTTGACGGTCTGCGCACCGTGCGGATAAGCCAATCGATTGCGCACTCTGACTATCAGTCGGAGGAGTCTGGAAGCAGTAGGTACTGTTTCCTATAGAGCGGGGATGATTGCGGACCTTACGGCAACTGCTCTTGAAATGACCATCTGCTACCCGATCCTGGGTGAACATCCGGGCAAAGGATGCCGTGGTCCGCGATCGATTCGGCTTACACCGTTTCACCGCTTCGTAATGGAGAGTACCGCGCAAGCGACCTCGAACTCGTAACCATTCGATAGACTGGAGTAATCTGGTCGCAATTGGAAGTAAGGGCGTGAGTGTAAGCCCGCTGGGTAACACTCCTGGCTATCTCGCGGTTAAGGCGTTGGCCTCTTACGGGTTTGTGGCGGAGCTTGACGGTGGACTGTCCAAGTCTTCTGCGCTCACTCCAGGGAGATAGAACGACTAATCGTTAAAACTTCCTGAGGTGACGGGCTCGCCCGCTGTAGTCGACAACCCCCTAGTAGTCCTTTTCATTACAGAGTTCCAGGGATCCATCTTCAAACACTCTTCATCATGTGTATTGGAAAGCATTCAAAACAACAAGACAATCGAGTCCAAACTCGATTGTTTTAAAATTTTCCATCAGGAAGTTCCAGTGGCAATCTTCCGGCTCCATCTTTATACATTTGCCATAATGGTTGACTGTAAGATATCGCTATAGCGATAAGTCCGCCATCTGTGCATACATTCTTTTTTATATAAAACCAGTGTAATATTCATTAAATGTTGATTTTATAGCACAATAAAGTTATTCTACTCTATTTTATTATATTATGTGTAATTAAAAATGTACTCAAGACAGCAAAACAAACGAGTCCAAGCTTAGTCTTAGCACTTTCCATCAGGGAGTTCCAGTGGCAATCTTCCCCATCCATCTTCAGACCCGTGATCATGTGTAAAGACCCTCGTTATCATGTGTAATAGAAACACTCATGATAACCAAACATTTGTACCTACTAGCCCAAATTCGACTACCATACCATTTGCAAAATGTACAACTTAAACAATTAGCAATAAAATGAATAATAGTATATAGCCTGTTTTTTAATATTTCTTATCCTGGTTTTTAGGACGCACCGATTAATTACCTATTAATTACCTAATAATATATGATATTCAAATAAAATAACCAAATCAAATAAATCTACATTTAAAAAAATATCCTAATAATCAAAATCAAGTAAATCCACAAATCAAAATAATCAAAATCAAAATACTTAACATCAAATGATATTAAAATAAAATAAACAAATCAAATAAATCTAAAAATAAAAATCAAAATAATCAAAATCATAATCAACATATTTAACATCAAATAAACACGATACAAATTTATAAACAAACGAAAAAACCATAGAAATAATCAAATTATCAAATGATTATATCGTATCATCTTCATTAAAAATCGGCTCCAAAGCCCAATATTTGTTATATCTGTTATATAACGCAATGCCCACGATAACACAGACGTTTACCTATTGAGCGAAAATGAAACAACGTGATATAACATTACGCTCTCATATATCCTATCTGCCCGTTCAGGGCTCACGCTCGCCCATTTCGTCCCTGCCCCCTTAGACCTGGAGCCCGCCGCAGTTCACTTCACTCGGAGCACGTGTAAAATTACTTTTCAAATCAATATTCGTTGAAATGTTACACAGTCTTGCACATATTAACGAGAGACGTGAAGAAAGGGGGTTTGCGGCGATACACTTTATTTTTTTAATGAATTAATTACACTGAATTAATAATTACTGCTTGACTCCATATATGTAAAGTAACTCGATTAAACACTTTTTTCACATGTAGCAAATCTTGGGGGAATTCTCTTTCTCTAAAGCATGCTGGCAATGTTTATTCGTTTTTAAATTCTTGATGAGTGAGTAGTGCGCATATAAGACATAAGAAAGTTTATTTAGATAATTTCCTCGATAACTTCAAAAAAAGGAGGATTGTAATTAATTCAGTTGTATCTCTTTTTTATGTTTGTTACCTCAGGTTTCTGCCATTTATGAACCGATTTTTTTATTTTATTTTATATATATAGTAAACATTTTTTTTTTATTTAAAAGAATATGCTTGCAGATTGACCCATTTTTATCAAAATCCTGGTCTGATGATGGGGTACATGAGGAATTGAGGAAGCTCCTTAAATATTATCATACGAAGTTGAAAATGTACATGTTGATTCGATTCCAATGACAATGTATTTATTTTTATGGTAAGCACGACCTGATTCTATGCACCCTGGGTTGGCTCCCGACGAGGGGACTCCTCAACGGTCAACAATACACACGAAATTTTGTACATATACTCATTCAGTTATTATAGCCTTTTCTAAGTTTTATCATGACATGGCTGCTGCACCCAGGGTTGGCTGCTGACGAGGGGACTCATTAACCCTTTAGCTACGTAACGACCAAATTTGTCGACTTGCTCCCGGAGCGCACAGTAGTATTATTTTCTTATTCGAACGCATCCTAAAATCCATACCAAATATCTCGTTATTACCATAGATACATAGACGGCAGCTAGAATGATTTCGCGCGTCATTTTAAGGGATATTTATGGTAATATTCCATTGTCAAACATCGCTGGTTGGTCGTCGTTGCCAGACATCGGCTAGTGAAGTTTTTTTGTATTTTTTGGTGGTTGAAGTTGGAATATGAATAGATATGTAAGTAAACTGGATTCTAAAATACTTTATCAACTGAATTCAGTGATTTTATGTACATTTTATTCTAATTTTACCTGTTTTTTTGAGTTCAAAAATTGGGTGCGGCGCAATGGCGTCATTAATAATTATTGAGTTTTTTGCGATAAATAACTCTAAAAATGCAAAATGTCTACCTAATTCCGTTGACAAAATACATAGTATTTTGTTTTTCGGTGAAATATATGAAGTTTTCGGAGTATTTGTAAATTAATGTGGTTATTTTTTTCGAGACTGCTTTTGAAGAAATCATAATTTTTTTATTGGGTTTTATGAGCTAATATCTAAATATTTTTGTATGTAAATAAGCAGAACAAAACATTATTTTTAACAAAGAATCTAATAAACACTTTAGCATTTACAATTTCTAAATAGGGTTTCGTATTTTTCCATAAGACAAGTACAAGTTAGAAATGCCGAGTTTTTTTCACTTTTTCGACTTTCTCATATTTATTCATGATTATATAATTGTTTCACAAAATGAGATTTCAATATTATATATACAAAATTTCAATGCAATCATTGCATAGTTATTATTTTTATGATTGCTATAGTAGCTCCATAGTTATAGTACTTTTTGTCGAGCGCGGCGATATTGCAAGAAATTCCAATAAATTGCCGCGGTCTGCCATGAAATTATGCCGCTACTCGAAGGGTTAACAGTCAACAGCAGAGACTCGAAATTTTTGTACATGCATTCAATTACGACAGCCCGATACAAGTTTCACCAAGATAGAACTGCGGCACCCAGGGTTGTCTTCCAACCAGGGAACTCCTCAGCGGTCAACAGCACAGGCACAACATTTTGTATAGGTACGCATTCAATGTTGAAAGCCCGTGTTAAATATCACTATGACAACGATGCTGCACTTATAAAACATTTGATTTTTTTTTTGGTAAAATTTTATATATTATATCCGTATTAGATTGCGAAAACTTTAAGCGCACTTAAGATGATAACCCACATTATATAAAGGTTCTCCATCACCGGGAACATTCGCCTGTAATTCGTCGATTTTGAGCATTATGTTACATAACTGCCTCCCTGACTGGCGATCATTCACCTGTAATGTAACATATTTAGATTCGGTTAAAAATAAAGATGGGCGTTTCTCAACTCTAGTTACAAGTGGTGCGCATTGATGTTACAAGTTGTATCAAAGTAGTACAGAGTGTGTCATTAAAGATTGCGCACTGTAATGCTTGGATCTCCTCCCTCAGTGATGTAATGCTAGAATCTGTAACGTTACATTACAGGCGAATGCTTCCAGTGAGGGAGCACCTTTAAAATGACGGGGACAGGAAAAGATACAGAGCGTCTTCTTCAGCGATGGGCCACTCTGCAGCTATACAATCGCGGGTGGTCGGCACGGGTACGGATTTCGGACTTCTGGCAACCTGGAGTTCAATAAGATATGTGGAGCAGCATATCTAGGTATCCGCGGAATTAGAGCAATGACGTAACTAGACACTCTAAGAAGCAGGGCCATCCAGATTTTATATAAAATCTTTCATATAAAATAAATATGTTCTATTACTTATATTTTTATGTCATTCCTTATTAGAGCATAATATTCTACGTGTACTCCGCATGCTAACTTTTTATTATTTCATTTTATTTTATTTTATTCGGTTAACAAACAGCGGTTATACATAACAAATACAAGAAATAACAATAAAACTATGACTAATTATATGTTAACACTATTTACCGTTAATTTGTACAATGTACATATCTCTGTTATTTTACCTTATTTATATATATACATTTCTTTAGGAGTGATTAAATATTATAGAAAAAGAGAAAGAACAAAAAACAAATAAAAATGTAATTTTACGTTGAGATTACAAACATTATTATTATTTTGTACCAAAAATATATATTTTTTAAATTTTACAAAAAAAAAAATATTATTATTATATAAAAAGTAAATATAAAAGAAACGTGAAATTATTGAGATCAATATATTTTATATAAAACAGAAATTTATTTTATTATATGTGGTATAAAAATAACTTTAAATAATAATAACGACGCATTGGGCCATTAAATTACAGTAAAAAAATAAAACGAGATCCTTAAAAACTATCATAACAATAAAATTTTAGAAATAAATTCAGAATTTTAATGTTAGAAATTAATTTGATGATATCTATGATTGTACCAAAAACAAAAAAATAATAATAATGAAGACTTACGGAAAATTATCAATATATGTGTCTCGTAATTTACACTCTAAAATGTATTAAAATGTTAGGAGTCACAGATTGAGAAAATCAACATATTCCTATTGTTTGTGATTATAGAAAAATCGATTTGTCTGTCAAATAGGAAAGTGAAATATTAAGTGCTGCCTCAGTGGTCTGGATGGTGCGTTGAAATTTAACGATCCTAATAAAGCTGGCGAGTCTATTTTACCGTTTTAGGAGTTTTTGCAGTATGAGTTCGTGTTTTAACCAATAAGCTGAAGAGGTTTCCAATTTTTTTTATGTTAATTTGGTAATTCACAATTATCTACAGTAAATAAACGTATATGATTAAAATGTCATGGACGAAAATCCAGTAGCAAATAACTGATAATATGTTATGCCAGAATTTGTTGCCAGTGGTCTTATTTTATTGTCGCCTAACTAGGCAATAGCCTGTTCTAAGGCGGACATTTAAATTGTTGTTAATATACGTATGAGCCAATATAAATAAACTAAGTAATATAAAATATAGAACATTTGAGAGAATTTATTACACTTTATTAAATCTTAGAAGTAGGAAATTAAATATAAAATTGATAATATAAAATTATATAATAATATAAAATTGTTAACTTTAACATAATCATAAAATAAAAATGCAAAATTAGCTAGTATTTCGATATTCATAATTGCTTAAAAATAGAGTGAGGTAGTCAACCCTAATTTTAAAACTCAAAATTATTAAAAAAGATAATAACATGAGAGTTAAAATATAAGTTGAGATGAAAGATATAAAATTATTAACCATAGCATAATCACAATAAAAAAAATATTTACAAATAGATAGTACTTAAGTTATCATTATTGGTTGAAAATAGAGTAATATAATCAAAACTAATTATAGAATTAAAAATAAGGAAAAAAAAAGTACATAAATAAGTATTTAAATTTTTGCAATCTTAAACGCTATAATAAATACATTTAATGTCATGAGAATATAAATAATATTAAATAAAACCGGTGCTTTTACAATTTTTTTTAATAACTATTACATACATGCAATTACACCATTCTATACGTTTTATTTTGACGTAGGTTCAACGATAACGGGCTTTCGGTTTACATGAGTGCCGCGCCGCGTCTCGGTAAACGGATAACGTATCACGTTGGTATTTTTCTTCTCTGGCGCCAAGCCGAAGCCAGTCCTTTTTGTTCCTGTGGGCCAGAACGGGTCCGTATATATACGCCTGTCTCGCTTCGCGTGCGGGGTCCCACACGCCCGCGTCCGCTTTGATTTAATCTTTCGGAAATGACTTTTCCCCGCGACAGGCGCCAAGTTCGCTCTATCTATCGATGTCGGCAATGCTCGCGAGAGCTGGTAGCTTTTGTGAGCGGGAGTGCGTCTTTTCTTATTCTTAATCCTATCATAAGGGAGCTAACGGGCTCAGTGGAGTTGGGCCATTATGATCCAGTGCTAGGGTCGATCCAAATCACGGATCAGCACCCATCTGGTAGAAGTGGGAGCAAGGGTAGGACTATGTGCCCGCTGGCCGGTTTCCCTTAGGAATCGTACTTCGGGCGATCTTGGTCGATTTGCACACCGTGCGGCATCAGCCGAGAGGCAGATAACCGAGTGAGTCTGGAAACGGCTTTATTTCCTATAAAGCGGGGGTGATTGTTAACCTTATGACAGCCGCCTTAAAAGGCCCAATCGGCTTTCCAATCCCATGTGAGAGCCGGGCAGTGGATACCGTAGTCCGCGACAGATTTAGTTAATACCGAATCACCGCTAATGTAAGAGAGAGGCCGGTGAAATCCGGCCGAAACTGGTGGTAAGAGCGCATGTTCGGCCCGCTGGGTACAGCCCCGGCGTCTCGCAATAGAGCGTTGGCTTCTTACGGTCGAGTTGGCGCCTCGCGTGATGCAGAACGATCACTATCGCTAAAAGGGGACCGGCGAGTAGTATCAGATATGTCGTTTCTACATAAAATTGTTCATACTGGGTTGGACAGTCCATACCTCCTGAGTAGGGTGAGCATACGAGCGCCTTCCCGACTCGCACGTGCTCACTCAACTTTTTACGTACCAAGGTTCAACACTAACTATGGTTCCAATTCGTTATTGCCGCGCGTTATGCATGCATACAATGTATGCTTTAACGATATTGACATATTTAACCATCAGAATAGTCGATCCTTTGTTAAGGAGGTACGTGAAAAGCTGATTATCAGATCGGATTGAATTAGCATGCATAAGCACTCACAAGCACATTCGCACTACAGATACAAACACCCACACACACATACATACACGCACACACATACAAACACACACATACACACACCCACACATACACGCTCTCCATCACACAAACACACACTAACATCCATACACTCGCACATAGCGATTTTAACTGTTACTTTTAAATTCTTTTTGGTTTTCTTTATATTGTATTATTTAGCATAATTTGTAATCCGTATATAGCAAATAATTTAAAACATCATTGGCTTTGTTACTGGTATATATTATGCTTATAAGTATTTTTTTTATGCTCTAAGTTTTTAACAAAAATAAAATAAAAAACTTCCTGGGGTGAGGGGTTCGTCCGTTGTAGTCGACACCTCAAAGTAATTTTATCATAAAAAAAGTGAGCCACCGTATAGTGCGATTAGATTTGTGAGACGTTGTAACAAGTAATCGCTAACGTTCTTGGCTGATTTAGAAAAAAAAAGTTATTTTTATCACATTTGGTGACACACACAATACACATAGGAGCTACCGGTGAATTGAGTATTAGATGCGGGAAGACATTTCCGGCTACGCGATACCTTCTCCACGCGTGCTTGAGGTGTAAATACCTCTGAGCTTTCCGGCAATCCGAGACTTTTGAACGGCTCTTAAAATGATCATGTTCGCGCGGATGCTGCTGTGCCACCATCTGTGCATTCCATCGCACATTAAAATCGATACTAAATCGTGCACCTAGGTGACTGGTGATTTTCAAGATGACCTACAGGTATCGGTCACCTGTGACTTCTGTTAAACTTAATGGTCTTTTTTTTCATATAAACCCGTCAATGATTCGCATATTCGCGTATCTCAAAAGCAGCGATTATTTATATGAAAATAAATCACAAGTCTTAATAGTCCTATACAATTTATCACTATTTAAGTATAATTCGCATATAAATAATGACATCATTTTATTGAAAACCTGCACAGCGACTTATACATATATTTATACATAACATATACTCTATTGCTTTTATTTATATTCTTTATATTATAAGGAATCGCATTGGATATGCATAGTGAGTTTTTTATTAGCGGCATCCTTGAAATGGTTAAATCATTACGGGCAGGTAAGCAACGTTTAATCGATTTTTTTGGTATAGTGTGGCGGCAGGGGGGGGGGGGGGGAGGAAAAACATTTGTATACACTTTAAAATTTTGTGACTCACACAACTAACTCTGGAGTAGTCACATGACCGGTGAAGTAAGGGACAGGCGACTAGTTTCTGTAACATGTGAGCAGAGTATGGAAATGATTTTTATTGCTCGCACACAGCAGCAGTATTGTGGGTCAAGATTTTTGGCTTGACAGTTGAATGTGATTGCTATTCCGGAAAGATCTCCAGCGAATACATCAAGTATATCACTACGGCCTAAGTGACTCCACCACTTCATGTTGTGCCCCGCCTCCAGTGCGACTGCCCCAGTTCCTCGCACATGTCAGTCTTCATGCAGTATGTAACCGATACGCGCCAGATCTGAACATCTCCCAATACGCCCACGCGTCTATCCACAGTACACATATTATTATATAAGTAACAACTCATTAAATATATAATTTTTTTTAAATATTGAAGAAAAAATATTTCAATTTCAGTGACCTTACATATTTTTCAATATTTTAGTTATCAAGACTTGACAACTAAAATATCAAAAATTGTATAAATTCACTGAAATTTAAATAAAACTTGCCCATATGAATTAAAAAAATATATTTTTAGAGTTGTAATTTATAAATATGTTATACTTAGTATTAATTGTAGTACAATTATATTTACAGGTTTATCTTATCATTCCAGTGAGTTCGGTCAGTTAAGAATCAGTTAAGATGGACAGTCAAAAACAAAACTTTCTTGATTGTTCAATTCCGTAATTGGAAATTCACCCATTGTATTAATCGATATCAAGCTAAAAATACCAAAACTTGATTAAAATTTCCAAATGGCGCTGCGCAGTTCGCGCAGATATAATTCAATTATAAATTTCGCATTTATTAATAAGTTAGCAGAATCCGACGGGGAAAGCTGCTAACGCCGTTATCGCTAAACTTCGCAACATAAACGAAGGGCTTTCGTTTAATTTGAATAATGGAATGTTTTACATTTATTAACATACGAAAAACTTGCTTAATTATCGAGGTGCTTTTCTCGCGGCTTTTTTACCTCGCCCGTTTCTTTAATTCCGCGCTGATAAAGATTATTAGTAAAAGTAATAAATATTTTTTTTTACATTAACTTTGTTGGGTTATTAATGGTTCCTTGCAGCTTGGGTGGTATTGGCCAAAAATCTATGTCATCTGGCCTGCCCAATTCGTGGTTCAACTCCTATATGGTAGCCTCCTCAGACAGGGGCTTACCCTGTCAGGGCCGCTGTGAGCTTTTGCCATGGCTGTAATTCTGCAGTCGGAGGCGGTTGGGATCAGAAGATCGCGCATTCGGGAGAATACCTCGGGCGGAACTGGACCGTTGGTGAACCATCCGGTTTGCTAGGTGTTGAATGCCTAGCTGGCAAATAACCAGAGGTGTCTGGAGACGTATGTTTCTTATGACAGCGGAGGTTAGTTGTGGACCTGACGTCTTCAACCCTTGAATCGATCCGTCGGCCACCCCATTCCGAGTGACTATGGCGGGCAAAGGGAGTCGCGTTTCGCAACATATTCAAACTGAAAAACCGCTTACGTCAGGTAGAGGCAGCGAAAGCGACCTCGATACCATGACCAGAACAGAGGACGGACAAATCCGGAAGTAAGGGCGTGAAGTTGGCCCGCTGGGTTCACATTCTAGTGCCTCGCGGTAAGACGTCGGCTTTTTACGGGCATGGGTACCTACACTTGGTAGAGTTAAAGTTGACCAAATTGCTACTATAATATTCATGCACTTATTTATATATTTATTTAAAATTCAATTCAGGAGCATTTCATACGAATCCATTTCGTCCTAGAATATCAAATCAGGAGTGTGCAAGTCCATAATAACTGACTTATATTAGTAAACTAATGCTGACATTAAAAAAACTAAAAACATAAAACTAAGTAAAACAAAGATTACGATAAATATGAGAATCAATAGAGTTAAAAGCCTATAAAGTTGCCATGGGATATACAAAAGATGTCTATCTTAGTGGATACAAAAACATTTGTACGATAATACAGGGCATAATAAACAATAAATGCGATCTCCTCGCTATGTAATATACCTGTACTTGCAATTCAAACTTACACAGTATCTCTGGTAAATAAATAGTTCATTACATTAGTTTACAAAAAAAAACATTTTTTTTGTTTTTCCCAAAAAATCATATCAAAAGTAACCCACAACAAGTCTGTCACCGATTAAAAACTCACCTTGCATATGGAAATATAATTAGGGAAATACATCGACGTGTTTCAGAGTGACTATATTATATACTTAAATCATAAGGTTTCATAGGAAGATTCATAGGAAGGTTGAACATTTATAATAGAAATAACGATCTCTGATACCGGCGGGCGGAATTACAACTAATAAAGTTCATAAGGGAACAACATCACAGCGTCAACAACATTAAGACTAAGTATCCACAATATATCTGTTTTTTATACCTATTTGTCACGTGCACTATATTCGATTTTAGTGATTCCAACGACATTCTGCCACAGTGTCGGCTCTATCGCCAATTTAGAAAATCTCAGACTATATAACCACAATAAGAAATGAATGATAATTACGTTTATTACGGTTTTTTTTATGAAATAGTTTCGGTTTATTTATTAATCCATATAGATATATGTATATTTCCGGAATGTACTCATTCAGACGTTTCATTTGATACTAAATACGATATATTTATGGTAATTTATTGACATTTGGACATTTAGACAAGTATTTCTTGACATTTGGTCAGTTTAGGTTCGATTCTAACAATATCACACACTTCTAAATCGGCTGAAACGTTTAGAAGTTATGGTGAAATAATCAGGGTTTCAGCGTTAGATCAGCGTGAAATCAGTATTATGGAAATTATTACATACCGGATGTTATTCCGAGTACAATTGCGTAGTTTTATAATTTTCCAAAATTTTGAATTGCAATAAATTCGTAAGAAACATAATCGGTTACCTATTTAAAAATCGGTAATATTTTGTGGTGTGATAAACACTTTGTATAATTAATTTTGCTAAATTAATATTCCAAATATTTCTCTTCGTTACTAGGCCTCACGGATCTATTCCTGATGGCCACGAAGAGGAAGAACGAAAAAAAAACTAAACTTTCAAATGATGAATGTCAACATGCACCGCGTAACACGGCAATTTAAATTCAAGACCCTGCTTTCTCTTTATATAATAGCAAGGGGTCGCGGTACGTATATTATGAGAGTTTGGGGGACAAAACGATTTTAACAATATGACTCACTTCTAAATCGGTTCCAGCGTTCAGAAGTTATGGTGGTATCTTTACATATACCACCATAAGACCTCGTTTCTTTAAACGAAAAACATACATAGATGAATTCTGAACACATACACTCCTTTTGGGCGGTCGTGTAATAAGAAATTTCGCTACTTACCTATACAGAGGTACTCCGGCGTCGTCGCGAAACCAGAAAACCATATACACTTTATCGTTTTGTATAGCATCAAGCTCACAGGGAAATGAGGCTTTCATGCCTTCAACCGCCTGCACGTCCACTGTTCGAACTGTAACAAAGAAAATAATCGAAGATTACAAAAGGTAACGAAATAATCATTGCAGTTTAACACTGGGATCTCAAATTCCATCATTTCCAGGTCTACACGGTGCACAGGGAGCGAAATAAAAAAAAAATAAATACGTGTGGCACTCGGGGACTGCCGCGGTAAAGCTATTGCATAGCATTTTTAACAACTTATGCAATTATATTTATTTATTTATTTTATTTTTTCTGATATCAGATAACTGCGCTCTATCGGAAAACGTTGAAATTATTCCGAATCATTTGCGGCTGCGAAAGCAAATGATTCGGAATAATTTAAACGTCTCCCAATAGCGCGCCGCGCACGAATTTTTTATTCGATAAAGCAAAAAAAACCGTATTATTCGAAAAAAATCGTAGATAAAAAGATAGATAATTAAATTATCTTTAAAATGGTGCAGGTTTCATAATAATACGCCAGATAACATTTGCGTAGTAGTCGTTTTTGTGTTCGGTTAGACCTAATTTCACAAATTAATTACATTATGTAATATAAACAAAATCTAAAATATTCAAAGCTAAGAATATTAGGAAAATGTTCTTGTTTAACATATATTTTTTTCGAATCGTAAGCAATACTCGTTTAGACGTAATTATCAGTTTAAAATCATTAATTTTCGTTGAGAAATTTCTTCATTCGGTCGCCGCGCTGGCCTAGGCCCGCGATAAAAGCTATGCAATAGCTTAAAAATTAAGACGACGTCAAAAGTGGGCTTGGTGCCACATGAGGGTGAGTTTTAAGCTATTGCATAGCTTTTATCGCGGGCCTAGGCCCTAGGGCCTAGGGCCTGGCCTAGGCCAGCGCAGCGACCGAATGAAGAAACTTCTTAACGAAAATTAATGATTTTAAACTGATAATTTCGTCTAAACGAGTACTGCTTCGGATTCGAAAAAAATATATGTTAAACAAGAACATTTTCCTAATATTCTTAGCTTTGAATATTTTAGATTTTATTTATATTACATAGTGTAATTAATTTGTAAAATTAGGTCTAACCGAACACAAAAACGACTACTACGCAAATACTACCTGGCGTATTATTATGAAACCTACACCATTTTAAAGATAATTTAATTATCTATCTTTTTATTTACGATTTTTTCCGAATAATCCGTTTTTTTGCTTTATCGAATAAAAAATTCGTGCGCGGCGCTCTATCAGAAGATGTTTAAATTATTCCGAATCATTTGCTTCCGCAGCCGCAAATGATTCGGAATAATTTCAACCTTTTCCGATAGAGCGCAGTTATCTGATATCAAAAAAAATAAAATAAACAAATAATTATAAATGCATAAGTTGTTAAAAATGCTATGCAACAGTTTTACCGCAACAGTTTTACTTATAGTGGGTGAATCAGCAGGACGAATTAAGCAACTTTCGATAAAAAAATATTTTTTTTGTTATATTTTTTTGAAAATTGGAAATATTTTTTTTTATATTATAAAAATCGATGAATGAGCAAGATGCGCTATCTAGCGGTAGGTAAAATATCGCTAACATTGTTCAATGGGCGCTCACTGGGCGCCGGCTACCGGGTTGACTTTGATGGGGGATGTAATAGTATTGGCGCGTACACACGTGCTGGGCCAAAAGTCAGCCGACAACTGCGATCATAGGCGCTTGTGTCACTTATTTCGGCAATGAGAGAAAAAATTGACATGGGAATTTTTATCACCTTCGTAGAATCTCGCCCCGTCTTATGGAACGAGGCTTTAGAAATGTCAGACTATAGAAGGGTCAGAGAAAATCGGCCCGGAATCGGCTACGTGTGAATGCTACATAACCGGCGCCTGCCCGATGGTGGATACTTTTCTCTACAACACAACGCTCACTATCCGGCATCGGACCGATGCCGCGTGAATTTACCCGGCACGTGTGAAGCTATACAAAATCATAACTGAAATTCTTTATGAAAAATCACATACACAGAAATATGTAGACTAAACTAGCTTTACAAAGGAATCCGAAACGATATACATAAATAACGTAATAAATGTAATATTTTCGCTAAATGCATAGATCACTTTTGTTATGGTTTTTTTCCTAAATATTGCTAGAGTATATTGTTAATATTAATCAAAATCAGTGTAATAGTTTCAAATGTAGGTAACAGAAATTACCACATAATTAGATAATACTTTTATAATAATAAACTAGGCCTATAAAATTGTAATACTTGAAACTTAGAATAATGTGAAATTTTATTGATTCATTACTTACTCTGGGTACAGACCCACCTCTCGTTAAGATAGCTCTGCGTACCCTATATATCTATATAATTTAAGTTCGAGTATGTAAAGTTTTCACCTCAAAGTTGCAAATAGTTCGGAATTAGCAACCAAATTTAATCCGCTGTGAACTGGGAATACCTTGGCCTTGTGTGAAGTTTGAGTCATTGAGGCAACATATCGAAATTAATTACCTACATAGTATAATATTATAATCAGAAACCTAAAGTGAAATTAGTTACAGTTTTGTCTGGTCATTATTACTCTAAAGGGAAAACATTATTATACAAACCGCAAATATGTATACAATATTATACAATACAATATCATACACTATTATTATGTATGCAATATCGAAATAATATTACTAAAACGAGTTACGTATGAATTAGAACTCACATTTAATGATATCTAAGACCTAGGAGTGCAGATATAAAAATGATTCTAAGTCAATTTAGGAAGAAATAAAATTAATACAGACGAAACACACGAGACGTACTAGAGACTACGTTGCAGTTCCCCGAATGAATATGTCATTGGGCCAAAGAAATTTTATCATATGATAAAAAGGAGATATTACCTACCTTTCAAGTTACGCTTGTTGCAAACTCTGTACATTGCCATGATAAATAAATAAAATAAAACAGAAAAATAACTGTCTTTGAACTACTTTTATGTCCTTATTACTCAATACAAAATCTATCCGATTCTACAATAATTAGCGAAAACTAGAATGACGTTAATATAAAAGCATTCATCATCAGAGGCTAAAGCTCATTAAAATGTAATGAATGGCTGGTTTTAATTCACCACCATTACGTTTATTTACATATAGAGCTTCGAATTGTGAGATAGATTTGTTACACTGAACTCTATTACACAACGAGGAAGTAATTAATGAAATGTTCGCAATTAGATATTAAACTGTTTTATATTCATATCGAGGGTTACTTACAGGAAACATCCCCGCCCATGACTCTGACCTGCTGTTTAGCGAAGCAAGTGTTTTGGATATTCATCAGTTGTTCGTGAAACAATGCCTAATATATATTTTACAAAACTTTAGAGAAACGTTCCCGAAGCCAGCAGCAAAGACCAACCTTTGCCCAAAATCAGTAACAAATGTTCAAAATTTACACCTATTTAAGACAAAAGTAAAAAATGACTGCTTTAGTATGTAGGTCCTTTAGGATGTAGGAGACAAAAAATCAAAAATAGCATCAAGGACTCACCCACTTTAAGGATACCGCCAATAAAAAACTCACGATGTATATGAGCCTTATATATTATGCAGGACCTAATGCGGGAATTGATGTGAAAAAAATCATACTCGCCCCGACGCCGATTAACGGTATTAGCGAATCAGGCATCTGTCATTTCGCAATTGAAAAAATCAAATACCAACGTTACGTTTGATCCATTATGAATTCGTGCCGAATTCGCTCTGAACGGGGTGGGTTTTTTTATGATCGACGCGTCAGCCTATGCGTGCCGGCCGCTATCAATTTGCGTCCTTTTGATGTTTGAAATTTAAAAAGAGTGTTCCCTATTTTTACGCCACGTCGCATTTAGAGTACGGTACTTATTAAGTCTAAGTTTAACGTAGGCCAAACGGTACGCGTGATAGCCGTCATGTTAACATTGAACAGCCAAACCTCTGAGAGTAGCGCGGCGCGGAGCGGGAGGGTCAAAGAGACGACTACCACGCGATGCGGAATTCTGTTGCCTATTCATACCCACTTTACCGTATTTGCCATTCGTACGATAATACAGTATTGCATGTACATAGTAATAGTACAGTGTACATTGCGTCTTTTGCATTGTTTTTTCTTTTCCATTGTATATCATAATATTCAAATCTTAATGTGCTTAGGAATATTGACTTACTAAACCCTGGCACTTTTGATTATCAAACAATTATATATTATAGAGTACTTTCTCGCTAACACAAAAATGCATATGATAACGATCATGGAAATTTATAGAAATTTAGATGTTAAGAGTATTATCCTTCATTTGCCAAAAGACTACAACTATAACAGTTTGTAGTTGTCAGGTAATACGGACGTACCGATGATTTTTAAAAGTATATTTTAAATATTTGCTTATTACTGATATATTTTGTGACATTTTGTTTTGAATTTTATGTAGGCTTTTACGGTAATTTTATAGTAGGTACGATGATGTTAAAAGAAATTCTAAAATTTTAACGATGAAAAAAAGTCTGTTATACAATACAATACAATACAATACAATCAACTACTCCAGTAGATAGGCATTCCTACACTTGGATGCGTCACAAAATTAAATGCAAAAAATTTCATTATTATAAACATAACTATCGTGATAGTTGTCATGGCTGTAATATTATATTCAATATTACTTACATACAAATAATCAAAATATGTTAATGTGATGAGTCAGGGAGAATAATATATTAAAATAGAAATGCAAATTCTATGTAGAATAATCAAAAAATATATATTTTATTGCCAATCCAGCAACATGCCTTCGTATTTTTTTTTTAAATGAATTTAATTATATGAAAATTAGAATGTCAGCTGTCATAATACCATTATGTTTTATAGAACTACTTTTTAAAATTGACTATTTAAAATTGTAAAATTGTGAACTGAAAATGAATAAATTTATTTGAATTTGAATTTGAATTTGAACCTTTCACACCAAAAAGGTATATTAATATGTAATCATTTTTTAACCACGGGGTGAATGCAGAGACTTGTGGATAAGACAGTCCACCGTCTAATAACGCACACAAGCCCGTGAGGGTCCAACGTCTTACCGAGTTGAACTGGGAAGTGAGGCCAGCGGGCAGCCTCGCGCGCTCACTACCATTATTTGGTCGAATTTCTCCGTCCACCAGTCTGGTCGCAAGTTCGAAGTTGCTTGCGCGGCCTTTACGTAAACGTTAGCTGTAACTAATTTTACATTTAAGGAACGAGATCGTGGCGCCCTTTACCCGTCTTTCACACGTAATCGGATGGCCAAAGGGTCGTTTCAAGAGAAGCTGACAACGGGTCAACAATCACCCCCGCTGCATAGGAAACGTATAATATCATTATATACCCCCCCTCCCTCTCCCACCCCCGGTTATTAGCCAAAGTTCACAGTCGATTAGCTGACGCTGCACGATGCGCAAACCGCCCAGCAGCACCCGATAGTAATCCCCCAGAGGAACTGATCAATCTGCCGTAACAGGGAAAACAGAGTCCTTTCAAGTTCAACGCCTTGGGATGGGGTTGAGCCGTGAGTTGAGTCGACAAAGATATCGAGTAGCTTATGGCCCAAGGCGGCAGAGGAACCGTTAGCTGCCACTGTTGTAATTGTTATAGTTTTCACTACAACTATGAAACACAATATAGTTAAAACATGCAATATAAGATATTAACGTAGGAAAGGCATCGATGCATTCAGCGAACCGTCCAAAAACGCCACCGTCCAAATACGTAATCTGACCGGGCCATAAGGATAATTGTGCGGCGTCAGCCGCGCGAATTTCCCGCGCTATTTACCATTCATGAATATTCTCCAGTATTTAAAAAAATGTTTGGTCCTTACGTATGTAAGTTCCTGTTTAGTTTTGTTCTTGTTATTACTAACAGATCAGTATGTATTCTCCGATCAGTAGAAGGGGGGAAACGCATAGGGTGCCAGAACAGCTCCTAGGCCGTGTACTCCTAATGAAACTGCTCAAATCCCAGGTAGCCCTGCCAGGTTGGAGCAGCTCAAGACTGACTCGAAGGAGGAGAAAAGCGGCTTAGGACCGACTTAACTATGAGGACAGGCGAGAAAGGGGTGACTCAGGTGAGGCTGTTACTCAGTTGCGAAAAGAATACAACATTTGGTACGATATCCTAGTAGACTACGCCAATCCTGGCACGAAGGTAGAACGCATCCGCTTATCGCGGCTTTGTGCTATTATACAGAATTATTTTAATTTTGTTGTATTTTATAGGACGAGGAAGAACGCTACTTGCATTGTCCTGCCGAACAATGGCATATACAAACTTTAGAATGTACATTTAGGTTTTACTAAGTAAATAACTAAAATGTACAGGTTCTGCCAAGAGGCAGAGGAAACTCCTCAGCACCTCATGTGCGAGTGTGGCGTGCTGATGCGTAAAATATACACCCACTTAAGTGGTCATTACCTCTAACCTGAGGAGGTAAAACAATCTGGCGCCAAAAGCCTGCTGCGGTTCTTAAATGACTCGAGGCTTAGCGCAGAATTATAGTAGGTGGTGCACACAATAGATCAGCAATAGTCGCAGTGTTACAAGGCTCATAAAGACTGTAGTTAAACGCCCTCAACAAATAAAATAAAAAAGTAAATAACTAATTATTTTATTTTATTATTCAAACGAATGAAATAGTGGTTGATTGAATTGAAAATGGTGTTCTATTCCACCAAAATATTAATTTGCAAATACAGATATTTAATAACTTGATACACTATAATTATAAATATGGCATACCATTTTAATCAAACGATTTCATTAAACGATAATGAAGCACTTCAATCAAGGGTTATTTAACATACTCGTATGAATACGTTTGAATTATTTAGATTTCATCGGATGTTTCGAAAAATGGGGTGAAATCGTTTGAGAAATCTAAGTCACAACTGCCTGATAATTTAGCTAATTAGAGATAATTCAAATGGTTTTTTTTTTCGGTAAATTTTGATACGGATTTGGTACATGGCGTTTGAGAGAGGGTTGAGATACGGAAAGGGTGACCATTCGGTGGTTCGGAACTGATTTATTAGATTTCGGACTTTTAGATTTAAGATTCTAGATATAGAATTATTGGTCAAAGACACACGTACTTCTTAATTTATTCCAGAGTGTGGTGGCTGAAGCGGGGCTTTTTGGCTACGAGTAGACCTGTAAAGACCATAGAGTGACGTCACGATAATATCACTTAATTGTGCCCTTAATGAAAGCGAAACGTAACAGTTCGTTTGCGGTTTATACTGCAAACGAAAAATAGATAATAATTGTTAATAAATAAATATCGCTAATGAGGTAATAATTGTTATTAAATAAATATCGCTAATGAGATAATAATAGACCATCTTTTTCACAAGACCTGAAGGATCTGTGACTCGATCGGAAGGACAAAAAAAAATAGTAGAAAAGGGCAAGCTGTCTGTGGAGGAGATTAATTAGGTATATAATGTATTCAAATTAAATTTTTAAAAAACCTTTTGTGTATATTTTTTTGAGTTTTCTACCATTATAAAATATTCGTTTTTAACCAAATATACTGAATCTAGTTAAACAAACTGTTCCTACCTACGTAAGAAATATTTATTTTTTTTCAAATTCGATGGTCAAATTGCGCTGTCTCGGTTAATTTGTTACATCGTCGCCGTCATGCGTTCTGAGAGACCATCGCGTTGTTTAAATGGGCAGTATATATAATTAGAATAGTTAATGACAGAGCCAAGGGTTTTTAAGTAATAAAATAATATTATTTAACAATTTTTTTTTTCAAGCTAGGGCCCGTAATTTGGCCTAAATTCTTACCTCTAATATTAGAAATTCTCCTTAAAGTATCTAATGAATAATCAATGAAAACATAATTTTATTTTATTATTTGAGTCTATTAATTGCAAGAAATTATAGTAAAGAGCAGAACTTAAAAGAAAAAAATATTAGCGTGCAAAATATGTCAATATTTCACTCAATATCTGGCTATAATTGCTTCGCACTTTCCAAACAAACGTGTTTCAGGCAGGAATAACATTGATGTCAATTTTCTTTTCAATAAAGGTGGACGGGAACATCAGACGTCTTAAACAAAATCACGTATAAGTATGAAAATTCAGAAACGTCACATAGTTACCGCAGTGCGGTCCCACAGAACGAACGATAATTTTAGATCACACAAAAACGGCGTAGGCTCAAGTGAATTTGAAGCTACTGAGACGCAGAGAACGAAGGGAGAGGGACAACACTGCAATTGAGGGCTTCTCAGAACCCGCGTGGTTTGGGAGACTCTACGATGGTGGTTAAAGTTTAATAAACCATGGTTTCAGTCTGGAAATTTTAATATAAATGGAAAAACGAAATTACCGCGTAAAGTTTGTAGTAGTCGAGGTTTCAGCGATGTCGCAACTGCAGTTGTCCAGGGTAGACTGGATTCTACCCTAGAAAATAGTGGTTGTAACATCGCAAAAACCTCGTGTGCTATAAACTTAACGCGGTAATTTCGTTTTTATCTTATTTATAATATCAAACAATCACAATAGTCTTCAATTTCAGGAAATTCTATGATTGGTAGCAATTATTAATAGTATGCACTTATAAGGACCTCTCGTATCTCCTCAAAAAAAGTCTCAAGAGCTGTTAAGTAGAACATTTCTCGTGCCCCGCGACAAACGAAATTCTAGAAACGTCGACTTCCGCTCCCTCTCGCCCATTGAAAATTCATCCCCCGGCGCTAAGAGCCATAATTGACTTACATCCGGCGAATCAGGGCTCGGCGACGAAAATGGGGAGTGGGGGGGGGGGGGGTAAAGAGGGAACTAGAGGGGGTCGAGGTTGCACCCTTTCCGTCTTCTCATTTATGACCGTCCGGTTATTACTGTAAGTGCACCGCAGGCTGCATCAAGAACCCCCTAAGTACAGCCGTCTGACTCCTTCCAGCCCAGCACTTGAGTTTTTATTTTATACAATAAACGTGCAACTACCACTTCCACGAATCGGGCGGTGCTTTCAAGTTTCCGTATCAAATAATAATCCGTTTTTTTGCTTTATCGAATAAAAAATTCGTGCGCGGCGCTCTATCAGAAGATGTTTAAATTATTCCGAATCATTTGCTTCCGCAGCCGCAAATGATTCGGAATAATTTCAACCTTTTCCGATAGAGCGCAGTTATCTGATATCAAAAAAAATAAAATAAACAAATAATTATAAATGCATAAGTTGTTAAAAATGCTATGCAACAGTTTTACCGCAACAGTTTTACTTATAGTGGGTGAATCAGCAGGACGAATTAAGCAACTTTCGATAAAAAAATATTTTTTTTGTTATATTTTTTTGAAAATTGGAAATATTTTTTTTTATATTATAAAAATCGATGAATGAGCAAGATGCGCTATCTAGCGGTAGGTAAAATATCGCTAACATTGTTCAATGGGCGCTCACTGGGCGCCGGCTACCGGGTTGACTTTGATGGGGGATGTAATAGTATTGGCGCGTACACACGTGCTGGGCCAAAAGTCAGCCGACAACTGCGATCATAGGCGCTTGTGTCACTTATTTCGGCAATGAGAGAAAAAATTGACATGGGAATTTTTATCACCTTCGTAGAATCTCGCCCCGTCTTATGGAACGAGGCTTTAGAAATGTCAGACTATAGAAGGGTCAGAGAAAATCGGCCCGGAATCGGCTACGTGTGAATGCTACATAACCGGCGCCTGCCCGATGGTGGATACTTTTCTCTACAACACAACGCTCACTATCCGGCATCGGACCGATGCCGCGTGAATTTACCCGGCACGTGTGAAGCTATACAAAATCATAACTGAAATTCTTTATGAAAAATCACATACACAGAAATATGTAGACTAAACTAGCTTTACAAAGGAATCCGAAACGATATACATAAATAACGTAATAAATGTAATATTTTCGCTAAATGCATAGATCACTTTTGTTATGGTTTTTTTCCTAAATATTGCTAGAGTATATTGTTAATATTAATCAAAATCAGTGTAATAGTTTCAAATGTAGGTAACAGAAATTACCACATAATTAGATAATACTTTTATAATAATAAACTAGGCCTATAAAATTGTAATACTTGAAACTTAGAATAATGTGAAATTTTATTGATTCATTACTTACTCTGGGTACAGACCCACCTCTCGTTAAGATAGCTCTGCGTACCCTATATATCTATATAATTTAAGTTCGAGTATGTAAAGTTTTCACCTCAAAGTTGCAAATAGTTCGGAATTAGCAACCAAATTTAATCCGCTGTGAACTGGGAATACCTTGGCCTTGTGTGAAGTTTGAGTCATTGAGGCAACATATCGAAATTAATTACCTACATAGTATAATATTATAATCAGAAACCTAAAGTGAAATTAGTTACAGTTTTGTCTGGTCATTATTACTCTAAAGGGAAAACATTATTATACAAACCGCAAATATGTATACAATATTATACAATACAATATCATACACTATTATTATGTATGCAATATCGAAATAATATTACTAAAACGAGTTACGTATGAATTAGAACTCACATTTAATGATATCTAAGACCTAGGAGTGCAGATATAAAAATGATTCTAAGTCAATTTAGGAAGAAATAAAATTAATACAGACGAAACACACGAGACGTACTAGAGACTACGTTGCAGTTCCCCGAATGAATATGTCATTGGGCCAAAGAAATTTTATCATATGATAAAAAGGAGATATTACCTACCTTTCAAGTTACGCTTGTTGCAAACTCTGTACATTGCCATGATAAATAAATAAAATAAAACAGAAAAATAACTGTCTTTGAACTACTTTTATGTCCTTATTACTCAATACAAAATCTATCCGATTCTACAATAATTAGCGAAAACTAGAATGACGTTAATATAAAAGCATTCATCATCAGAGGCTAAAGCTCATTAAAATGTAATGAATGGCTGGTTTTAATTCACCACCATTACGTTTATTTACATATAGAGCTTCGAATTGTGAGATAGATTTGTTACACTGAACTCTATTACACAACGAGGAAGTAATTAATGAAATGTTCGCAATTAGATATTAAACTGTTTTATATTCATATCGAGGGTTACTTACAGGAAACATCCCCGCCCATGACTCTGACCTGCTGTTTAGCGAAGCAAGTGTTTTGGATATTCATCAGTTGTTCGTGAAACAATGCCTAATATATATTTTACAAAACTTTAGAGAAACGTTCCCGAAGCCAGCAGCAAAGACCAACCTTTGCCCAAAATCAGTAACAAATGTTCAAAATTTACACCTATTTAAGACAAAAGTAAAAAATGACTGCTTTAGTATGTAGGTCCTTTAGGATGTAGGAGACAAAAAATCAAAAATAGCATCAAGGACTCACCCACTTTAAGGATACCGCCAATAAAAAACTCACGATGTATATGAGCCTTATATATTATGCAGGACCTAATGCGGGAATTGATGTGAAAAAAATCATACTCGCCCCGACGCCGATTAACGGTATTAGCGAATCAGGCATCTGTCATTTCGCAATTGAAAAAATCAAATACCAACGTTACGTTTGATCCATTATGAATTCGTGCCGAATTCGCTCTGAACGGGGTGGGTTTTTTTATGATCGACGCGTCAGCCTATGCGTGCCGGCCGCTATCAATTTGCGTCCTTTTGATGTTTGAAATTTAAAAAGAGTGTTCCCTATTTTTACGCCACGTCGCATTTAGAGTACGGTACTTATTAAGTCTAAGTTTAACGTAGGCCAAACGGTACGCGTGATAGCCGTCATGTTAACATTGAACAGCCAAACCTCTGAGAGTAGCGCGGCGCGGAGCGGGAGGGTCAAAGAGACGACTACCACGCGATGCGGAATTCTGTTGCCTATTCATACCCACTTTACCGTATTTGCCATTCGTACGATAATACAGTATTGCATGTACATAGTAATAGTACAGTGTACATTGCGTCTTTTGCATTGTTTTTTCTTTTCCATTGTATATCATAATATTCAAATCTTAATGTGCTTAGGAATATTGACTTACTAAACCCTGGCACTTTTGATTATCAAACAATTATATATTATAGAGTACTTTCTCGCTAACACAAAAATGCATATGATAACGATCATGGAAATTTATAGAAATTTAGATGTTAAGAGTATTATCCTTCATTTGCCAAAAGACTACAACTATAACAGTTTGTAGTTGTCAGGTAATACGGACGTACCGATGATTTTTAAAAGTATATTTTAAATATTTGCTTATTACTGATATATTTTGTGACATTTTGTTTTGAATTTTATGTAGGCTTTTACGGTAATTTTATAGTAGGTACGATGATGTTAAAAGAAATTCTAAAATTTTAACGATGAAAAAAAGTCTGTTATACAATACAATACAATACAATACAATCAACTACTCCAGTAGATAGGCATTCCTACACTTGGATGCGTCACAAAATTAAATGCAAAAAATTTCATTATTATAAACATAACTATCGTGATAGTTGTCATGGCTGTAATATTATATTCAATATTACTTACATACAAATAATCAAAATATGTTAATGTGATGAGTCAGGGAGAATAATATATTAAAATAGAAATGCAAATTCTATGTAGAATAATCAAAAAATATATATTTTATTGCCAATCCAGCAACATGCCTTCGTATTTTTTTTTTAAATGAATTTAATTATATGAAAATTAGAATGTCAGCTGTCATAATACCATTATGTTTTATAGAACTACTTTTTAAAATTGACTATTTAAAATTGTAAAATTGTGAACTGAAAATGAATAAATTTATTTGAATTTGAATTTGAATTTGAACCTTTCACACCAAAAAGGTATATTAATATGTAATCATTTTTTAACCACGGGGTGAATGCAGAGACTTGTGGATAAGACAGTCCACCGTCTAATAACGCACACAAGCCCGTGAGGGTCCAACGTCTTACCGAGTTGAACTGGGAAGTGAGGCCAGCGGGCAGCCTCGCGCGCTCACTACCATTATTTGGTCGAATTTCTCCGTCCACCAGTCTGGTCGCAAGTTCGAAGTTGCTTGCGCGGCCTTTACGTAAACGTTAGCTGTAACTAATTTTACATTTAAGGAACGAGATCGTGGCGCCCTTTACCCGTCTTTCACACGTAATCGGATGGCCAACGGGTCGTTTCAAGAGAAGCTGACAACGGGTCAACAATCACCCCCGCTGCATAGGAAACGTATAATATCATTATATACCCCCCCTCCCTCTCCCACCCCCGGTTATTAGCCAAAGTTCACAGTCGATTAGCTGACGCTGCACGATGCGCAAACCGCCCAGCAGCACCCGATAGTAATCCCCCAGAGGAACTGATCAACCTGCCGTAACAGGGAAAACAGAGTCCTTTCAAGTTCAACGCCTTCTTCGAGGAGGCTATCGGATGGGGTTGAGCCGTGAGTTTAGTCGACAAAGATATCGAGTAGCTTATGGCCCAAGGCGGCAGAGGAACCGTTAGCTGCCACTGTTGTAATTGTTATAGTTTTCACTACAACTATGAAACACAATATAGTTAAAACATGCAATGTAAGATATTAACGTAGGAAAGGCAACGATGCATTCAGCGAACCGTCCAAAAACGCCACCGTCCAGATACGTAATCTGACCGGGCCATAAGGATAATTGTGCGGCGTCAGCCGCGCGAATTTCCCGCGCTATTTACCATTCATGAATATTCTCCAGTATTAAAAAAAATGTTTGGTCCTTACGTATGTAAGTTCCTGTTTAGTTTTGTTCTTGTTATTACTAACAGATCAGTATGTATTCTCCGATCAGTAGAAGGGGGGAAACGCATAGGGTGCCAGAACAGCTCCTAGGCCGTGTACTCCTAATGAAACTGCTCAAATCCCAGGTAGCCCTGCCAGGTTGGAGCAGCTCAAGACTGACTCGAAGGAGGAGAAAAGCGGCTTAGGACCGACTTAACTATGAGGACAGGCGAGAAAGGGGGGACTCAGGTGAGGCTGTTACTCAGTTGCGAAAAGAATACAACATTTGGTACGATATCCTAGTAGACTACGCCAATCCTGGCACGAAGGTAGAACGCATCCGCTTGTCGCGGCTTTGTGCTATTATACAGAATTATTTTAATTTTGTTGTATTTTATAGGACGAGGAAGAACACTACTTGCATTGTCCTGCCGAACAATGGCACATACAAACTTTAGAATGTACATTTAGGTTTTACTAAGTCAATAACTAAAATGTACAGGTTCTGCCAAGAGGCAGAGGAAACTCCTCAGCACCTCATGTGCGAGTGTGGCGTGCTGATGCGTAAAATATACACCCACTTAAGTGGTCATTACCTCTAACCTGAGGAGGTAAAACAATCTGGCGCCAAAAGCCTGCTGCGGTTCTTAAATGACTCGAGGCTTAGCGCAGAACTATAGTAGGTGGTGCACACAATATATCAGCAATAGTCGCAGTGTTACAAGGCTCATAAAGACCGTAGTTAAACGCCCTCAACAAATAAAATAAAAAAGTAAATAACTAATTATTTTATTTTATTATTCAAACGAATGAAATAGTGGTTGATTGAATTGAAAATTGTGTTCTATTCCACCAAAATATTAATTTGCAAATACAGATATTTAATAACACTATAATTATAAATATGGCATACCATTTTAATCAAACGATTTAATTAAACGATAATGAAGCACTTCAATCAAGGGTTATTTAACATACTCGTATGAATACGTTTGAATTATTTAGATTTCATCGGATGTTTCGAAAAATGGGGTGAAATCGTTTGAGAAATCTAAGTCACAACTGCCTGATAATTTAGCTAATTAGAGATAATTCAAATGGGTTTTTTTTTCGGTAAATTTTGATACGGATTTGGTACATGGCGTTTGAGAGAGGGTTGAGATACGGAAAGGGTGACCATTCGGTGTTTCGGAACTGATTTATTAGATTTAGGACTTTTAGATTTAAGATTCTAGATTTAGAATTATTGGTCAAAGACACACGTACTTCTTAATTTATTCCAGAGTGTGGTGGCTGAAAATAAGGTGAATATTTTAAAGCCGAAGAAAAGGAAAGTTGCATCGATAAACAGGCGGGGCTTTTTGGCTACGAGTAGACCTGTAAAGACCATAGAGTGACGTCACGATAATATCACTTAATTGTGCCCTTAATGAAAGCGAAACGTAACAGTTCGTTTGCGGTTTATACTGCAAACGAAAAATAGATAATAATTGTTAATAAATAAATATCACTAATGAGATAATAATTGTTATTAAATAAATATCGCTAATGAGATAATAATAGACCATCTTTTTCACAAGACCTGAAGGATCTGTGACTCGATCGGAAGGACAAAAAAAATTGTAGAAAAGGGCAAGCTGTCTGTGGAGGAGATTAATTAGGAATATAATGTATTCAAATGAAATTTTTAAAAAACCTTTTGTGTATATTTTTTTGAGTTTTCTACCATTATAAAATATTCGTTTTTAACCAAATATACTGAATCTAGTTAAACAAACTGTTCCTACCGACGTAAGAAATATATTTTTTTTTTCAAATTCGATGGTCAAATATCCCTCTTTGCGCTGTCTCGGTTAATTTGTTACATCGTCGCCGTCATGCGTTCTGAGAGACCATCGCGTTGTTTAAATGGGCAGTATATATAATTAATTAGAATAGTTAATGACAGAGCCAAGGGTTTTTAATTAATAAAATATTATTATTTACCAAACTTTTTTTTTTTCAAGCTAGGGCCCGTAATTTGGCCTAAATTCTTCCCTCTAATATTAGAAATTCTCCTTAAAGTATCTAATGAATAATCAATGAAAACATAATTTTATTTTATTATTTGAATCTATTAATTGCAAGAAACTTATAGTAAAGAGCAGAACTTAAAAGAAAAAAATATCAGCGTGCAAAATATGTCAATATTTCACTCACTATCTGGCTATAATTGCTTCGCACTTTCCAAACAAACGTGTTTCAGGCAGGAATAACATTGATGTCAATTTTCTTTTCAATAAAGGTGGACGGGAACATCAGACGTCTTAAACAAAATCACGTATAAGTATGAAAATTCAGAAACGTCACATAGTTACCGCAGTGCGGTCCCACAGAACGAACGATAATTTTAGATCACACAAAAACGGCGTAGGCTCAAGTGAATTTGAAGCTACTGAGACGCAGAGAACGAAGGGAGAGGGACAACACTGCAATTGAGGGCTTCTCAGAACCCGCGTGGTTTGGGAGACTCTACGATGGTGGTTAAAGTTTAATAAACCATGGTTTCAGTCTGGAAATTTTAATATAAATGGAAAAAACGAAATTACCGCGTAAAGTTTGTAGTAGTCGAGGTTTCAGCGATGTCGCAACTGCAGTTGTCCAGGGTAGACTGGATTCTACCCTAGAAAATAGTGGTTGTAACATCGAAAAAACCTCGTGTGCTATAAACTTAACGCGGTAATTTCGTTTTTATCTTATTTATAATATCAAACAATCACAATAGTCTTCAATTTCAGGAAATTCTATGATTGGTAGCAATTATTAATAGTATGCACTTATAAGGACCTCTCGTATCTCCTCAAAAAAAGTCTCAAGAGCTGTTGAGTAGAACATTTCTCGTGCCCCGCGACAAACGAAATTCTAGAAACGTCGACTTCCGCTCCCTCTCGCCCATTGAAAATTCATCCACCGGCGCTAAGAGCCATAATTGACTTACATCCGGCGAATCAGGGCTCGGCGACGAAAATGGGGAGTGGGGGGGGGGGGGGTAAAGAGGGAACGAGAGGGGGTCGAGGTTGCACCCTTTCCGTCTTCTCATTTATGACCGTCCGGTTATTACTGTAAGTGCACCGCAGGCTGCATCAAGAACCCCCTAAGTACAGCCGTCTGACTCCTTCCAGCCCAGCACTTGAGTTTTTATTTTATACAATAAACGTGCAACTACCAGTTCCACGAATCGGGCGGTGCTTTCAAGTTTCAATACTGAAAGAATGGAATGAAAGTGCCTGGCGTTGAGTCCAGCCCCGCCGCGGCAATGCACAAAGATAGATGTCATATATCGTCACCGCCTTACAATTACAATTAAATAAGTAGCCTTAACAATAGGAAAAATTAAGAAAAATAATTCACCGATATTTTTTTTAATTAAGGAATAATAAAAATAATAAAGGAATATTTATTAACACACATCGAAACGAAATTAACACATTCATATCACACGCATACACACACACACTCCCACACAATCCAACACACATACTCACCCACACTCACCTTCTCACCCATATGTAGTTCAAACACTATTAACACATATTACTATTTTTATTTTTTAAATTACAACTACTATTTTTTTTTATAAAATAAAAAAAAAGAAAAATTCGTTATATTTAAATGTTGGAAACGTTCGAAATTATAATAATTTTGTTATGTTGCCCTACGTTTATGAAACAGCCTTTGCCGAAGTGATCCATTTGTTTTTTTTTTTTTTTTTGCTTTAATTCGTCTTAATTAAAAACAATTTGTGTTGCAAAAGGATAAGCTCTATTTTTGAGATATACGGATGAATGGTGATCGTTTGTCGACGACAAAGGGACTCATTAAACCTACATTGCACAGTCGAAAGTCGTGCACATCCGTAAGTAAATCTCATTCAAACATAAGCATTTCCCAATCCAAGCTGCATCATTCATTAATCATTAATTAAAATTACTGCTTTATTTAATTCTCACTATTGCGCTACAAAAGTAAGCGGCCATTTTGCCTCTAGCAGTCGGCCATTTGGATTTTTCTCATTTTGCTTGTTGGCCGAGGCGCTACGCCCGTCTTCATCAAGATGCAGCTCCAGAGATAAGCGCAATTAAAACATTACGTGCATTTAAATTAACCGCCCGCCTGCAGCAAAGAGGATATTTCGCAGAGCAGTGCCGTAATTCACGCAAACTGGCATCTTAATATTAATGCTGCACTCTGGTATTGAAATGAAACATTTGTTGCACGCATGGATATGGTGCAAGTGCTTAAGTTTGTATGCTGATTTAGTTCTATAAATACAATTAATAATAACTTTAATAATGAAGACTTCCCTCATGTTGATCCAGGATGGTTTGACTCAGATTCAAACTCGTAAGTTTGTGCTATATAATTTAAGTGTGGCTGAGCGACTAGTTTAGTTATTGTTGACGGTATATGGTGTATGTATACAAGACGTCTTCCACATGAGGTGCCTCCGAAACATCCCGAGGATAACATCGGAAGACCGTGTGTCAAACACAGAAGTGTTACGACGGACGAAAATGCAGGGCATGGAAGCTATGCTCATGAAAGTTCAGCTGAGGTGATGTGGGCATATAGTGCGTATGAAAGACGACCGCCTCCCGAAAGCCGTGTTTTATGCCCAACTCTCAAAAGACGCACGCAAAGTCGGCGGACAGCACCTACGCTATAAAGATGTGTTAAAAAGGCACATAACCGCCAGTGGTATTCCACCTGGGAGCTGCTCACAAACGCAGCGAGTGGCGCTCCACGGTGACCACAAAAATTAAAGAGTTTGAGGAAGCCCGGCTTGAAAACCTCGACTCGAACCGCCAACAGCGCAAAACTCGTCCGAAGCCCAATTACACATATACTTACAACGACTGCGGTGAACTCTACTGTAGTCGTTGTAATCGGACCTTCAAAAACAAACTGGGAGTCACGAGTCACTTCCGCGCGCATATTCGAAGAAGTCCTGTCAACGAAGAGGTCGCCGTCGTCGGTTCACGATGAGGAGGACATCATCATCATCATCATGTATACAAGATGTGTGTATACAAAAATGTAAATAAACCAATATTAATAATATTTTAGGAATTATGAATGAATAGTCATTTGGAATCAATTATGAATTAATTGTATTTTATTTATTATTATTTAAATTTCCTTTTTATTATTTCAAATCCTCTAAACGAGTATAGGTACGAAGTACCTACCTACCGACAATAATTGTAAAATATGTGTAATAGAATCTTACCAACCAATCGCATTATTACTACAATAATATCTATTCCAATCATTCATCATATTAATCTTCTAATAGGTACTGCTGATTTTTTTTTCTTTAATAACCTAATATTTAATAAAAAGTAAATTATAGCAATTTAATATTTTAAATATTGCATAGCATGTGAGTATGTACTAAATGTATGATGATTATAACTTGCACCTTGAGACATATTACATACATATATAGTGCCCTTACACTTTGATAATATGTAAGAAAAGTAGTCGAAATATTGGACGAGAAAAACTGCAGAAATTATTTTTATTAAAAATGCCAGATAATTATATAAATATTTATAATCATACGTTGTTTTTTTTGTATATTATAATGTTATAATATTCCATTCCAACTGTTCAGTTATTTTGAAACACTAGCATTAATAAAATAATAGGCTAAAATAGATTTTTTTGATATTTTGATAATATATCTAAGCCCCGCGTGGGTTGTCATGGTTCATTTAGCTATGTCGGGGAAGATAGTTCATTATTTTAATACTTGAAAAAAGTTGCTTTTTAAATGACTGTAAAATAAATGACAATATCTACTTCTAAAATATGAAAAGGGCCCTTGTTTCATTTGTTAGCCCCTTTCCTTTTGAGTTGAGATGGGAATCGTGAGAGGGGGAGGGGGGACAATGAGGCAAGGGCCAACTGTAATTATTTCTTTGCACAAATCATCGCGGGGCGGATGGGCCGAGGACGCGACGGTTAGAAGAAGGACAGTGGGGGAGAGCGGGTGCTAATTATCCAAATTGATGGCCCGTTTTAATATTTGGGCAAAGGGCCTTTTAGTTGGCGACAAAGGAGACAATGAGCGGCCTCCCAGACACAGCCCTATAATAATTGTACTCTCGGCTCATTTTTGTCCGGATCTCCTAAATAATTTTAAATGATAAATCATTCTTTTTGCTTTTGCTATAGAAGGGGGGAGGGGTGTGCAGCGTAGTTGGGCCAGTTCATAAAATTTAATTGCAGTAATTTGGAACGTGAATGCGCCAGCATATTAAGGTCAGCTGTAACGCTGCAATGGTAATAGAGACATACACCTATCGGAAGAGATATTATGGAAAGTCACACTACCGACCAAAAGTATTTGGCCATCATTTTACTGATTTTATGAAACATTATGACATTACTGATTTTATGAAAGTGTATTTACGTAGCTCACAAAGCCAACTTGTTAATTAGGCGCATATTACAGCAGACGTCATAATGCTTATATTATTATTATTATTATTATTTATTCCGTAGCCGGCGATTGGGGAGGGGGTCGCCCTCGCAGCCAATACGCTGCTGTCGGTGCCGCTGGATCTCGTACTCCATTCACGATTCGCTTCCATTCTTGACGATTTTTTGCCACGTCTCGAGCATCCCTAGCCGACAATCGTTGATTTTTAAGGTCGCCTTTGATGGTATTTAGCCAGGTTTTCTTCGGTGCCGATCGCTGAATTCTCCATTCTGTCGGACGGTCTCGCCAAAGAAGTTTACGTGGCAAGCGATTGTCGTTCATTCGGCAAACATGGCCGAACCATCGTAGTCATCGTAATGCTTATATTAGAAATATCCGATATTAACCCCTCAAATGAATGGCGATTAGCTCGGGTTGCCTACGGCAAAATGTATATAAATTTATATTTACATTTACATTCACATTTACATAGAGCGGGGTTTACTATAGAGCTATAGCATTACTATAGAGCGGATTACTATAAAGCGGCGCACATTTACATTTATATTTATATTTATATAAATTTATATACATTTTGTATACATTTTTCCAAGGCATCCCTTAAGGGACGCCTCACATTTGAGGGGTTAATGAAAGTTCAGGAATAAAAGGGTCAATTATAAAAATTCTGGGACGAATTTATTTATATTATAGTATGTAGCCCTAATTAAATTTTCATATTAAAGCCTATTTAGGCTTTGTTCCCGTAAATAAACTTTAAATAGGAAAATATAATTAGGGCTAGCTACAATAACATTCATAAATTCTCTCCAGAATTTTTAAATTAACTGAACTATAGAAAATCCTGTTATAAAACATATTTGGGTAGATCCCCGAAGTGCTTTTATATCGCTCCTAAAGCATATTTTACCTAGTAGGCCATAATCCCTATAATAAAAGTATCGCACGTTAATGAAAGTTCATTCATAAGAGGGTTATTTTTATTCTGAAAAGTTATTATTCATTTTATTGTAGATAGCCCTAATTACATTTTCCTAATGAAGTTTTTTAGACGAATAATGTCTAAATAAGCTTTAATAAAAAAAATATAATTAGGGTTATCCACAATAAAATGAATATTTTTTTCCTAGTATAGTTAAATGACCCTTTTATTCCTGAACTTTATCAATATCCGATAAATTTATTATAGGGATTTTAGGGATTATGAGCGATTTAAATGCATTTTGTTAAGTACTTAAATGTTTTTGACAGGATTTTATGAATACTCTTTTATATAATCAGTACATTAAAGGTAGATGCCCAAATACTTTTGAGCGGTAGTGAACAATATCAGCAGCGGAAGATATATTATGGTTAACGAATACTTTACCACAGGTGGCCAAAATAAACAGGGGTGCTTAGTGGGCATTTGGATATCGGTTCAGACATAATATAAAACAATCCCGATATACTGTAATTATTGTTAGGTCACTATATAAAATTCCGAGTCATAAAAGTGATTTCTATTCCTATTCTTTCTGTGTCCATGGTGCAAGACTCTGGAACGATCTCCTAGCAAATATACGAAACTCGCCTTCTTTACCATCGTTTAAGACTCACCTTAAGGATTACTACCTTTCTAAGAAGTAACCAGTTCTTCCCTTTCTCTCCTGTTCCTCTCCCAATTTCCTCTCCTCGGGCATTATTAGTTTTAAATTCTTCCACTTGTCTGTATATTATGTAATAATCTTTATTTTCACAATGCGCGCATGTACCACTGTGTTTAGGTTAGTTGTAAGACATTGCCATGTGGCAATAAGCTCGCCTTTTTGTATACGAATTAAGTGAAAATAAAGAGTTTATTATTATTATTGTTACTATAATTTGCCAAATATCATATAGGATGATATAGAGCAATGCCATATGTATTCAAAACGCAGATTACTTCAATTCAGTTAACTCCACGCTGGAAGTTTCTTTTCACTTTCTAATTTGTTTTAATAATTACTTTTTTGAAACCCTCTTAGATTATTTATCGATTGTTTAAAAAAGCGTAGTATCTCGTTAAGGTCTTAATTTTATATTTTTTTATTTTGTTATCATCCGTTTATTTGTGGAAATGGTGTAAATTATAAACGGTATTAGTTTTAAGTCCCGATTTCATTATCCACAATTTAATTCGATATATACTGTAATATACCACAAATTAAATAAATAAAAAATATAATAATGAAAAACTCAACAATACAACAACAGTCTACGTGATAATAATAACATATTTTTGACTTAATACTGTCAAACTCCCAATTAACAGTTTAACAGTCATTTGAAACCTTAGTGGTGGACACATATCATCCACCAGCCCTAATCCATTTTCCGAATAGAATTCCAACAAAACCCTTACAGGAAAAGCAAAAAATCAAGTTGTATAGAAATGTGAAGTTATATAATTATAGAATAAAAACTCGGATTAAAACCTCAATCCAGAAACAATTTTTTCGTAAGTAATTCGCAATTTTCCGGTTACATATTAACTTTGCACGCTTGAGATAAACGCCACTCACCTCATGATAAGGCTTCAGTTTTTCTCTTTCTTTATACGATTTATATATTTTTGACAAAATTTTGATAATATTTAGTCCCTGCCTTAGGGGGTATTTCTTAAGAGTTTTATTCAAAGAGTTGTATTATTATTTAGAAATAGAAATATATTTTTTGTCCGAATTATGGTGTAACATTTATTGTGATGTATGACATTTCGTTTCTTATAATAATCAATTATGGTAAGAGGTTGACCAATTTTACTTATTGAGTAAGTGTGTAATATTAAATTAGTGGCTATCATTATTGTACTGGATTGCTTAAAGTATCATAAATAAATAATTTCTATTAATTACAACTAATAACAAAATAAAAAAAAACAAAAAAAAAAGTTAAAAATAATTAGTAATTAAGTATAGCAAAAAATCGTCCGTAATTAAAACTTTATTAATAATAATAATATAAATTTTATTCATTGAAAATAATAATTTACATTGTATTAATTGCAGAATTTGCCTAACTAGGCCATGGCCCGTACCAAGGAAGACTCTATGTATGGCAAAGATATATTCATATGCATATAGTATTAAATTAATTTTAGCCTTCAAAATGTGATAAAATATGGAACAGATAAGTGAACTCAAATTAAACTATTATAATTTATATTAAAAATATCGATATAGCATGATCATGGAAATAAAAATTAATATAAAATATCGTAATGGAAATATACGAGTACATTGTAAAGGCCTGAAACAACATATTTTTTTACAAAATATATAGAATCGACATAATTAAAAGAAGTAAATATATGAAAAGGAATAAAAAACACGACTACCGGTACAAAAACTGAGTTACTGTATTTATAATTATTTTATTTATGAAATATTTGTGGTTTATGTATAATCTGGCTCTGCCACACAGTGGTGGTGGCACAGTGGTTAGGTCACCTGATCTTACATTGTAAGGTTCCGGCTTCGATTCACGGCTGGGTTACCATTTTCCGTTAGGATAAAATTAACGGAATTGCATTTTAATTCTGTCGACCGAATTCAATAACAAGACGCACACTTACACACATGTTACAAGCACACGTCCATATAAATATTTCATAGTAGGGCTGGTTGTAAGAAATTGTCGTATGACAATAAACCAGCCCATTGTGAAATGTCACAATAAAGAATAGAAACAAACAAACTGCCTAGTTAGGAGTGGTACAGATTCATTGTGTTTTTAATCAATTATTTTGTATCTTCTTGGATTTATATTACTTATATTATATAATAAAATTTATATTTCGCAATCAAATGACACACGTATCATTTCGACACAGTTAAAGGATTTTTTTATAATTATTTGTTTTTTTAATCTATAACAATTTTCTAACCATTTTGATCTTAGATCATTAAATCAATAGATAATAAATATCTTTTTATGACAATACATATCAAATTGCTATCTTACATAAAATTAAAAACTGTATTTGGATTTATTTTATAAATATTTTCGATTTCTCATTTCGAATCATTTTATTAATATATTGATTTTTAATGACTATGTCTTTGTTTTTTTTACTATACTTTTTACTATACATTTTTACTATACTTACGCCGCGCCGTAGCCGCGCCGATGCGGTACGGCTACGGCGCGGCGCCTGAGCGGTGCTGCTGAGGCGTCCTACATACAAATATCCATTATCCATGGTATGTCATACGGTGCGTTTCGGCGTCGCACCGCACGAAAACCGGGTATATGCGCCGGAGCGGCACCGCTCAGTTGTAAAGTGTAGTCGAAGGAGGATACATGCTTGCCTGTTTCATTTGTTTTCACGTATTTTTGTTAATATTTAATCGAAGTGGTAAAAATGAGTACCAACGAAAAAGATATTGGCATTGACTACCTCATTTCACTAGTTCTACGTACAATTAACTACAACACTATTCGCCCACTGCGGCGTCGTAGTAACGTTGCGGCGCCGAACTGTGAACTGTACGTGTGTACGCCCATACGGCGAAATCTTTGCGGTGCGGCGCGGCACCGCATCGTGTGGACCTTCTCTTATGGAGATATTATTATGTGGTTTTCAATTTGAAAAGTCTGCTTCTGAGAAAATCCAATAAAGTTCGTATCGGCCACCGGAGTTAGGAGTGACGCAGAATTATTGTATTTTTAAATAAATCCTACGTATATTTTTGAATGAATAAATAAGGTTCCACGTGGTAAGAATCCGTTCTCTTTAAATTAAAAAACTTTTCTCGCCGAAGTATCTATGGCTAAGGCTTGAGTTTATATCCGTATCTCCTCTCCCCCCTCCTTCGCTAGTTCGAAGAGTGTGGTGATGGCTCTTGTTGGGGGATCGAAGTATCGCCAGCCTGTTAGACATCACGCGGCCACGTAATCTCATTAAAGAGGGATTGTCTCTTCCTTGTAAATATGTAAATGAGAGCCGGCAAGAAGTGTAATCTGGTAATTTAAGGCCGGGGGAGGGTGGAGGGGAGGACGCGGGGGGACGGCCTTGACGTTTCGCCGGCGAGCCGCCATCCGTCTTCATTACAATTAAGTTGTATTAAAAGTGGCGACCGAGAGGCGGCCGCTCCGCCCGGGAGATACCATCTCTGTACCGCCGGCGATTCATCACGGAAATTGCTTTCACTTCGCCATATTACAATTTTGGCTCGCCCGGCCCTGGAGAGTTGTCGCCTCGTTCCATTTTAGACTTTTTAATAACGCTAGCGCGTATCGATGTGTAAAATGCCATATACACTCAAGAGTAATGAATTCGGGTCACTAACATAACATTAATATCCTGGACACTAAAAATCGATTGTGTCACCCAAAGACTTTCCCGGCAAGTAGACAAGCTCTCCCGCCAAGCCCCCCCGCCTCCACCCTGCGCCAATCCAAGCTCCTCCCGCGCGCCAATTCGTAGTATATTTGCAGTTTTTTCGTGGAACTAAAATGGTATTTTTCCAAAAATGACACCCCAAGACCTTTTCGGCAAGTACATATGCCAATTCGAAGTATATTTTTAGTATTTTCCGGTATATTGAAATGATATTTTTACAAAAATGAGGTAGTAATTTCTTAAATATAGCTGATTTTAATATTATTTGTGTCGGTCGTATGGGCGATGCTGCAATCAAACGTGGCATATTCCGGTCCAACGAGGCATCTGTGTCTCTAATTGCAATATTTAGAGATTAAAGTATGATTAGTGCGCCCTATGTTGGTCCGATTTCAACTACAATCTTTTCCACACTTACCATGATCAAATGATGCCCGCAAGCCACATTTAAGCTCAATCGGATGAAGCGTTTGGGCGCTATCGTGGAGACACAGACACATACACACACACACACTCACACACACAGACATTGCGCGTTCACAATACTTTTCCTCTGCCGGGAAAGTCAAATGCTAGCTTATTTTTAAAAAAGTATTTTTAAGACAATTTTTACTATGCAATTTAATATTGGGTCCTTATCTATGAAGTTGTTGTTCTCTAAAAAAAATTTAGGACCAAAAATTTTGTATGAAAAAATTTATATTAAATTTAAAACTATTGACCCCTATTATCTATGGATCACTGTCATTTTAATGCGAGTTGCTTAATTCCTGTGCTGTAAAACTCAGAAACCAATGAAAGCTTTGAAGGCGTTTTTCACCCACTCTTCAAAGTGGATTTTATCCCCTATAAAAACATATCTAAATTCTGTAAAAAATTATACTCTTTTAAAGCGAGGTCTGGCAAGTACGGTGGGTGACCAAGTGTCTCCAGCCGCAACTCCTGCAACTTTGCGACTGTTAGCAGTGAAACCTGCGATTATACGTTGTCATGCAAAAGCTGTGCCTATGAACGATTTACCAGATTCTCCATCATTGCTTGCAGTTCCTAACAGTAAATATTTACGGTAACTGTATAGCCAGACTGCAAAAAGCTGTAATAGAAAACACTGGCACAGACATATACATATGAAAATACTCCAAATTTTCAACTTTACTAATGACGACACAAAGAAATCACAACCACATTATTGTCGAAGTTTATTTTATTTTTAATTATTTATTTATTTATTTTACATATACATTCAAATGCATGAGCACAACAGAAAATAAAATGACAATTTAGACAATGCCGTTGTATGCTTTTAAAGTTATATACACATCTGTATGAGCCCAGGTTACATAGCGCATACATTAAATGCAAATGATTATCTTTCAATGGTGCTAAGCAAAGAGCAGTCGAGCCCGCCTGCTAGGCACTCCTGGGTTAGGCCGAGCTCACTTCGGGAGTCTCACTAGAGTGCCACGGTTGTGTCAAGGAAAGATCTAAGATAACATTTTTTTAAGCTATTGCATAGCTTTTATCGCGGGCCTAGGCCTGCGCGGCGACCGAATGAAGAAATTTCTTAACGAAAATTATTGATTTTAAAAACTGATAATTACGTCTAAACGAGTACTGCTTGCGATTCGAAAAAAATATATGTTAAGCAAGAATATTTTCCTAATATTCTTAGCTTCGAATATTTTAGATTTTGTTTATATTACATAGTGTAATTAATTTGTGAAATTGGGTCTAACCGAACACTAAAACGACTACTACGCAAATACTATCTAGCGTATTATTATGACACCTGCACCATTTTAAAGATAAGTTAATTATCTATCTTTCTATCTACGATTTTTTTCGAATATTCCGTTTTTTTTTGCTTTATCGAATAAAAAATTCGTGCGCGGCGCTCTATCGGAAGACGTTTAAATTATTCCGAATCATTTGCTACCGCAGCCGCAAATTATTCGGAATAATTTTAACGTTTTCCGATAGAGCGCAGTTATCTGATATCAGAAAAAATAAAATAAATAAAATAAATACATAATTATAATTACATAGGTTGTTAAAAATGCTATGCAATAGCTTTACCGCGGCAGTCCCCGAGTGCCACACGTATTTTTTTAAGCTATTGCATAGCTTTTATCGCGGGCCTAGTAGGCCAGAGCGTCGACCGAATGAAGAAATTTCTTAACGAATATTAATGATTTTAAACTGATAATTACGTGTAAACGCGTACTGCTTACGATTCGAAAAAAATATATGTTAAACAAGAACATTTTTCTAATATTCTTAGCTTTGAATATTTTAGATTTTGTTTATATTACATAGTGTAATTAATTTGTGAAATTAGGTCTAACCGAACACAAAAACGACTACTACGCAAATACTATCTGGCGTATTATTATGAAACCTGCACCATTTTAAAGATAATTTAATTATCTATCTTTTTATCTACGATTTTTTTCGAATAATCCGGTTTTTTTGCTTTATCGAATAAAAAAATCGTGCGCGGCGCTCTATCGGAAGGCGTTTAAATTATTCCGAATCATTTGTTTCCGAAGCCGCAAATGATTCGGAATAATTTCAACGTTTTCCGATAGAGCGCAGTTATCTGATATCAGAAAAAATAAAACAAATAAAATAAATAAATAATTATAATTGCATAAGTTGTTAAAAATGCTATGCAATAGCTTTACCGCGGCAGTCCCCGAGTGCCACACGTATTTTTTTATTTTTATTTTAATTTATAATTATTATTATTATTATTCTTATTATTGTTATTATTATTAATATTATTACTTTATTTTTTAGTTTTTATTCCCTATTTCAGTATTTTAACCAATTGTCTTAACCATCTAAACCAATTGAATTTGACATTCTCCTTAATCTATACTAATATTATAAAGAGGTAAAGTTTGTGATGTTGTAAGAAGTAATATCTAGATCTACTGAACCGATTTTAAAAATTCTTTTACCGATAGAAAGCCACGTTATTTGTGAATATTATAGGCTATATATTAATCCGAAAAATAAAAATACGTGTGGCACTCGGGGACTGCCGCGGTAAAGCTATTGCATAGCATTTTTAACAACTTATGCGATTATAATTATTTATTTATTTTATTTATTTTATTTTTTCTGATATCAGATAACTGCCCTCTATTGGAAAACGATGAAATTATTCCGAATCATTTGCGGCGGCTTCCGATTGAGCGCCGCGCACGAATTTTTTATTCGATAAAGCAAAAAAAAACGGATTATTTAAAAAAAATCGTAGATAAAAAGATAGATAATTAAATTATCTTTAAAATGGTGCAGATTTCATAATAATACGCCAGATAGTATTTGCGTAGTAGTCGTTTTAGTATTCGGTTAGACCTAATTTCACAAATTAATTACACTATGTAATATAAACAAAATATAAAATATTCAAAGCTAAGAATATTAGGAAAATGTTCTTGTTTAACATATATTTTTTTCGAATCGTAAGCAGTACTCGTTTAGACGTAATTATCAGTTTAAAATCATTAATATTCGTTAAGAAATTTCTTCATTCGGTCGCCGCGCTGGCCTAGGCCCGCGATAAAAGCTATGCAATAGCTTAAAAAGACTTTTTCGTGGTATCCGGATTTCCAAAGTAAGTCGAAAAAAACGGTCGGACGAAAACGTTTCTAACTAACGCTGCCTTAACGATGAGAGATATATGATTAATTTCCATGGAAAAGTTGTAGAGCTTGATAATGCATATAAAAAAGTCAACGGCAGCATATGTATAAATTTTATATTTAAGTCACAAAAAGTAGTTTTAATATTAAAACCATAATTTAAATCGTTAGGTCATGTTTATTGGTCATATTATCAACAATTATGAATTCATATCAAAATAAGTAAATTTATCGTCTCAGGTGTTTAAAACAAAATACTTTTCCCTTTTACTGCATATAATTTCACTTTTACTGCATAAATGGTTAAGACACTCACAAATAAGACACTCACAAGAAGACACTCACAAATAACGGTAATATAGTCAAATTGGCATGCAAATACATACATACATATAACAATATAACCCTTCTTTTGGCAGTCAGGAAATAAATTATAGCGCTCAGTACTAACCAAACCACACTCATAATTTCATCACAGGTAAAAAGTTTCACTGCCCAACGAAGTGGGCACGGGTCAGCTAGTATTTGATATTTTTTTCACGCAATTCCATCGACCTCAAACGGGTCACGCTTCTCACGTTTGCTTATTTGAGGGTATCTGCCCAGCCAGCCAACGTATCTATTTAAAGGAGTCGCTTCTATTGTTATCACCCCCTACTTCTAAAGGTCTGGTCGGTAGATAAATCAGCCATTCAGTGACCTGACCTTCGGGCTTTAATGAAAATCTGCCCTATCAATAGTGGTCGACATTTGCCTACGCGAGAGACCCACGTCGCTGCACAACATTGTTTCATAAGAAAACTAAAAGTTGCCACCACCCCTTTTATACCAAAAGTATGCCGAAATATATTATAATACTATTTGCAACTTTACTAAATGAATAAACGAATTAAAGGAAACTTTCCCATTCATTCGCAGTAAATTTAAGATTTGGTTAGCCGAAGCCAATTCTTCATGTCAGCATATCGTCATATATTGTCATAATAAATCAAGAAATACGATAACGCAACTCTGAACCAGATAATTAGATATCGGGTACACCATTAAATAGATCGAAATGCGGAAAAAGTTTCTTCTTGCTAACAAAGGAAAATGAAAGATACTTTATCTCTGATGAGCAATATAAAAATAGTATATTTGGCATTATGTACCTAACACCGCTAAGCGTTCATCGTAATATAGAAAATACACTAAAAAAATCGACCAAGGCCACAGTAAAATGGAGTGTCACTATATTTAATGCTTCAGTGATGTAGATGGGGAAAGAAACCCGCAATCTAACAGCCGAGTAGTTTAACGATTTAGGTCATTTTGTCTCCCAGGCTTAGGAATTTACAAATCACACAAATGGCTTCTACCCCAACCTTGATAGGAAAAGTGCAAAAACATAACAATTTAGAATGCAAATATATATAGAATGCCAATATATTAAATTATATATAGAAGTAGAATTATTAAGAATTGACGTACACATTAAAACCGTAAATTTGCATAATATACATAGGTATAGTAAATGTTCACAGAAGGGCGTTTAATAATTCCTCACAGTCTTTTCTAGATTTATTTAGAAGTCAACTTACAGCCACACTTTAAAACGTTGGGTTAGCTACGTCGGTCATAGGTACGTCCATTGTCAGTTTGTTTTATAGCCTCGGAGCTGGAAAGTGTTATGTCGTTGTCCATACGTCGTGTTTATTTTTATCTACGATTCTGTATATCGATTTCTAGTCTCATGTCCGTGACCGAGTTTAGATATCGCAGTCGTGTTATTCGAATGTCCATTGCGCTGAAGTCCAGTTTTCTAATAATAACGAGGACGTTTTGGGCCTTTATTTACGGTTAAAGAATTGATTTAGCCACTCCAACCCATCCTATAATTCATGACTGCGCTAGTGCGTAGTAGGTCATTTATAGAATAGATAGAAGTAAATTTAGAATATTTTTTTAAATATGTATATTTGTTTCATAATTTGTTTCGCAGTCTGATCAACTTGATTGTGCCAGCGCTGGAACCCGCCTTAAGATTACCTTAATATTTGATACACTACCTTCCTAATAGCGGTAGGCACTTCCACTTTCTCCCGTCACAATTGTGTAATTCAGTGTCAGATTCCCAGTTGTTACTCTTAAATAAACGCACTGTCTCATCGGAAAAATATGCTGTAGCACCTGGTATCTCCTGCCTAAAAAGATAATCTACATACACCAGAAATAATGTTGGTCCTAATTTATTACCTTGAGGAATACCTTAGTTATTATTCATCCAGCTACTTGTTGTTATATTCTGTTTCGTTTTGTGTTCGTCCTGTAAAATAACTTTGAAACCAGTCCAATTCTTTGTCTCGTATTCCAATCTGTCGTAGTTTGTTTAAAACTTTTACGTCATCTACTTTGTCAAATGCTTTGGCCAAATCAAAGAACCGAGGCACATTAGATTATCATCAACATTTATTGAAATAAATTTTGTCGCTATTAATATATCATCATGGGTACTAATGTTTGACCTATAGCCGTACTGTCCTGTCGGTAGTAACGTATTTTTTCCACGTAGGAATTCAATTGTTTCTTTACTTGTTATTCTATAAATTTTCTAAGTGAGTTATGTAGAGATATTGGTCTGTAGTTATTAAATTCAGTTTTGTTACCCCCTTTGAAGAGCGGCAATAAATTGGCTTCCTAAAGATTTTTTTGTTATTATTTTAATCATTTCGATGTACTTGTTATCAGAATGAAATCTACGTAATCGGCAATTTTCATAATAATATGTGATTTTCTCGGATGGGTATTTTGCACACTGCTGAGCTCGACAGCTACGAGTACAGGTATATTCATACACCTCACGTGAGATCTCTTCCGCCCAAAAGGTCGCATCTTCATGACCGATAGGAATATATTAAAAAGGACCCAATCACATTAGGGGGCGGTGGCGCGATTCAGGCGGTTTGCTTATTTTCCCCGTCGGCGACCTTTCTTCCTGCGCGTCAGATGGACTGTAAAAAATAGAATGGGACCTTTCGGTCCCTGGAAAAAGGGCACGCCATTCAGGAGGCGCGATAACGAAGTGTCACTGCGTTATCTTTTGTCAGATTTCAGTTCGGAGCGTCCGAGCCTGACAAGCGTGCTACGCCCTTCCACCCCGCACTTACTTGCGGAGAGGAAAATGAGAAAAAAACGCAGGGTCGCGTATGTTTTTTTTTTCAGGATATTTAAGTATTCATTCTGTCTGTTGCCGAATTCAATCGGAAAAAATATGTAGTGACACCTCTGCCGATTGCCGCGTTACAAAATGGTACATGTTCCTAGAACTTATGGCCTATGTATCGATAGATATATCCCACTTCAGCTACTGCTATCGCCTCTCTACTCCGTTTTCACTAGTCTTCATATAGATGCTCCGCTCACAATTCATTAACATTCCATGTGGCATTCGACAGACGCACCTCTCCGTCCGGTGGCGTCCTAGCACTTCAACCATTATTGTACTTTGGAGCTGTCATCTGCAACGGGCCAACCTGACATCTCAGGCATAATAACATAACGATATATATCGTTCTTTCAACCGATGACAGCCGTCCGTGACACAGAGACTCAGGGACAAAACGGTCCACAGTCTAGCTCCATCAAAATTCCAGTAAGAAGCCAACGCCTTACCGCGAGGCACTGGAATGTGTAACCAGCGGGCCAAACTCACGCCCTTACTACCAGATTTGGCCGGATTTCTCTGTTCTCCAGTCTGGTCACGGTTTCGAGGTCGCTTGCGCAGCCTCTACCTGACATAAGCGGTTATTCAGTTTGAATATTTTACGGACCGCGACGCGACGCCCTTTGCTGCCGTGGTCACTCGGGATCGGGTGGCCGACGGATCGATTCAAGGGTTGAAGACGTCAGGTCGACAACTACCTTCCGCTATCATAGGAAACATACGTATCCAAACCCCTATGTTTATTTGCCAGCTAAGCATTGAACACCTAGCAAACCAGATGTTTCACCAACTGTACAATTTCGCCCAATTTATTTTCCCGAATCCGCAATCTTCCGATCCCAATAGCCTCCGACTGTAGGATTACAGCCGTGGCAGAAACTCACATCGGCCCTGACTTGGTAAGCCCCTCTTCGAGGAGGCTACCAGATAGGAGTTAAACCATGAGTTGGGCAGGCCAGATGATATATATTTTTGGCCAATACCACCCAAGCTGCACGAAACCATTAGGAACCATTAAGAACCCTTAGCAGTATTGTACTGCATTACATCAGAGTTGACAAGTGCATTTTACTCTATTAATATAATATAATATATTATATTAATTGTATATTATTATAGTACCTACTAATATATTAAATAATAATACTAATACTACTAATAATATATTAATATATTAACCACCACATCGGTTTTATTAGTGACCCCTTCACGTTGGCCAATACATGTACCAATTGCTGTGGCCAATGCGTATGGCCAACGTGTAGAGGTGGGTCATTGGTCTCCATGGCAGCGAATTTAGAGTGGGCCTATATTTTGGCGCGAGATCCGCGGTGTTGTCCGTTTTTAAACACAAATCAAAGGGCATTAGCACATTGTTGGCCGTGCATTTAGTACGCAACGAGCCCCAGCATCCATCATGTAATGTTTTTTCATTTCTTTTTGATAAATTTGTTACTATGCTCACACATTTAATACTTATACGCTGCAAATTATTAATTCGCGACTTCCGTAGCCAGCTACATTGATTTTTATTGCGCGTTTTGATGTTCGCATAATGGTCTGAATCGACACAAAGAGAACGACATCCAACTTGTGGACCGAGTTACTAATTCCAGGCCAATACGTGTGCCAGCATACTGGCCAAACAATTAGCCAATGTATAGAGGAGACACTACAAAAACTCCTGTCTTTAGCTGTCATTTTTACAAATCTATTTTACAATCAACATTCGAAGAAACAGTTCCACACCTCTCCTTCCGTGCACCGCTGGCTTTCGCCAGTATCGAAACTAATAAGCTTATAGTATCGCTGTACTATCCTAGAAAAAGTATGAGTCGACTCGTACGCATTTTATTGAACTGTATAGGTATAATAACTAACAGAATGGTTGTAATAATACTTTATGTTCATATTTTTGTGATATTTATTTACATACGCCTATAAAGTCGATAAAGTGTAGAGTTAAATAATGTTTAAGTTTAGGCTGCCACCTTGTGTTAATACTAAATGTCATACATATCGTCTAGTCCTTGTTATGCGTTAGTAGATATCGTTCAATCAATAATGTGCTTGTTTTTTATTCCAGTCTTTGCTGTTTTAATTGCGAAGTCCAAGGTATTCTTAAGTATTCCAGGGAATTCCTTTGAATATAAGATTCTCTTGAGATTTCCTCGTTACATTATAATATGTATTTGTTTATTTAACCCTACAATATTAATATAAACCTACAATATTAATACTACTAATGATTGCCTGGCAGGCTACTTTTTGGAATAAAACAAAACCTACTAATATTTTAATAAAGCTTCAGAAACTTACATGGAAAAACCAGGCAAGCCTTTACCTCTCCTAAATAATAACATAAAGTTATCATAAAACCTCTAATTCAGTCTCACAATCAGCCCTAAATCTAACAACACACATTACTTATTTTAGTAATTCAAACTTTTTCAAATGTAGTAAATCTTTTACATATATTTTTGTATCAAAATGACAACATAATGTAGGAACTATGATGTGCTTCAATAAAAACAATTCCAATCATCATATTTTTTGCTACATACTAAATTAATTTCAGACATTATTTTTTTATCACAGGAATAGCAATTTGGAAATCGATGTTTTAATGTAATAATTTTGATCTCCCAGCTGCGTCGCCGGCTGCACTAAGTTGGCGAGAAAGCACGACTCGGTACGTCCTGATAATTCCAAAAACACCGAAAAAAAAAAACGGACCGCGGCCGTCCTCTCAGGAGATGATTAGTATTCTAGGGTTAATATTAGTTCACAATAAAAAAATACTTTATTAGCACTTAAACATATTATATTATGTTGCAGCTAACTAGGCAGAGCCTGTTTTAAGGAATTAAATAAAGTTAATAATTTTACAACTATACAACACCATAATAATTTTACAACTATAAGTAAGTAATAATAAATAATATTTTGTGATAATAACTAATACTCAAATAGAGTTGTTAACTACAACGGGCGAACCCGTCACTTCGGGAAGTTTTAACGATTGGTCGTTCTATCTCCCTTGAAGTGAACGCAGAAGACTTGGACAAAACAGCCCACCGTCAAGCTCCGTCACATGCCCGTAAGAGGCCAACGCCATATCCGCGAGATAACCAGGTATGTTACCCAACGGGCTTACACTCACGCCCTTACTTCCAATTGCGACTAGATTACTCCGGTCTCTCGACTGGTTACCAGATTACTCCGGACTCATAGGGAAAACTAGCTATAAGGCCAGAGTCCTGCCCGGGCACGCACTTCATGCATGTAGGCCGCAGGATGGGTGTTGACCCGTGAGTGTGACCAACCCTGAACAAAATAGGTCTTCGTGGTCACCTCAGCAAGGGCTCATTAGCTCCCTACTCTAATACTAAGTAATAATAAAGAATAATTAGTAATAATACGTATATATTATTTGTAGTAGCAGTAAACGGAGTGGGGGGGCTAGTTTCCAGCCCTTGATGTCATCTGGATTTATAAGATCTTTTGTAATTACCCACTTTGTGGTTGGGTCAGTGGTCAGCTAGTAGCCCTGTTCTACTTACCATTCCAAGCAGATCACTGACCTTCAAGTTGGTCAGATCGCTGGGTTCGAGAAAGGCTCTTCCCAGTAAATTGTGTCTTTTTGCGGTGAGGCCTAGGCAGCGACCAATGATGTGTATGCTGTCTTCAGGTTCTTCGCCACATATTCGGCAGCCCTTGCTCTCGATCAAGCCAAGGTTGAATAGATGTGCTCTAAGGATAATGTGTCCGGTGAGGAGACCGATAGTGGTTCTAAGGTTCTTCTTGCCCATGTCAAGTAAGGCCTTGGTTTTCTTTTGAAGTGGCTGCTCCATCATGGCTTTTGCCTGGCGACATCCCTGGCTTTGTTTCCAGGATGCCCGATGTTCTTGCTCCAAGCAGTCCCTGATAATTTTCTTGCCTGTTGGATATTATAATTTCAGTCCCTGATAATTTTCTTCATTTCATTTCATTTCATTTCATTTCATTTTCATATTAGGTACTTAATAAATAGGGTATGAATACGATAAAAAAACGTTCAGCAAGAAAAATCGGCGATCTGCGAACATATATTGGATAGCGGAAGTAACCAATGGCTGCAGTTTAAAAATCCCATTGTGCTATCCAAAGAACAATTTTACTTCCTCACATGATCCGGAAAGCCATTGAAATAAAAAGAACCATGAACTTCGATAGAGACGTCGGTTACGAACTCTCTTCTACGTGGAACCCTCTACTTTAAATGTTACCACGACTGTTTGTACGCACGACGGATTTTCGAAATTCACGCGCACCGAGACCGCCCCGCCCACCATCGTTATTATCTACGCAGTATCGGCAGCGGTATGCAGTCTATACGTAGAACAACGGATTGACAGCTCTTTCAGTCTACCCTAGACAACAGCGGCTGCAACGTCGCTGGTACGTGGGGTGTCACAAATTTCAGGCGGTAAATTCGATTTTCATCCTATTTATAAATATATATAAATATATGTATCTATATATCCACTATACTATCTATATCTATATTTATATCTATATAGGTACACATATACCATCGTCTAACTGATTAGAAAGAAGCTAATCACTTCCGATTCCCTGCCTTTCCCAGTGGTATTTTATGTTTATTTTATATCTAATATGAACTTAGTTTATTTTATAATTAGTTTTTAAGTAAATATGTTGATATCTTTTCAAAATGTTACTTTTGCAGGAAACGATTATCGGCGTAGCGTTTTTCTGTTTTTCTATGTTTATGTATGTATAAGTACGTATATTGTATTGGCTGTATGTTTCCCGAAATAAAAATAATAAAAAAAAATATAAATAATGTCAAACAGACCCAATAGTCTCTGATTTCATACTTAAATAGAGCCACTATAAATATGTATGACAAAAAATATTTATTTTAAAAATATGAAAAATGTTTTCTGTCTCTCTTTTACCAAGGTTTACTAGTCATAATGTAATGTAATGAGAGAGTAGAATTTAAAAACTATATATCGGAAATGCCTCAGAAGCCACGGTTCTATCTTTGTGAAGCATGAAGCACTTACCGTATATCAGGAGGTTTTAAAGTGCCTGTAAAGTTTATACCCTGGATGGTCTATTATTATTCCGCGCTTCGTACGAGTCTAATCTCGTTCGCACGATAAATTGAATGTCCCCCGTCCAAAGTTTAATCCGTCCGAGAAGGCGACGCTCGCAGCGCAGGCGCCGGGCGATCCCTCAACGTCGAAAAACAAACATTTGTTTGGGTATTAGTGCGGTATATTCCGTCAAACTTCCCACCTATTGCAGCCGGGCCGAACTTATATCTTCCACATTTAACATGATAATCTGGAGTCGCTCTATCAAAGTCATTGCCGACGCTCTCCGTTAGGTTCTTACGGCGGGCCGAGAGTAATGGGACACCGGTTTTGGCGGAAGCATAGAATAATGAAATATGCGAAGAAGTGACACGACAGATTTTCTCCATATATTCACCTACTTGCGAGATCCGTAGCGGTGTTACAACCGTTTACCAAATAATAGCATTGATTATATAGCGTATTCGATTGCTGAATGCTTTACTATTATTTGGCACAAAGGTGTCAGCTACAACGGGCGAACCCGTCACCCGAGGAAGTTTTATCGATAATGATCGCCGCAGTGGGCGAATATTGTTGTATTTAATTGTACGTAGAACTAGTGAAATGAGGTGGTTATTGCCAATATCTTTTTCTTTGGTACTCATTTTAAACACTTCGATTTAAAATTAACAAAATTACCTGAAAACAAATGAAACAGGCAAGCATGTGAAATGAAACAGCAAGCAAAAAAGAGGGACGACAGAAAATCACAAAAATATTGGACATTATATATTAATATACTAATTCGAACACATTAATATTTAGAATTTTATGTTATACTATATTTAATTTTTATATCATATTAAATTGACTTTTTATTATTGTATTTAATATTATTATTTTTAAATATATCTGTATGTGTATGTATGTATGTATATATGTGTATATATATTCTTAATCTTAGTTACATGTTTATTTTCTACTCCTAATTTTAAGAATTTAATAGTTTTTAAGGTAGTTGTTGCATGTTTATTCTTTTGTGATCAAATAATTATTTTATTACAACAATTTATTTTTTTTTAATTTTTATTTTTTTTGTTACAAAAATATTTTGTTTTTTGTAATAATCACAATTATGAACAAGCACGCACAAAATTAAACGTTCACCTTAGAACAGGTCCCGGCCTAGTTAGGTTAGGTTAGGTTGTCACTGGACTTTGCCATGTATTCATTTTCTGCTCTTTATTCAATGTTTAAAATATTTAATGCATAGTGCCTAAGATAAAATTGTTTTAAATTATTCTTGAATTACTTAAATAAATAAATAAATAAATGTACCTTCCTTCGACTGCACTTAACAACTGAGCGGTGCCGCTCCGGCGCATATTACCGGTTTGCGTGCGGTGGCATTTTTTTATTCCTTTTTATTTGATTTCGATTTCTTTTGATTCCATACGTAAAATAATTCACTACACGACATCCACACAAGTTACCGAAAATGGGTCAAAAATGAAAATTTTTGGTTTGAGTTGGACGTAGTTAATTATTCAAAATTCTCGTAATAATACAAAATGGATGTTTCATAAATTTAAAGTACTTTTAAAAACTTGCGTTAAGCAAAACCATCTTCCCAATAAAACGCAAGTGCACGCTATTGCCGCTAAATAGCCAGTCAAGCGGCGATATGCGTGTCTCCCTGACTGACAATAAATTTTACCTGCGGAAGGATCGGCGTCGCTTCTGTATTAAAGGATTTTTCGATCTGTGGCGGTAGGTAGTGAGGGTCACGGCATCGGTCATTTGTCACCGCCGTATGCCCTTATGACTTTTTATGCGGACGGACGGATTTGCGGGACAAGACGCTTCATCCACTCGCCCCAAGTGTTTGGATGTAGACTAGTTACATAACTAGCTAAACAGATGGAGTAGGAAACAGCAAAGAAAAGAGATACGACATATATAAATGCTTATAAGAAAGAATGAAAGATAGGAGAGAGATAGAGAGAGAAAGACACACACACACACACAGTAAGGAATCTCAAAATATGAGTAAGTTTTTTTCATATATTTATGTCATCGCAGTTTAATATTATTAGCTTTTAACATGTTTTCATAATTTCACCGTTAATAAAAGGGAAACACATCTATAACAGAAAAAAATAATCTGTTAATTCAATACTTAGTTAATGATATTGTAACGAACCTTAAGTATCGTTACATGCAACAAATGCATTGATTTCCAGTGAAATGCACTGACACAAATTCAGCTATTATTTTACCTCGTGCAGCGATGAATCAGCACGATGAAACAATACTTTTACTCGGAATATTTTGGATTGCATTATTTTTCGGCCTATATAAACCGGCGAAAATACGACCAAAGTATCATTCCTCGGGTGATCACGTCACCTAAGACAGCGACGGCATACCCGGTACCCCTCTCACGAGGCGGAGTCAAAGGGTCCGGCTTCTTGGTTACCTTTTCCTTCCTTTCCCTATCGAGGCGAGACGCATCAGTCTGCACTCCCACAGACTCGAGCCGTGCCCGTACGAGATACTAGGAGCACAAGTACAATCTTTATCCACACACTCTCGTAACTTCAGGCAGATACATAGCCACTACATCCGCGTCAATAACTAGCAATATCGAGCTTTCAATAAATACCTTCTGATACACTTTTAATCGGCTTTTAATACCGAGATAACCCGCAAGTTAACACCACCACCTCACACCGAATGACTTGGAGGCTAGTGAGGGGTGGCCCCTCACAATCTCAAGCATTTATAATATAGTATAATATAGCCAATAAAAAATATAGTGACATCATATAAATATAGTAAGTGCAACATATCAACAAAAAAATGATATCTGTAAACTCAATTATTATAAGCAAAATTAGTTAAAAAAACCAAGCATTTATTTAATGAAAAAAATATAGTTATACCTAAAAGCTTCGGCTTCACTATTTTATTGAACCGAAATCCTTGTTTAATCTTTCAATAATGACGTCATTTGCTATGATAAATTGGTGGCGCGTCGTGTAAGTGATCGCATTTTTCAATGACTTTTAAAAAATCTGGATGTCATTATTTTACTATTTAATTTGTATGTTAACGCTAATATTATTAGTAACATAGTACGGAGTATATACCAGGGCTATTTTCAATAGTTTTTTTTTATATTTTACCCACACATTACATACAAAACATACAATTTAGAATAAGAAAATTGAATCGTACAATATTTTTTTCGATGAAGACGGATGTATACATTTAGGCCCTACCTGACACCATTAAGACCATTTCCAGACTGTAGTCTGTCTGTGTTTATGTGACTGAGTCTGTGTGTCTGTGTGTATTCCTCCACGATAGCAAATAAACGCTTCATTCGATTGAGCTGAAATTTGACATGCAAGCATTATTCGATCATGGCAAAAGTTAAATTGTCGTTGAAATCGGTCCACCAGAGGGCGCGCTAGTCATACCTACTTCAATCTCGAAATAATGCAGTTAGAGTCTTGACATTTTGGACACAGATGCGTCGTTGGGCCGAAACCACATTCTGATCCACATTCTCTTATGCAAGTGACGCAAAAAAAAATATACAGCTGCATTAAAAGAAAACTACATTATTTTTGAAAATACCATTTCAATATCACGTAAATATTACAAAATACTAAAATATACTAATTTTTGCTATCATAGTCACTTGACACAATCGCTGTCGGAGAGGCGGTCAAGGGGGTTGGGGGGGGGGGGGGGGGGGGGTGTTAAGGGGTTTGGCGCACGGGGGCATTTTCTGTTTGCCGATAATGTCTTGGAATGACACAACTTATACATTCACAAATCAGACACATGGCAAATTCAAGCAAAAATAAAATTCATGCAAGAGCTGTTAAATTTTTAGGAAATTGGAAATAGCCTGATTCAGTCGAGACATTTACCTAGCGCAGTGCAAATATATGAATGCCCTCAAAATAGAGTAATACTAGCCAGAAATATGTTCTCAGCCCAAATAATTCACTCAGCTTTGAAAATCGGTAGAGTTCTTTTTTTTTTTATTTTTAAAAATCTATAATGTTACACATATTTTTAAATGCAAAGCCAAAGGCTGCAGGTAATACCTGCAGCCTGGTATTGGAACGGCTATACATTACAGAACTATTTGAAATACAGCTAAGTTCAAAACACCTCTAGATCTTGACGATTTTCATACATCTACACAAATTTAAAGAGGAAGCTCATAAGTCATTTTCTTAAAACTATTTGCGTCAAATAAGAAGAATATTTGCGTCAAATAAATAGGAGAACAGAAAAAAAGCCAGCAATCTCGTGTAACAAGAAGATCGAAACAAACACATTTTGCAATACCACTCAGGAGATCCGCTTTTGGCCAATCCAGTTTCTCTTATCTTGCCCCCAAATTTTATAATTACCTACCACCAAACATTCAAGACATTAAAATTTCATATAAATTTAAAAATACTTTGAGTGCCTACCTCTTAAATTGTACAAATACGGATATTGAACACCTTATTAAATAATTGAATCTTTATAATAAAAACATAATAGTATATGTAGTAAAATAAATAAATGATTTCTAAATGTTATTTTATTTTAATTTTTGTGAATTTATTTTGTATATTATTAATACATATTATTACTTATTAATACATATATAAAAATGTATTCATTTTTATCATGTTTTAAAATAAAATAATATTTACAATTTTCATGACATTTTCTTACGATTTTTATTAGGTAATTAATATATTTCTATTACAATAAGTATGATTTTGTTTATTTATATAAATATAATATTATGTATAGATTTCTTAGGATAATTAAAATAAATTGTCTATCTCGGAACAGGCGGCAAAACTGAAAAACTGGGTAATACCAAAAAATAATGATTTAAAAAACAGTGATAATTGGGACATAGGGTATCTATGTCAAAGTTAGCCAATCAGCATCCTAATCCCTCAAAAAAAATGTTGGTTTTTTCGCCAAACACTCTGTATGGTGATACGCCTAATAGTGGTACATTCACCAATTGGATACAAACGTAATGTAAAGTAATAATAACCATAATGGACGATTAGCATCGCCCCACAATGAAATGAATCACGCACTTAAACAGTAAAGTGCTGTCTATCTAGAAGAATAAAACCTGTAAACCTCCGAAAAGCTCATAAAACTTGTCACTTTCTCCTTCCCTGAGGATTATTAGGTTTTCGCGACAAAATATGTTTTCCCACTCGGAGGTGAAATATTAATGGTGAATAGAAGCTTGTGTCACAAGCAGTGACGGCGCAGCTCATGAATAATAAGTTGACCCTAATACTTCTACAGACTCTCTCTTTATACGCCTGCGGGTTGATGGGACGCGATATGCGTGCTGCGTCGGGGGAAATGCGAACGGTTTATTCCCGCCAATTAAACGGTACCGTACGGCTGGAAATAAAATTGTAGCTGCAGCATAAAATGAATTAGGTCAAATGAAAAATATAAAGGGAATGTCCTTAGATCATAATAATATTATTTGTGAAACTTGAGCTGTCAACTACAACGGGCGAACCCGTCACCTCAGGAAGTTTCAACGAAATTTATCGTTCTGTCTCCCGTGAGGTGAGCGCATAAGACTTAAGACAAAACAGCCCACCGTCAAGCTCCGCCGCCTGCTCGTCAGAGGCCAACGCTCACTGACTACCAGTTTGGAAGGATATCTCCGTCTGTAATTAACCTTCAGGATACCTCCTACCTCCTGACTGCTTTCAGGATCGAGGTCGCTTGCGCGGTCCTATCCCTTACATAGCGGTGAAACGATGTCAACCGAATCTATCGCGAACCACGGCATCCTTTGTCCGACTCTTCACCCGGAATCGGGTAGCCGATGGTCGTTTCAAAAGCAGTCGCGGTAAGGTCAATAACTACCCCAGCTCTATAGGAAACAGTACTGTTTCCAGACTCCCCCGACCGTTAGTCAGAATTTACAATCGATTGGCTTACGCCGCACGGTGCGCAGACCGTCCAGGAGCGCCAGAAGATTGACTCCTGGGGGAAATTAGCCCTAAGGCCAGAGTCCTACCCGGGCTTGCACTTCATGCTGATGGGTGTTGACCCGTGAGTGTGACCGACCCCGAACAAATGGGTCCTCGTGGCCAACTCAGCAAGGGCTCATTAGCTCCCAACCGTTTAAGCTGGAGGTTGGTGAACACAGAAATAGAAACCAAACACAATGACATTGAAAGCAGTAACAGAGACAAATAGCTATTTTTTTCATCAAATTACAGTGTCCCTACAGCCTTTTGCTCTTAAACCTGTAACATCTAACGTCAGGCCAGTGGGTATGGAACAGTTGAATATAAAGTTGTTCACGGACATACAACTTCACTAACAAGCAAGTACTTGTCAGACTAGCGATTCGAATAGCGACGTCTCCCAACCAAAACGACTCGCCCCGAGCAAAGCGGAGAAGAACAGCAATAAAACGTCAAAATAGCAACCGGTTGAGGAAATGGGAGGAAGAGGGGAGTGGGCAGTGGGGGTTTAGGGAGTGGAGGTGTACTTGTCCAAGCGGGAAGACAAGATTGAAACCATTCCAGCGTGGCAGGATAATTCACGACCCACCTGAAAGAGCGTCCCGACCCAGCTCTCGGTCCGCCCAATATTCTGCAGGCCACTCGACACTGTAGTGAAATTGCATTTTTGATTGCACTTGACTCGCAGTGGAAGCTGGGCGGGGCGCGACGCGACGTTTCATTATATTACCTGCCCAGCGCCTCGCGCGCTGCTGCCCCCCCCCCCCCACCCCCCACCGCGCCTGCCCTACAATTATATATGGAGTTTTACAGAACTCACGATGGATATTAACGTTACGACACGGAAAAGATGAATTAAAGCAGCGCTCTATATTTTCGCGCGGGCTTAAAAGCTATTCGTGTAGGTATTTGCGGATATTAGTCACTTCGAGCGATCAAAGAGCGTTGAATTCAAAAATGTGTTAGTGTCTTTATAGTCCGATGAATTTGTTAAAATTGCTAAATTCCAAGTTTGTTATTTTTTTATTTAAAATTGTCCAATATAATTATTACATTTTACAATAAAAAGTATATTTTTGTTGAATAAAAAAAATATAAAAAAATGAATAAGTGTAACATATTTTTTGTGAAGCAGATTAGATAATATTTGTATTGATTTTTTAACCTCATTTAATTTTTTTTTGTGTGTTCTGGAGTAATAGTATTTAAAGCATAGTTAACTTTTTTATTGATGATTCATTTAGATTGCTCATTCATTTTCAAAACTAAAATGAAATTGTTTAGGTTAATATTTAACTAACCGACTAATAATAAATGTATAATCAGCCAATCTGGCCACGGATTCGATGTCGCTTGCGAGGCTTCTATCCGATATTAGCAGTAATTCAGTTCGAATTTATTGCGGAACATGGCGCTATTTGTCCGTCAAACTCACGAGGTATCGGGTAGCTGACATCAGGTCAACAATCACCCCCGCTGCTTAGCAAACGTACGTTTCAAAGGCCCTCTATTAAACTCCGCAATATACAATAGATTAATTAACGTCTCAAGATGCGTGACAGGGTGACAGGGATACAGCCGTGACAGGGTTCATAGAGTCATTCCAGGTTTGTCCCTTTCCGAGAAGGCTACCGAATGGGAGTTAAACCGTGAGTTGAGCCAAAACAAGGTAGCAAACAGGTCATATGGCCCAAGCTACACGGAACCTTGCTGCATATGAAGGTGTCGACAAAAACGGGTGACCCGCAAGGTGAGCGTAGAAGACTTAGCGACGAGTACAAACCTACCTTCTAGCAAAGGTGGAAGAACATGTCCATCAGAGGCTAACGCCTTGCGGTAAAACAGTAGGAAGATAACCCAGCGAGACAGGGTACAAAAGGTACAGAGAGAGACAGGGCGACATGAGATGCAATAGAAAAAAACACAAAGAATTCACAAACAGCGTTGTCTCTGAGACTACCACTTTACTCGCAGAGGTTAAGTCTATGCTACCGATGCAGAATAGCCAGAGAGAAATGCTATTTTTTTTCTAAAAAGAATATAGACTAAAGAAGATGCTGATGATGATAAGGATCTCCCTGAATTACCGTGTTTCTACGATAAGCTTCATAATCCGCCTGCGAAGTTGATGTATCGGCACAAAGAGATGCGCAATGCCCAAGGCGATATAATATGCAGTTAAAAACATAAATAATTCTTAAGCTGCAATTTCTGTCAGTGTACCGTACCACCTTACTCGTAGAGCGTTAAGTGTATGCTACCGATGCAGAAGAGTCAGCAAGACAGAATATTTTTTTCTTTAAAATAATACAGACTAAACACGATGCTGATGATGATAGTGATCTCCTTGGATTACCGAGTTTATACGAAAAGCTTCATAATCTGCTTTGAAGTTGATGTATAACAGCGATAACATATGAAGTAAAATAAACACAAAGAATTCTTAAGCTGTAGTTTCTGAGAATACCACCTCACTTGCAGAGGGTTAAGTGTACGCTACCGATGTAGAAGAGTCAGCAAGTTGAACCATTTTTTTCTTTAAAATAATACAGATTAAAGACGATGCTGATGATGATAAGGATTTGCCTGGATTACCGTATTTCTACGAAAAGCTTCATAATACGCCTGCGAAGTTAATGTATCGGCACAAAGCGATGCGTAATGCACAAGGTGATATCATATGCATTAAATCAACATTAGAATTTTTAAGCTGCAGTGGCTGTGAGGGTACCACCTCACTTGCAGAGGGTTAAGAGTACGCTACCGATGCAGAAGAGTCAGTTAGAAATGCATTTTTTTTTCTTTAAAATATTACAGACTAAAGACGATGCTGATGATGATAGTGATCTCCTTGGATTACCGGGTTTATACGAAAAGCTTCATAATCTGCCTTTGAAGTTGATGTATTGGCACACAGCGATGCGCAATGTACAAGGTGATAACATATGAAGTAAAATATACACAAAAATTCTTAAGCTGCAGTTTCTGAGAGTACCACTTCACTTGCAGAGGGTTAAGTATACTCTACCGATGCAGAATAGTCAGCAAGTAAGGCTTTCTTTTTTTTTTAAATAATACAGACTGAAGACCATGCTGATGATGATAAGGTTCTCCCTGGATTACCGCATTTCTACGAAAAGCTTCATAATCCGCCTGCGAAGTTGATGTATGGGCACAAAGCGATGCGCAATTATCATTAGCGAAGCGGAGTGTCTAGCCGAGTTCGCGATCACAACTTTCCGCTCACGAACTACTGACGTTCCAGTGTCACTTAATTAATGCCCCGTAATACAGGGAAACCGCATTAATGAAGGGCGCGGGTGAGGGTGCCGCTCTGTGCGGGCGCGACACCAGATTCAGCGATTTCTCGCCTGTCCTCCAAATAAATTAGTCGTAATTACGCAGGCGAACAAACGAGCTAGCCGAATAACACTTCGGAATAATCAATCTGCATCTAGAAGAGCCCCAATTTGGGGGCGCGCCGCACTTGGGGGGCGGAACGGGACGCCTAAAGGCGAGCTTGTTTGCGTAAGTAGGACACGAATATAGGCAAAGAGTAATCGACTTAAAAACCCTATTAGCATTGATTATATACGGTATTAGATTGCCTAATGCCATAGTATGTTTTGGCAACCCTTCTATGCTAGCTAAATGTATTTAGCCATGTATAGGTTTTTTTTTTAAGGATTGGTTGATTTTTTAAAACTCATTATTTAACCAATGATAACAATAATAACATTCAATGATTAAGGCTTGGTTGCGCGCAAAGTATCTTTTGAATCAGCATTTGATTAGTGTATGTGGATGTTCGCCTTCACTGACAGATGTTGATTCCGAAGAAGAAGAAGAACGACTTGAACGCTGGCAGTACTGCGTTTGCACGAAAATGCCTACCTCCCGCTAGTTTTTATAATTATACGGCGCGCTGCCAGAACGACAGCATATTATATATTTTTCAGAGGTTTTTTCATACTCTCGCGACTCTGTACCGCTTTTATTTATCGCCTTCTTAAACCGCGCCGCAAAAGCAGAATAAAAACTCCGCGAAAAAACTAATCCGCGTCGAGTGGGTCGTGTGTGAGACATTCTCGAAGATACTTGCATGAAATCCACCAGCAGGCACCTCGAGGGTCCGTAGCAGTGCTGATTTAGCATCGATTTCGTCTCATTTTGTAAAGTACCCACATATTAGAATCTATGTATTTATTTTATTTATTTTAGTATAATTTATTCACGGTTATGATCACGCCGTTATTCAACTATTTACACGTTGAACAACCAGTGCTATCTATCGAGTTTTTTTATATTGGCTGATTACATTACAGAAAAAATACGAAGAGGTAAAATGCCATCTATAAATCTATCTGAATATTAAACCACGTAATGTTTTAAAGTATTGAAACCTGTATACTCAATTAAAAATTGACCTCTTTATGTAAATAATATTAAAATAGTAAGAGCAATGATTCAAGAATTTGTTTGTTATTTTATTATTATTTTATTTTGAGATAGGGTAGGTGTTTAGGATGCCACGTCTTATTGGGCTACTGAACATAACATAATATTAATTAATGTCCGGAACTATGAGTGCTATCTAAACGATGCGTTTCGTGGTAAAATCCTAGCTGCCGAAACGTAGTATAGCATTAAGCAATCTAATACTCTATATACCAATGGTATTAGGTAGGAATATTAAAATAAGTCGTTTATTATTCATTATTTATACGATATTGACACTACAAGCGGCGTTCTATTCTAATAGTGGCCTAACTGGGAAACATGGGCCACTGATAAATTTGATTACCCTTCCCCCTACTCTTTGACTCCGAGGATGGCCCTATTTTATGATATATAGTAAATTGGTACATTAATTATGGACATATCTATTTTCCGTAGTCGCTCATAATGCGCTATTTTTAGCAGACGTAAGAAGGTTAACTGAATTGATATTTAGTTTCCATACAATAGGGGTCCATACCCCACTTTTTTTACACAGAGACCGAATAGAAAGAATACAGAAGTTATGCATAAGGCTATTAAACTACTAAAAATACCTGGGCCATACGGCGATAGTCTCAGGTTTTTCTTAATCATTCCGTCTTCGCAGACATGGCCTTCTTGATACTGCCACTTATAGTTAATGGTCAATTGGACTCTCCTGAGTTTTTAAGAGGAATGGTTGGTCCTAGCCCAGACACCTAAGGTTCGCTAATTTTTCAACAAAGAAATGTATATAGAGTATATTCGGCGACTTTATTAACTTTTTGTAAAATTTTTAATAGATTAACATAAATATATTCCTCATGTTCCAAGCCACTATATAGCTGTTTTTTTTAAATAATAAATATTTTCAGTTAAAATATTTTTTGATATGTTTTAGAATTCGTTTTGCTGAATATGGTAGTATCAAAATTTCGAGTATACCTTAAAAACGCTATGGAGGTTTTTGCTAATCATACATATCACAGCAAGGCTTGTTATCATATTATTTATATCATATCATGATGTGATATCATATATCATATTCATATGATATCATTTATCATATTGATATGATATCATATATCATATTCATATGATATCATATCATAATATGATAAATCATTTATTGAGTCACTCCGTTTTTCTGGCTAAATTTATTTATTTTGGATTTTTCGCTCTCTTAGATATAACGGGTGTTTTTTATAGAGGTATAGACATTTAAGTTGGCAACACTTTTGTGACTGGCGGCCAGTTTGTCAGCTTTCAATTGATTTATGTTTAGTTTGGTTTGGCATTTCAACATGAATAGATTGACGCCTGAAAAACGCTTCCAAATTGTGCAAATTTATTTTGAAATCATGGTTCTGTTCGAAATATCGCGCTTTACGTCCATTTTACGGTCAACATAATCGTCCAGCAGAGCAATTAATTCGATTAACAATGGAACGTTTTCGCACCGCATTTGTACTTTAAATGATAAGACGGATCCACAGAGACGTTGTATAGTGCGTACAGAAGAAGTCATTGCTGCTGTAGAGCGTAGCGTAGAGAAGAGCCGCATCAGTCTATCCGCCATCGTGCACAGGAATTAGATATGTGTCCATCCTTTTTGTGGAAGATTTTGCGGGAAATTCTTGGTTTGCGTGCTGACAAAATCCAACTCGTGCAAGAATTGAAGCCACACGATCACCTAGCAAGGCGTAGATTCGCTGAATGGGCCCAAAACAAAATTGCCGTTGATCCCGATTTTCATAAGCGAATTTTGTTTAGCGATGAAGCTCACTTTTGGTTGAATGGATACGTCAATTGACAAAACTGCCGTATTTGGAGTGATGATAATTCTCAAGTGTATGTTGAGACACCGTTACATCCAGAAAAACTGACTGTTTGGTGTGATTTATGGGCTGGTGGAATCATTGGTCCGTACTTTTTTAAAAACGAGGCTGGTCAGAAGGTTACTGTCAATGGTGACCGCTATAGAGCCATGATTAATAACTTTTTCGTTCATCAATTGAACAACCATGATGTGCAGGAGCTGTCGTTTCAACAAGACGGTGCAACATGTCACACAGCTCGTGCCACAATTGATATATTAAAGGAAACGTTTGGTAACCGCATAGTTTCACGTTTCGGACCCGTGAATTGGCCTCCAAGATCGTGCGATTTAACGCCGCTAGACTATTTTCTGTGGGGATATGTGAAGTCGCTAGTCTACGCCGATAAGCCCGAAACGATTGACCACTTGGAGGAGAGCATTCGCCGCGTTTTGCCGATATACGGTCACAAATGTTGGAAAAAGTAATCGAAAATTGGACCTCCAGATTAGACTACGTCCGAGCCAGCCGTGCCGGTCATATTCTAGAAGTCATATTTAAATTATAATGCCAGAGGATTATATTTCGTGTAAAGTAAATTTCATGTCAATTTAAATAATTCACCTTTGTTTTATTCCATTTCAAAATTCTATACCTCTATAAAAACATCCTTGACATATAGCTGAGTATTATCAAAAAGTCTTTATGAGGAATTCATTAGGGGGTCAAACGCTCTTATCTATTCGAGAGGCTAATACAGGTGTACCACAGGGATCAATATTTGGGCCTCTATTGTTTGCGCCGTACACCGCATACAATTTTAAAGTACTGCTCATATCATTTGTATGTAGACGATACTTAGTTGATGCATGCCATAGAATCCGGTCGGCGTATTTCTGCTAAGAGTCGTATTAATGCTGATCTAGACAGAATCTAGAAGAAGATGATTATGATTATGATTATGTAAACGGTACGAAACCTACTATTTCTCTTTGATCCTATATTGCGCTTGAAGAATTCGTTAGCAAAAGATTGTTGGGGCTTCGCTCGTCTGAAGTCCCACGGTATCGTACTTCGGTCAGTGAAGTATCGTATTTCTCCTTATACATAATATGGATATGGGACTGAAACTCGGTGTAAAAGTTAGATTTGTTCTAGTGAAGTCCTTGATTTCGATCATCGAATACAAAAGACACAGCGAAGGATCCATCGTTTTTATTACATGACTGCCCAACAAAAAAGGTGTTCAGGATTCATCTATATATGTTTTCCTTTTCTTTATTCTACGATTTAGAAGTATGTGGTATCTATTGTTAGAATTGTTATGTCATTTCGAGTGTCATAGGGTGCCTTAACTTTCCAAATATTAAGTAAGTAGTTGTCTAAATGTCCAAATGTCATAAAATGTCAAGAATTTAATATAAAATTATCGTGTTCAGTGTCAAATGAAAGTTCTGATAGAGTATTTACACGTATATACGGAAATATACACGTATCTATATGGATAAATACATAAACCACAAAAGTTTTATATAAAACAGTAATAAATATAATTACAAATACAATAGTTCACTTTCTGTAACATCAGTCGTATTTTTTATTATTTTTATTATATTTACTTGTTTTAACATTTCTTCACATGTGACTCTTCCTTACTATGTCATCGACAATCAATATGAGACGACGGAGGCAACTTCACCTATCTAGCTACCTTATTTCCAAAAGTTTTAAACGTATTCCACGCTAGCTTGCCACTATTTAACCATAATTCCTAAATATTCCCTAAATATTCCTAGATATTCCCTACAAAATTTAAACAGCTGGAGAACATATAATTTAAAAAAAATATCAAGGAAATGCTGATAGGCCACCCGTTCCATAATCTGGCTGAATTTGAGGGCCATGATTTTTCAAATATTTTGCCCATTTAAATTACTTAAAAAAGTAGGGACTTATTGTCTGATTATTTTATATGGTCTTATATCTGTACTTATAGTTTAAAATGCATTACGTGGATTTAATATGATTATTTAACATTTTACTGACAATTTGAATATTACGATAAATAATTTTACTACGTATCTTTTCGAATTACTAACTACTTCAAATATTAGGCTTCTATTTTGATTATTTATATTTATAGTTTGACAATCTAGTAGTTAATTCTTGACTACCTTTGTATGTTCAGTAAAGAGTAGTAACGAAGCTTACTACATAACCCAATTATTTTGACACGTCCAAGAGCAGTCTTTAGCCGTCAATTGGACGCGACGAAAATGTAATGTAATGTAATGTATAAGTCAATTAGATTTAGGGATAGTTGCTCCTACTATTTGGCGATATTTAAGGTGTGTCTATTACAACGGGCGAACCCGATACCCCAGGGAGTTATAACGAAACCGTTCTATTCTGTCTTCCATTAAGTGAACGTAGACTTAACGAACAACACAATCCACAGTCAAACTACGCCAACAGCCCGTAAATGTCCAATGCATTACAGCGAGGAACTGTGAAGTGCAGCTAGCGTAATAGTAATAATACTTCAGTAATAAGTCGCTTGCGCGGCCTCTATCTGACATTCGCGGTAATAATTTATCGCGGATCCGTAAGACTATTAACCCCCTAAGCTCCCTTGCCATCGGGTAACCAACATATCGTTTCTGAGGATAGATGACATCAGGTCACCTTCGCTTCTTAGAAAACGTACGTCTCCAGACTCCCCCGGTTGTTAGCCGGATTGTGTAAGCGTGGCTGACACAGGCTGGTACATAAACCGCTCAGTTCCGCCCATGGTGTTCCCCTGGATCCGCACTTCTGATCCCAACTGTCTGCGACTGTCTATTTTATATATAAATAATATATAGGAAAAAAATACTAATGGTTACTCCTTATACAGAAAATAAATTACCGATATGTCGTATAATGCAAGTAGTTATAAAAGAACAATATACATATTGTGTTTAATATTTTAAACTACATTTAGCGGTATGTGAAATATTATCATATAAAACATATATATTATTTATTACGCAAGGTTTGTGTATTATGCCTTATAAATTGATATCAGGTTTTCGATGAGCAATCGCCTAATCCGCAGCGTGCGCAGCCAATGGTTAACTACACGCGAAATTACCAAACTGTCATAAATAAAAGCAAACAATGAATCGAACCACGCCATTCAGCGCCGTCCCCACACTTCTATTGCTACGCGATCGAACCGCTGGCAATGGTAACGCAAAGTTCAAATTCAAGTTCTTTATTGTGTGAATTATTAAAAAAACATACAATATTTAAGAGGGCTCCGAGCCTATGCCGCTACACAAATGTAGGTAATTTACACTTGCCGGCGGCGGCCACGCAGGTGTGAGTAAATCGCATACATTGATAACGCTGAACAGACGGTCACCCGCCAAAGCGATGTAACCCGCATTTTATAATTTTATTGCTCATAGCAAATTGCAAATAATAAAAACTGCAAATTGTGATAAAAGCAAATCCTTTTGCACACGTATTTATTAGACCAAAATGGTCGATTTGACACGCCGTTCCGACATATTTGGCCCAGCGGACTCAAAATAGCGGGTCGCTAATAAACCAAAATGATTTTTATCATGCTGATTTTAATGACCCATGGGCCTTTTCGGCTATTTTGGGGTCGTATATTTCAAATATGGCAATAAAAAAAACTTTAGTTAATTTTGAACAGGATTATAAACATTTTTAACGAGTATTTACTTTCACGTTACCGTTATGTTATACGCGTCTTCTTCGAGTATTTGCACACTGGAAAAGACGAATCTTAAGTCAAAACTGTCAGAAAAGTCAAACGAGAGAATAATTTTGTGTATGCTGTAAGTAATTTCTGAAATTTGCTACTCAGGAAACATGGAAAATTTGAACTATATAATATAGAATATGTAAATGGGTCTTTGACTTTGAATTTGTAGTCGCTGGCTGAAATATGACGACTACATGTGTTTTGAACAACCTTTGAACGAATTTTGAACCAATTTGAACATATTAATTGTACTTTTGGCCAGAAAACTTAAACTTTTGTACTCGGTGTCATCATCAGAACTGGTCAAAATAAATGTACCGTGGCCGTTTTATTCTACACTATACTACACTATATATAAATGAATGTACACATTCTACCTTGTTTGTAAGGAATTATTTATTTATATTTATTTATGTTTATATTTTCAGCATCATATTTGAAATGTACGACGCCAAAATAACCGAAAAAGACCCATGGGTCTTTAAAATCAGCACGAGAATAATCATTTTGGTTTATTAGCGGCCATCTTGGAAAATTGCCGCCATTTCGAGTCCGCTGGGCCAAATATGTCGGAGCGGCAGGTCAAATCAACTATTTTGGTCTAATGAACACACGTGTGCAAAAGGATTTGCTTTTATCACAATTTACAGTATTCTTTCAAAATATGAGACGAACCGCTTCCACTATCAGGATAGCAGATATGTACTTTATGATTCTGAGTAAAGAAATAAAAATGGATAAAGCTTAAAACAATTATAACATTGTTATTCTCATCAGTACGAGGATAAAATGTATGTCGAGAAGGATAAAAAAACAGTAATTATTATAGGTATAAATAGCTACACCAAAACTTTAATTATTTCAAAAAGCAGTTACCTTTATAAATAAACTACTTTCGACGGAAAGAAGGTACAGTTAGATTTCGCGGCTTAATGTGATTATATATTTTTGAACAACTTCAAATATGTAATTAAAATTAATAAAGAAATAAATTAATGAATACCACTTTTAAACAGTCTCGAAGAGGAGTTTTGTGGATTTCACTCTGTGCTCCCCGGGATTCGCCCGTTGGATAAACAATTGGAAAGTTCACGAGCACCTTTCTTCTTCGGACCGCAGACTTCGGTTGTCGCGTTCCCCCCACGCCACAATCCGAGTGGCGATACCGAACCGGCGACATTAACTGGGACCGGTTTGGTGAAGTCCTCTGCGAGAATCTTGAGGCCTTTCCATCGCCTTCTAGTAGTACCGCAGAGGACTTGTGTGTCGCACTTAATGCGGCCATCGAGTCTTCCTGTGATGCCGTAGTAGGGCGGAAGAAACCCCGCGGTGGTTTCGCGGCCCCGTGGTGGTCTTCCGAACTCTGCGATAATTTTAAATTTAATTTTTTAAATAATGTAACGTAGCGATTGAAAATTAATGTGATTGAAAATTGTTATTTTTGTGATGTGACGCAATGATGAGATGAAAATTTTCTGCTGATCGTTCAAGGTGAACAATGTTTGAGATGAAGTTAAAATAAAGAAAAATAAAAAAACTCAAGTTTCATTTTTTTTAAAACTCTCTATAGGTACTATTGAATATCTATGATATTGAACATTTTCAAAGCCTATTTCATTTTAAAATGTTTTTCAAAGGATTTTATTTTTCTATGGTTTTAAAATCTTTCTAAGTATTCTGTAGTTTTGAATATTTTCAAAGACTATTTGATTTTAAAATGATTTTCAAATTATTTTATTTTTCTATGGTTTCAAAATATTTCAAAGTATTCTATAGTTTTGAATATTTTCAAAAACTATTAGATTTTAAAATGATTTTCAATTTTTTTTTATTTTCTATGGTTTCAAAATATTTCTAAGTATTCTATAGTTTTGAATATTTTCCAAGACTATTTGATTTTAAAATGATTTTAAAATTATTTTATTTTTCTATAGTTTCAAAATATTTATAAGTATTCTATAGTTTTGAATATTTTCAAAGACTATTTGATTTTTAAATGCCCGTGATTTTTCTGGTTTAAATGAGGTGCGCAACCTTAAATTAGTGCATATCCTATCAATGCTCTTTGTAAGCTAAATATCTTACAGCCAACCACTTATTTTCAACTTACGAAAATGTTACATCTGCATGCCGAAATGTCCTTCGTTGCTCACTCCTGATGGCGAAACTGCTTTTCAAAATCAATATTCTACCTGTAAATGGTTTATGCGTCTTTCAGTATTTTTTTATTGAATTTCAGGTTTTTCACGCAAATTAACTAAACTATTCGAGATTACAAGTTTCGAATAGTGGTCCCTTCAGAAAATATTTTCAATTGTTTTACGCTTATTGGAGTCGATCTATTTTTTATATAATGAGCATCGTATCGATCGAATCTTGGGGTTTAAAACTATCTCATTTTCTTATATCTCGGACTGAAAACAACATCGCTTTCTCATGACTTCAGACTGAAATTTCAGGCTGATTCTATGGCGTTTCTCAAAAAACGAAATATGTTTTCTTGCGCTTCCCCATTAACTAAAATACATGTAGAGTATTATAATAAGTTATAACAAAGATGCCATAAACATAATAAAAAACAAATATAAAAAATAAAATACTTACTGCTGTTTGCTTTCTCGTGACGATGCGTGACGACGCGGCACTGCGGTTTAGAAGAATAAAATATTACGTGAGCGGGAACTGATAAGAGCTAAACGAAAAAGACGTGCTCTCGCTTCCAATAGCAGCAGGGAAGTGAATCTATTTCATAGCGCGCCTGTGTATTTATTAACGCGGCCAGCCCATACAAAAAATGTATGGAGAATCTGATACCTGATTTTCTGGTATTTATTGTATAAAATCCTATTACAATAATTGAAATTTAAATATTTTATAGTGAAGATATGCCATTTAAGTTTCTTTTATAATAATTTGTAATTCAAATTAGTTATTATTTTCCCAGTGAGGACTAAAACCCCGCGCCCATTTTTGTATATTTTCTCGGGTGTTTTTATAAAAAACTACGCAAACTATTGCCAAATTTATTAGCTCACCTTATAAATGACTTATTGATAAAAACGAGTGTGTTTTGTCACTGCTTTTATTAGCGTAGTTTTAGCGGAATAACTAAAACGCTAGACCCTAATTTGAGAAATTTCGTGCAGCACCCTCTTAAGTAACAAACTGCCCAGAGAGCATACAACATTTCGTTTTAGAAGAAACTTCATAAAGTAGAAGCTATATAAGGCGCAATCAACAAGCAGTAAAACTAAAACCATCAACAATTAAAATAATCAATATCAGAAATGATCAAACAAAAGCAATAATCACCAATAATCAGATAATCAATCAAACTAATTTTTATAATGTTTTGTCCAAGAAGAATCTAAATACATTGTAATTATATTTTAATATAAGATACCATATAACTAAAACAATCAATAAAATAATTAATTCAAGCTAAAACAATCAACAAATGAAATAATCAGTATACGCATTACATTAAAATAGAGCTGTAAAAAAAGTCATTTTGTAAAATTTATAAATTCCTCAATAGAGTAAAACGTATTTGTTGTAAAAAAATCCTTTAAAAGTTTTTGGAACGTTCTTGGAACGTTTTTGGAAAGTTCAAAGAAATAATTGCAATTGGTTGTGTCACCCCAAGACTTTCCGGCAAGTAGCCAGGGACTTCTTTCATCTGAATAAATAAAGTCGATGAGCAGTTAGCGAAAATTCTTATTAATATGCGACGGAACGCATATTTTTTTTAATTGATAATTAGTAGGTATAAACAGCTATGACCCCGATGCACTATCTAGCGGTAGGTAAAATATCGCTTATATTGTTTATTAGCGATATTTTACCTACTGCTCTATTGCGCAGCGCTCTCAACGCTTCTCAAGCGTTTCTTCAATAGATACGGTTTACAAATTTGACAAAAAAAAACAAAACTTTTTTTTTGTTTTTCCCAAAAAAAAAAGTTTAAAAGTTGCTTGTTTCGTCGTACTGATTGACCCACTACAAGTATGTCACTAATTAAAAACTCAGCCTGTAGAGAAACATCATGTCAGAACTCATACGTCTATCCTCTAGGCTTCCGAGTTCACGATGATTTAACGTACATTGTACCACTTAACACTTATTTTTTTTATACAAACGAGACAACAAATTTGTTTTTGATCATATTACAAATACCATATATTTTTTTCATTTATTTGGATCATCCATTTAGGAGAAATTGGCGTTCAAAGAGAGGTCTATTTTGCAGTTTGGCCTATCCTTTCGCCTTAAAGCATAAGTACTTTACGCGCTATCTTTAAATACAAAACTTTTCAAACGGTAAACATATGACGACGTCATCACAATTGCGCCATTTTCTCTACAGATTTAGAAATCGAAACCCAGCAGCATTTCATCACTTCCTCGTGTCAAAATCGACGTTGGTTGTTGCCTGCAATTTATATTGAATGCCAGGTCCCTACATATTTATACGTAGGTGGTTATATCTCTTATATAGGAAGGACGTCATGCAAGTATACGATGTAGAATTTTCCCAGCGATGTAATAAATTCCAACTGGCTCACGCTCTCCGAAAACAAAACACGAATTTGTGCTTTGCGCGCCGCTCGATTTTCGGTAAAAGTGGGATATTTTCTTGGGAGCGGAAACGCGCGCGGACTACTGGTAAAAAGCGGGAAAAGAGGCGGCTCGGGCGTCGTTGGGCGCCGCGACGCCCGTCGAAAAAAGACGGGGGCCGCGCCGACAAAAACAGCTTTCATGCATCACTAGCGCGATGTAAATCATCCCCGGAATTGGATGGAGAAAAACACACCCGGGTTCATGATACATGCGCGCGGGTGTAGTGATTTTTTGCCCGGATAAGAAATGCGTGATTTATTAGAGTGACGCGCAGCGGTGCGAATCCGCGCGACTTCGGGTGATGCGTGACTCTGCAAATAACACGGTGCGTATTTTTTTTGTGTTTGCCAATATGTGAGATGTCAAATATGCGTAGGAACTTCTTCTGAAGATACGCCTTCGTCGCACAGTGTTTTTAATTTTCTTGTCTCTGTGGCTGATTACGGCATCATTTTAGATTGTTTACTCAAGCGTCTTAAATTGAATATAATAAACTATGATTTATCTGAAATGTAAGTTTCTTAACGAAAATCAACCAAGCTAATCAACCAAGCACACGGCCCTAACAACGGAGATAAAAATTAACGGAATTGCATTAGTTAATATATTAGTTTTATTATGGACTTCGATTTATAGCTATTCAGATTCATTTACTCTCGGAAAAAACTGGCCAGAGATGTCGATTTTCACCAAATCTATAGTGACCCTATCCCAAAAGCTATTGATTTTCCCTAAGGTCACATTTTGATATTCTGGTCAGTTATGAGTTATCTGCTATCAGCTCCGAAAAATGACGTTGACTTCTAGGAAATTATATATGAGAAAAAACCATTATCCTAATATATTAGAATTATTATTTCGTCACTTTCTATTTAATATTTCCCACGTGGGTTTGCTTCGGTTGTTTTAATTTATAATATTTTCCACTGTCAGGTTTCCTATGTACTTTGCTGCCTGATTGCATAGTTTTGTTATTTGTAAATTACTTTTGAAAAAAATATTTTAAATTTATCCATCAGGTCTTAAAGGAGCTGATTTTGTGACAGCGATAAAATCATCCCTTGGGTATTCCAGACACATTTTCTTACGTTTATGCGTTAGCTTAACTTTTTAGGGAAGTAAGCCTCAAAAGAGAGATTTAGGAGAGATGACTAAGTATTTAATTGGTGAAAAGTTTTTTACAGACTGGTGAGAGGGCCAGCTTGTTCAGGCTCGCTCGCGTTTATTACGATGTTCGTTTGTAAAGTGATTGCGATACTTTGAGCAATTGTATCTGAGTCCACATTACTTCGCACGTGTAGCAATACCACACGTGGCAATTTTTTTTCTGTAGGACTTGCCTCTGTGACGTAGTCTCTAATATCTGTCTCATCAAAAAATGTCTTATCAAGCATCAATAAATCAGTCTTAAATTGTTTATCAGTAAGTTCGTTAACTTTCGGCATACAAGATGGGGTTATTTTAACCCCAATCCATTTAAAATACACAGATTTCTTTTTAAAATGCAACTTATTAAGTTGCTTTTCTCAGTAGCTGGAGTTTGAACATTGCCGCATCGCGTGACAACGTTGATTCAGTCCCGCGCGCGCCGCCGTCGTGTCTGCACGTGCGCAAAGTGGTCTCGGGCGTTTTTAACCCCACGTTGTATAGGACGTCGTTAAAAAAGTAAGTGCCCTCCCCTGTATTTTCTTGTTGTTTATAGTTACATTTCATATTTTTTTAATATGGTTTTATTTTTATTTTAGGTACCTACTGATATTCAACATGTCAAAAAACTTGCAACCTGATGCTATTATGGCGGTTTTGTTGGAGGAAAGCGACTCTATGTCAGAAGATGAAATTTTTCTCGCTAGTAGTGACTACGAATCAGATCATATTAGCGATGCAAATGATGCCCAAAGTGATACGGACGCGGAAGATACAGAACCAGATCTTGAACCAATTTCGGATGAGATAGCGTCAACATCTCAAACATTTTATATCGGAAAAGATGGAATAACAAAATGGGATAAATCTCCTCAGCAGCGGACCAATGTTCGAACACGGGCTGAAAACATAATTACGCATTTGCCTGGATGTAAAGGTACAGCCGCGATAAAAAAACACATTTAGAGTGCTTTGAGATCTTTATCACTACAGAAATTGTGGATTTGGTATTGAAACATACAAACCAGAAGATTTCTTTGAGAATGGAAAATTCTACGCCCGATTCATCATATGCGGAATGTAATAAAGCAGAAATGAAAGCTGTTTTTGGATTGTTGTTGTTGGCAGGTTTATTTAGATCTGGCAGACAAAATCTCATCGATTTATGGAGTAATGATGGCACAGGAATCGAAATATTTAGAAACACCATGACAAAACAAAGATTCACGTTTTTGGTAAATAATTTAAGATTTGATGATGCATCGACCCGTGGAGAAAGGGCGACTGTCGATCGCTTGGCACCAATAAGAGATATATTTGAGATATTTGTCAAAAATTGTCAAGATACCTTTACACCATGGGAATACCTGACCATTGACGAAGAACTTGTGGCCTTTAGAGGAAGATGTGTATTTCGCCAATACATACCTTCAAAGCCGGCCAAGTATGGGTTGAAAATTTATGCCCTAACAGACGCTAAAACATTTTACACAATGAACTTGGAAATTTATTGTGGCAAGCAGCCAGATGACAGCCCTTTTAAAAAGAGTAATAAACCGTTTGATGTTGTGGATCGTCTGGTGAGGTGCATATCTGGATCTGGAAGAAACGTTACCATGGACAACTTTTTATGAGCTACGAAACTGCAGATCATTTGCTAAAAAATCACAAATTGACTTCTGTAGGTACACTAAGATCCAACAAAACATGCCTTCCACTTCAGTTTAAGGCCAGACGTGAAGAGAAGTCATCTATGTTTGGGTTTCAAAAAGATATAACGATAGTATCGTACATACCCAAGCCACGAAAATGTGTACACTTGATGTCGACGTTACATCACGATGATGAGGTGGATCCAGGAAGCGGAGATCAAAGAAAACCTTCGATTATAACGTTTTACAATGCGACAAAAAGCGGGGTTGATGTTGTAGACAAACTTGCAAGAACATACGATGTCTCCCGCAATTCTAGACGCTGGCCTCTTACAGTATTTTTTTCTATTCTGAACCATGCTGGCATAAATGCTTTTGTTATATATATGTTGAATAACGGAATCGAAAGAAAAAAAACGAATCTCAGAAAAAACTTCCTCAAAAAATTGGGACTTTCATTGCTCGAAGACCATCTCAGAAAAAGAAAAGACAATCCACGAATTCCACGAGACATGAGAGGACGTATACATGAAATTTTGCATGAAGAAATCCCTGGTCCACCACAAAAGCAAGCAAGAAGGTCTCAGAGATGTTCGTTTTGTCCAAGGAATAAAGACAGAAAGACTATAAATGGTTGTTTCAAATGTGATGTCGCAATTTGCAGGGAACATGCAATTTTCATGTGCCAGAATTGCACTGATTTAGATAACGAATAATTTCAGTAAAACATGTATAACTATAGTCATTTGTGATTTTTCTATAACCTCCTATTAGTGTAGTTCACAGTAGCGAGTTTTTTTTTGTTTCCATTTAAAAAAGTATTATTATTATTACTTTATGTTACTCACAGTAAATTGTTAATTTGAATTCTTACGTAATGTAATTTTTAGTTTGTTTTAATAAAAAAAAAAGTATTTTTATATACTGTTGTATTTTTTCTTTTAGTTTAGTATTCATTTAATAAAAATAACTCATTAAAACATATTGTCTTCGATGCAGGTATGACATAGATGCAATCCGTTGTGGGGTTATTTTAACCCCACGTTGTATAGGTGAGGAGTTATTTTCACCTTGTATGCCGAAGGTTAATAAACAGCCAGGATAGTAAAATGGCGATTACTATTATTATTATTTTTTTACATATTCTTTCACATTTTATGCAGCTAGACTATGTAATCAGCTTCCATCGAATATCAGAAAGCACCAACAGTTTCTACTTTTGAAATGCCTCTGAAAAAGTATTTCAGGTCCCTAAATTCCTAGTAATCATTCGTCTCATCCCATCCTCTCCTATCTTCTGCTTCTAGAGAATATTCTCCAAACCCTAATTATTTTTAAAAAATGTCATCTTTTTTTAATCGATTTATTTTTGTTTAGTGTCGAGATTCTTTTGTTTATTTTACTTTACTGGCACTTAAATTCTTACACTTCCAAGAAGGTTGGCTGTAAGAAATTGTACATTAGGCAATAAGTCGCCTGCTGTATGTTTTCTTTAATATGAGCAATAAAAAATACTATCTATCTATTTATCTATGTTTTTGTTCTCTATTATATCTAATATTTATATGATTTACTTATAAATACAAAATTAGTGTATTTGCTTCTGTAGACACAAAAAAATATGTTTTTTTAAATGTTTACCTCGACACAATATAAATATAATGGTTTTGCATAGTTTCAAATAATTATATTTTTTTATTATCTATATATATATATATATATATATATATATATATATTTATAACTATATATCGTTGGACATGAAAATCTACGAGCCGACAATGAACGTCATAGTTCCGCACAACTTGGGTTGTCGACTACAGCGGGCGAGCCCGTCACCACAGGAAGTTTTAACGATTAGATTCCGAGAGACATAGTTCCGCACAGTGATTAGAAACATAGTTCCGCACAGTGACAAATAATCAATTCAAAATAATTGACGTAATTCGCTATCATTGGATCTCTTTTTCGGTGCTGAGAGTTACTAATAGTACGCTCCGCTGTATAATTTAATATTAATCGCCCTTCGCCGTAATCTTCGTTCAGAATTCTGACAAAAATGTCAATCTAAACGTCGGGGAAACACTCTTTGAGATGTTATTATGCTGAGTGTGAGAATCAGAAATGGTTTGAGTGACAGGCGTTCCAATTAGTATTTGAATTGTTTCGAAGTGTTTCAAGGAACCGAAAATGGTTCTGACGGCTAAAAATAACAAACGAAGTACGTCATTCTGAATAGCTACTTACTCATACATTGTCATATCAATTGGTTGTTATGATGCTTATCAGTCTTGGACATTTTTGTTATTTTTCCGCATACACTTGAAATAATTTATTTATTTGTTTTCTATCTTATATATAAAAAAATAATTTTGGTTTAGGTGTCTGAGCTCAATAGACTCTGAACCCATTTGATCGATAACCATGAAAGTTGGCGAATATATGTATGTATTTTTTTTCACGGAGAAGGTTTTTTATGATATCCTCGTTGTTGTAACTTACCACTAGTTGGCGCTGAAGCACATCAACTTCTATACCGCTCAACCGATCGCCATGAAAATTGCGATACATAGACAACTATGCATTCGTTATATTTTCGCGGTATTAACTGTATTTTAACTTACCACAAAAACAAATAAAATCAAATCATTGATTGATTTAAAAACTAATTCATACTTCTATATACATAGCTATAATTACATTTACAAATGTGATATTGTGACTCACGGGTCAACACCCATCTGGCGGCCTCCACGCATGAACCGCGAGCCCGGCTAGGACTGTGGCCTTAGGGCTAGTTTTCCTTAGGAGACAATCTTCTGGCGCTTCTGGACTGTCTGCGCACCGTGCGGCGTAAGCCAATCGATTGTGCATTCTGACTAACAGTCGGGGAGGTCTGGATACAGTAGTGTTTCCTATATAGAGCGGGGATGGTTGCTGACCTTACGGCGACCGCTCTTGAAACGACCATCGGCTACCCGATTCCGGGTTAACATACGGGCAAAGGATACCGTGGTCCGCGATATATTCGGTTGACACCGTTTCACCGCTACCTAAGGGAGAGGACCCCGCAAGCGACCTCGAACTCGAAAACAGTCGAGAGACCGGACTTATCTGGTCGCAACTGGAAGTAAGGGCGTGAGTGTAAGCCCGCTGGGTAACATACCTGGCTACCTCGCGAATAATACGTTGGCCTCTTCAGAGCAGGTGGCGGAACTTGACGGTGGACTGTTTTTGTCCTATGTCTTCTGCGCTCACTTCACGGGAGATAGAACGATCAAATTTCATTAAAACTTCCTGATGTGACGGGTTCGCCTGTTGTAGTTGACAGCTCTAGTTGTGATATTGTGATATGATTACATTCTTCATTCTATTAATAATCAAAAGAAGAATGCTTACTCGTAAGAGAGTATCAAAATACATAGGTATTATTGCAGAATTAAACCGAGTCTCACCAATGTGTTTTGATGGATAAAAAAACATTGAAAAAGATATGTATGTAGAAATAAATTTAATATATTGTGATTCTGTTACATTAAATAAAATGAATAATGTAATGCAATACAAATAAGGTAGTTAGTATGAACATATTATATCAATTCTTTAAAATAACAAACAAAAGAGAATATTTTTGTTGATTTAAAATCAATAAATGTGAAAAATATCAAATAAAAAGTGGAGATTGACAAAAGTAAAATAAAATGTCTTATGTAATTACATTGCAAATAAAAATAGTCGAAATGTTATTAATATGTACCTAATAATAGAAACAGTCAATAAATTTTAGTCCAATATAAATTTGATTTATTACCCATTATCGAAATAGAAAAGGTCTAGATGCATACTACAGTTTTTAGAGATAGTTAATATTGTACAGTTCTTTTTCAATGAGATGTAATTTGAGCTTATTCTTAATTTGGGGTATTTTTCCTTCCCAAAATATTTGTAAGCTATTGCATAGCTTTTATCTACAGCGCGGCGACCGAATGAAGAAATTTCTTAACGAATATTAATGATTTTAAACTGATAATTACGTCTAAACGAGTACTGCTTACGATTCGAAAAAAATATATTTTAAACAAGAACATTTTACTAATATTCTTAGCTTTAGATTTTGTTTATATTACATAGTGTAATTAATTTGTGAAATTAGGTCTAACCGAACACAAAAACGACTACTACGCAAATACTAAATGGCGTATTATTATGAAACCTGCAACATTTTAAAGATAATTTAATTATCTATCTTTTCATTTACGACTTTTTTCGAATAATCCGGATTTTTTGCTTTATCGAATAAAAAATTCGTGCGCGGCGCTCTACCGGAAGACGTTTAAATTATTCCGAATCATTTGCTTCCGCAGCCGCAAATGATTCGGAATAATTTCAACGTTTTCCGATAGAGCGCAGTTATGGGGCCCTCATCATGGGCCCATTAGCGGGAGCTAATAGGCCCATGATGAGGTGGCCACGATGACCCATGTGTTCAGGGTCGGTCACACTCACGGGTCAACACCCATCCGATGGCCTCCACGCATGGGGTGCGAACCTGGGTAGGACACTGGGTCAACCAGTCTCCCCTGGGAATCAAACCTCTGGCGGTCCTGGACGGTCTGCGCACCGAGCGGCGCAAGCCAATCGACTGTGCTCTCCGACTAACAGTCGGGGGAGTCTGGGAACTGTATTGTTTCCTATAGAGCGGGGGTGGTTGTCTACCTTACGGCGACTGCTCTTGAAATGACCATTGGCCATCCGATCCCGGTTCAGAGTCGGGCAAAGGACGCCTTGGTCCGCGATAGATTCGGTGCACACCGTTTCACCGCTTCGTAAGGGAGAGGACCGCGCAAGCGACCTCGAACTCGGAACCAATCGAGAGACCGGAGAAATCTGGTCACAATTGGAAGCAAGGGCGCGAGTGTCGGCCTGCCAGGTAACACTGGCTATCTCGCGGTAAGGCGTTGGCTTCTTGCGGGTTGTGACGTAGCTGGACGTTGGATTTGTTCTGTCCAAAGTCTTCTACGTTCACTGCAGGGCGATAGAACGAGAAAATCGTTAAAACGTCCTGTGGTGACGGGCTCGCCCATTGTAGTTGACACCGCAAGTTGTAGAGCGCAGTTATCTGATATCAGAAAAAATAAAATAAATAAATAATTATAATTGCATACCTAAGTTGTTAAAAAATTCTATGCAATAGCTTTACCGCGGCAGTCCCGGAGTGCCACACGTATTTTTGATACTAAGTTGTTGTAGCATACATTCCGACGTAGTACGGATCCCTTTTTTAAAATTTCTAGTTTTGGACGTGAAAGAATTAGATTATTTATCCCTCTGGTAAAATGTTTATGGGCATCTTATTGATCGGCAGCCTAGCTATGTTTTTTATAATCAATTTATTGCATTCTAACACGTATAGAGATGAAAAAGTGAGGATTTTAAGCCTTCTGACATGAGCACGGCATGATTCTACATAGCAATTTGAATGGCCCGGATGGCGCTGCAGCCAACTTTACCGTTGAACATTATTGCGCGGCACATTAGACTGATGGTTAATTCATAATAATAATAATAATAAAAGCCTTTATTCGCTGACCGTATTGTACAATTTTGCCTTATGTGATAAAACAATATATTTTATTATTTTTAATCTAATTTTTAAATAAGGTATCATATTCTTCAGCAGCCAGTTTTTTGATCAGGTTGTCCTTCGACATAGGCCTCCCCCATTTTCTTCCATTCATCTCTGTCCCAAGCCAACCTTCTCCATCCTTTCGGTAAGTCATCTTCCCATCTTTTAATTTGACGTCTTTTTGTCTTTTCCCATTTCTAGGATACCATTCCATTATGTCCTTCGTCCATTTTTCTTTGTTGGTTGTCATGACATGACCAGTCCAGTTCCATTTTAGTTTTCCAATTTTGTTCAGAACATCGTTCACCTTTGTTATTTTTCTTATTTTTGAGGTCGTCCACCTGTCCTGTAGCATTATGTTTAGCATGCTTCGCTCCATGATTCGTTGGCATACTATAAGTTTCTGGTTGTTTTTGTTCGTGGCAGGCCAACATAACAGGTTTATCCATAGTTAGCGACAAATATGTACTTGCAGGGACATAATTTTGGTGACAGTATGAAGTAATGCTGACGCCAAGCGTTATTTGTTAAGCAGTCTAACTTATTTTATTCTTATTTTTTCGACTTCTGCATTGCATCCACTGCCTACTCATTAATTTTCAGCTTTTCCAAAACACTTTGGGGGTACTAATTAAAATTACACCCTTCCTAGTACGCCAGCGCCAGCTGTGCCGGAGTCTAGCCTACTGACTCTACCCCAGCATTCTATGGCCAAAATACTGTCTGATCTGAAAGTATTAGCTTTTACAAAACTCTTGCTTTTTTATGTCGCTGGCTTCCCAACTAATACTTTTTATGTGCAAAACTAGTCTATGCAGAGTATCCGCGTAGAAAAGCGCCTAGTCATCGCATCGCTCGCGCGCGAGTCTTCAGCGCAAATAAAGCCCCGTCAATTTGGCGGCAAAATAAACGTTTCGATGGCGAAAAAAATGGAAAATATTACTCGTCTCGCCGGATAAGCGTCGGCTGTCAAGCGAGGAAATGGCGATGACGACGCGCTTTTCTTCTTCTTTCATTGTGCGGCTTGCGGGCATCGAAAAGGGAACAAATTCCCATGAATGGACTTTTAAAAGGGCGGGGCGCGCTGCACGCCAGCCGAGGTCGCCTTGTTTTCCTATTCCTTCTCGTGCGATAATTTACTTTCTTCGGCGGCTATGATGGATGTGACCCCCCCCCCCACCTTCCTCCTCCATATCCTCTTTCTTTTGCAGCCGCTTTTTTTCTCTTGATGACTCGACAATATCGCCTAAATGGTATGCGCGCATAAGGACGAGTGCTACGCCTCAGCAACAAGAACGGAGCGGAAAATTGATTTAAAATATGCTAGGTAATTTATTCGTATGGCGCAGTAGGAGTGAAATTCTCACAAAGATTCTAACGTAAATAGATTATTTAGGTTATAATCCGGGATTACCTTTTAAAATCGACTTTAAGTGACAAAATTAATAAAGGCAAACAGGCAAGTAGTGTCCTTTTGACACGTATTATTCTTAATTTTATGACCAATATACCACAATATTTTTCGATTTTCTATAAATATGCATCTTGTGTCTATAAATGTGCATCATACATCTATAAATATTCATCAAAAACAGACTAAAAACAATATATCTGTTTTTATGAAATCGACGACTTACTTATAAATAAGATAAAAACGAATTTACCGCGTAAATTTCTATTTTATATAAAACTAGCTGACCCGGCTGACTTTCTACCGCGTAACAGTCAATGAATGTCGTGTTTCAGATTAGATGAACTTAATTTATGATTTTATGAAAGTAATAAAATGAATACAAAATAAATATTAAGTTCACTACTTTATTAGGATAATAACACAAAAAGAAATATAAAAGTACAAAAAATAAGTATATCAATCGCGTGTGAGCAAGACATGATTGAATTAAACTATTTACATATTGTGCAGCACGGGATGCACTCGGTTTAATTCTCTTCATTGAAGCCCCTTGTGATATACGACTTTTTTTGTTTTTTATCAAGCGCAAGAACAAATAAAGCGAATGATTTGCCGACACGTGAACATGCCACGTACAAATGACCAGGAGAAAAATACTGATTTAAATTTTGTATGGGAAAATGTTTTCTTTAATTTTAATTTCGTCAACTTTCCAATTTTCGAAGACTATCGCGATTGTTTGACATTATAAATAGGATAGAAAACGAATTTACCGCGTGAAATTTGTAGGACCCGACGTTTCGGTGACGTTGCAGCCGCCGTTGTCTAGGGTAGACTGAAGAGCTGTCAGTCCGTTGTTTTGCGGGTAGGCCGCAAACCGCTGCCGCCACTGCGTAGGTTATAACGGTGGTGGGGGGCCGGGCTCGGAGAGTCGGAATTTTAAAAATCCGTCTTGCACACAACACTTACTGTATCCTGTTTTACGTCTTTGCGTTCGGCGTTCGGCGGCGGGAACATTTTAAGAAGAGGGTTCTACGTAGAAGAGAGTTTGTAGCCGTCATCTCTATTGAAGTTCGGAGTTCTTCTTATTTCAATGGCTTCCCGGATCATGCGAGGAAAGTAGAATTGTTCCTTGGATAGAACAATGGGATTTTGAAACTGCATCCAGTGGTTACTTCCGCTATCCAATATATGTTCGCAGATCGCCGATTTTTCTCGCTGAACGTTTTTAACAGCTTTGATGTGTTCTGTCAGTCGCGTGGCTATGGGCCGTTTCGTTTGTCCAACGTAGGCTAGACCGTAGCTGCATTCGACTTTATACACACCCGGGGTTTGCAGTGGTATTACATCCTTTACAGGCCTCAAAAATCGAGCTGTATTTTGGGTCGGTTTGAAGATCGTTTGTATATCGAATCTGTTTAGAATCTTACTTATTCGATCAGTCACGCCCTTGACGTATGGTAAGAATGCTCTTGATCTGCTCGGTTTTTGAGTTTCGTCCGTATTAGATCGTGTGCGTGTCTCGTGATATTTTCCGTATCCATTTTTACTAAGGACATCATTGACATGTTCCATCTCCTTCGGAAAATGCTCAGTGTCGCATAGATCGCGTGCTCGATTCACGAGCGACGTTTGCACTGAACGTGGATGGTAGGGATGATGGTGTGAGCTTGCATGCAAATATCTGTCCGTATGTGTGGGCTTCCGATATACCGTATGTCCGAGAGTATTGTCACTTCTCCTCGTCACTTTGACATCCAAAAATGGTAAGGAGCCGTCCTTCTCTACTTCATAGGTGAAACTGATTTTTGGGTGTATGGAGTTTAGATGACCCAGGAATTCTTTCACCGTCGGGTCCTACAAACGTCGGGTCCTACAAATTTCACGCGGTAAATTTGTTTTCTATCCTATTTATAATTTCCAATTTTCGTTTTTAATAGTTATTCTGCTATTCGGGACGGAGACAAATACTACAAATAAAAAACCACGAAAATCGGTCCCGCCGTTCTCGAGTTATAAGTGTTTGAACAAACCCGATAGATAGATTAAATTTCATTTTATTCAGTAAACACAGCTTTAATAAGTAACAATTACAATAGATAGAGAATAATACTATGACTAATGACATTTTTACACTATCATCGTTAAATTTCCGTTAATTATACAAATTTCTTTATTTGTGATTTTATTATTATATAGAAAAGATTTTGAAAAACGTGTAAAAATAAAACAGCAACAGCAGTGAGTCGACATTATGGTACATCGACGTTTCAGTTTAGAAACAATAATACGCGAATGTTGCATATGAGAAAAAATGGAAACTTCGCCGTGAACCCATGAAATTTCGTGTGTTTACAACCTTTTTTAATAATAATTTGTATTATGTTTATACCGTTGGTATGTAATTTGGATATCATTTTTTTAAACATTGATTAAACCTGATATAGTGTAAAAAGTGGAATTTCTACGCTCGGAGAAGATTTCAAAAATTGAATACTTATTTACTTACTTACAGGGCCACGACCCTTAGAGCTCATCTATTCAACCTTTTGGCTTGACTGAGAGCAAGGATTGCCGAATATGTGGCGAGGAACCTGAAGACAGCATACACATTGTTGGTCGCTGTCCAGGGCTCGCCGCCAAAAGACACAGTTTACTGGGACGAGCCTTTCTCGAACCCAGCGATCTGCCCAATTTGAAGGTCAGTGACCTACTTGGACTGGTAAGAAGTACCGGGCTACTAGCTGACCACTGACCTAACCACACAGTGGGTAGTTACAAAAGACCTTACAGATCTAGGTGACATCAAGGGCTTGAAAAAAGCCCCCCACTCTATCTACTACTACTACTAATACTACTTACAGGGCCATATTTTCGAGGACCGTCTAGTTCAAATTCAATACCTATCCCACCCATCCTACCACAAGACGGCGAAGGCATTAATTAAAGCTTCACATAATAATATTGTTGTGGTAACGGACACTTCCGGCTTGCATGCATCGCGGGCGCACTGCGAATGATAATACACCGCCCTAGACGGTCTGACCGCCTAAGCCGCGCAGCGCTATCGCGCCATCTTATCGTAAATTCCGCAAAACAATGTTATGACTGTGGGCATCCGCCCGCCTACGCCGCCCTCGCTTGCGCCATGCGCCCGCCCTGGGAACTTACGTCGTTCTAACTAACCACCCTGTGATATCAAGCACCGGCTGTATTCTGTCAGTAAACCGCTTTTACCGGTTACTTAGTAATAGTAGCCTGCACCGCAGCTTAATATAGATAATGTAGGCATGGTCAGTCCATAGTCATGCTTGAGCGTCCGGTCAATAATGAACGGTAAACTCGTCACCCCAGGGATTTATAACAACATCTTTACATTCTGTCTCTCATGGAGTAAACGTAAAGACTTGATGGGTAAAAATCCACAGTCAATCTACGCCACAGTCTGTTAGGCCAATTGTCCACCTACGTTAATTCGCCGTGTCTAGGCGCGGTCATCAGTGGGGTATGAATCACTATGGAAGCTTGTCCACGGACACATTGGAAAAACGGTACGCCGCATGCGTCGTATTAACTCCTCAACGAGCCGTGTTTATTTACGGCGAAATTTCAGAGCCTGTCCATGAACGGGACGTTTTCACGGCGGACAATTATTGCGTCACCTTGAAGTCGTTTACAAAATGTATGTACCTAAGGCGTGTACGGCGATGATTGAAATCACAGGTGATTTAGAACGCATAAATCGAGATGATTTAAAAAGCAGTGTTTTAAATAATTGCGTTTATTAGGATTCTAAAAAAGTAAAAGCGGTGATATTGACAACGCCTATCGTAATCGTTATATCGAACAGCTATTATGATTATTAAAAATATAACCTCCCAACGATTCAACGCATCAATGTCGATTTTAAACATTGCATTTATAATACCAAGATGTTTGTCATTATCGAATGGTCCACGTATTTTGAATATATTAATTAGTCCTATATTTTACCTGCTACTACTGTTACTACATGAAAACTTAGAATTTATTCCAGTGGAAGTCCAGGAATAAAACGATTAAATAGACATCGCGTTAGTTATCACGAATATCTGGAACTTAAAACACACACAAAAGCATATTTCACTACATAATTAACTTCCTTGCTAACATTTCCATATTAACTCTATGAAAATAACGACCTGAATTTCCAAATACCTGTATTACATATTTTTTTGTTTTTAAAATGTGTCACGCTCTTATATTTTTTGTCGTGGCTAGCGACTGTAGCATTAAATGCTAACTGTATTATTTAACATATAAATCAGTTGGTCAGTATACTTACTACTTCTGCGACCCGAAACAAAACAAAACAGCAGATATACGCTGTTGTTACAGAGTAAGCAGACGTTGGCTGTTTACACGGAGCACAAACAGACGACCTTACACAAACGCTTCCGCCAGCTCGATATTAACATTTATTGCAGCCGGAATCGCTCCTCTGGGACGCAGCCTTCGCAAACTGCCGCTTATCAATTAGCGACACTCCGCCTTTCACGCTAGGGACCAGATTCGCCTGCCGACCGCATTGTTAGATATGTTATTATTTAAAGATACAACGGATGTCGAAATGTCGTAGTGATAATGACTTACACGAAGTTGTTGTTGAAAATATCATAGTATTCATTCGTATTATGAAATGGAAAGCTATCGCGGTTGCTTAACATAACAAATAAGATAAAACGAGATACCGCGTGAAGTTTGTAGCACCCAACGTTTCGGTGATGTTACAACTGCAATTTTTCAGAGTAAACTGATAGTCTATCCTGGACAACGGCGGTTGCAACATCACCGAAACGTCGGGTGCTGCAGACGTTACGCAATATATCCATTTATTCTTATTTATTAATACAGTGAGTCAAATGATCTACAAGCCCGCGTTGCCTTCCACAAAAAGTACCTTACTGGAATCAGCCAGAATGGCACTGGTCTGGGGTATGGCAGTACAACCATGAGCGATGTGGACTTGAAGAAGTCTCTCTTGCGGGGAGATTACGACAGCAATAGTATGGCTCACGCTATTGGCCTTCAATGCCAGAATGATTGGACAACAATTGGAGACTTTTGCATTCCTCCTCCAATGCACTGGAAAGTAATGTTGTATGACTGGACGCCAGAGATGCTGAAATGTTATTTAAATGCCTTTCAGTATACACTTCCAGACCCCAGTAACCTCGCTCGTTGGAGCTATGCCGAGGATAGTTTATGTCCCGTTTGTAGCAACACCCCTTGCACAGCTAGACATATTCTAGCTGGCTGCAAAGTGGCCTTGGATCAAGGACGGTACACTTACCGCCACGACAAAGTCCTTGCTGTTATTCGAGAGGCACTAAGCCTCTCAGTGGCTCGTGCCAACAAGGGTTCCACAGTATCCTCCAAACCCCCAATACAGTTTGTGCGGGTTGGCTCTAAAGGCAAAAAACATCTCACTGCAAAACCTTTCTCAATAATCGAGAAAGCTTCAGATTGGATTATGGAGGTCGATTCGGTCTCTAAGCAGTATTTAAATACCTTGAAAGTCTCGGATGCGCAGCCCTGCGTCCAGATATAACTCTTTACTCTCTATCTCGGAAGATGGTCCTTATCGTAGAATTAACTCTTCCATGGGAATCAAATATCCCAAAAGACCACGAGTACAATTTAAATATATATCATGATCTCGCAAATGCCGTCACCCGGAAGGGCTTCACTGTTCACCTTCACGCGGTGGAAGTAGGCGCTCGTGGCCTGCCAGCTAAATCGATTTTTCACCCTTCTAAAGATCTTGGTCTCTCCAGGAAAATAATCTCCAAAGAAATATGTAAAACCGCGATTTCTGCATCTCAAATTCTATGGCTTCGAAGGGGGAGTGAATGGGTGGTAAGGTGGACGCTCACATGTGGCAAGACAGCTGTCCTAAACCTACCACCGCCGGTCGTTAGTCCGGAATCCACCCTTCATCTGTCAGAAGTGTAAAAATTATATATGATGGGCCCGATTTTTGGTCGGTGAATTCCATGGCAGATCCGATTATATTTTATTTATTTTATTTTAATCCCATTTTATACATTATCACAACTTTGCGATTTATATTTCCGTTATTTTTAGACACATAGGATGTTTTATCACTGTTTATTTCTTGTACGTTCGTTAACGTGTCCGGGCTAACGTGTCTGGACACGTTCTCGAAAAATATGCGGCCTTGATGACCTTATCGCTTGCCTCTTGTAGGTCTGGATCCGCAGGACAACCGCGTCCGCTAACTAAGAAACAAAGCGGTTTCTGGACCCCCCGGTTATCAGTCGGAATGCACAGTCGATCGGCTGACGCCGCACGGTGCGCAAACCGTCCAGGAGCGCCCGAAGGACGATTTCCAGGGAAACTGGCCCACAGGCACAGAGTCTTACCCGGGCTCGCACTTCTGCTTGGAGGCTACCGGATGGGTGCTTGCCTACCTCTGAGTTGAACCGACCCTAACAAATGGGTCATAATGGCCTAAATGCGCTGGGTCTATTAGCTCTCAATATCCTGGAACAATAAGGATCTTGCGCATATTCTAGCTCCAGCAATTCCGGTTTCCACTTTCACCGTCACCTTCCATGAAGGAAATCCAAAGCACCGCGAAAATTACTCTCAGCTTGGGGCGGCATCGATTGAGGAGGCATATTTCGAAATATTAGATTGCAGTATTTAATAATGCGATAAACTAGGAATCAATTATCGAATTGAACTCGTTAAGCCACTAAAATACCGCTGCGTTGGGGAAGTTAATCCGCCGATTGTTGTCGAACCATTTGCGGCAAAATATAAAACGCAGCAAAACCCGCCACAGCAGAACCCACAGAAGGCGTGTTAGAGGGGAGGGGGGTTACCAATTGATATAACGAACGCTCAACGCTATAAAAGCGTTGTTTACCCAATGTTGATTGTAATCCGGGGCGGGCGAGGACCGAGAGTCCGCGTCGCGGTGGCCTACGCCGCCTGTGTTTTCAGACCATATTTTCAGCGGGAATTACGCAATTTTTCAGTTTGTACGCCGATTGCGGACCGCTGTCCACACCAGTAACCAACCAACGCGGACATCAAATTGTTCAAATAATCAGCGGTGATTATTTCGCTGTTAATAATATTGACCCTTATGAGCCAAGTAAAATATTTGCATGTAGGTATAGTCTGTTCATTTGATGTTCAGATATTCCGATTATTATGGCTATTGTCATAGCCGAGAAATGTCATCTAGTAATAAACAGTTAGGATAATTACGTCGTCTATCCTTATTATTTTGGGATTGCAAACAGGTGTGACATTTTTTTTTGACCCTGATTACAATTGTAAATCGTCTATGTGTTTTATTTTTAACCGACTTCAAAAAAAGGAGGAGGTTATCATTTATGTACGTATAGTGTTATAACAATCCCTCCCTTTCCTTTCAATTCCCCTATGGTACTTATACATTTAAATTTAGAAATGCTTCTCTTTCATTTTTTCTTTTTTCTTAAATAAAAATGTTACAAAATTATTATATTTTAAATAGTATTCAGTTATGATAGCCCGTTCTAAGTTCCGCCATAACATTGCTGCTGCACTCAGGGTTTGGTTCCTGACGAGGGAACTTCTCAACGGTCAATAGCACTTACAGGAAATTTTGTATATGCATTTAATTACGACAGCCCGTCCAAGACAGGACTGCGGCACCCAGGGTTTGCTTCCAAAAAGGGAATTCCTCAACGGTCAACAGAACAAACACGACATTTTGCATATACATTGAATTATAATAGCCCGTTCTAAGTTTCATCATGACATGGCTGCTGCACTTATTAAAAAAATGGGGTCGGTTTTTTTGTTAAAGTTTAGTATTATCGCAAATATTATTATCCTTCACATGCTCTATTAAAGTTATATTTTTTTATTTATTTAATTATTGTTTACATATTGAAATGCAAGAGCACAAAAGAAAAATAATTTAGAAGGAATTACCGTTTTATACTAAATTTAGCCGTAATTTATACCATCTAAATTTAGATATACATCTGTCTGAGCCCAGGTTAAATACCGCATAAATTAAATATAGGTATATACTCTTCAAATACGCTTAGAAAATTACAAACGTGTCCGCCTTGATAGGCACTCCCGTGATAAGGCGAAAAATCACATAACATATTTAATATTAGTTCCAATCTCCGCAATAAAAACCTCCTTTTAAAGGAATCTCCGCGCCAGGGCTATCAAGGATTAATTTCTAAGAATTTCATTATTTTATGGTGACATTGGGCACGATTTCGTTTTATCGTGATATAAAAATGGGAATTATTTCATGTGTACGAGACAGAGCAATGAGTTGGACCGAATAATGAAATAAACGATCGTCAATTTTTCGGATTTTTTGTTGTACCTATATCTATCCGAATAAGATTGAACACATTTGGTACGATCTTAATTTTAGCCACTTTATTTTCGGCGGGTAGTCATAATGCGGACAATTGACAACCGTTCACTTCACATTCCGCTCTAACTTATTGATCTCTCTCGTTCACATGAAATAATTTCGGATATCGCGAAGAAATGCAATCGAGCCCAATATAGGTCTAACAATTCTACAAAGGATGATGATAAATATAAAAAGTAAAATCGAGTAGAAATTTCAAAATTTTTATTGAATTTGGAAAAAAACAATCTTTTATATGTTTACCTACTACCGAACCTGTAAAAGTCTCAATGGAATCAAAATGATGCTAATTTATTTGTTTATCAGAAATAATATAAGTTTAAGTAGGCGTTAACTAAATACATTAAACGTTAATCGGTTTTTTGAAAAAAAAATTAGGTCGCATATTAACAGTTATAAGTAGTCAGCAAATATTATTCTATTAAAAAAATATAATAAAGTAAATTTCTCAAAAAAAGCCATACTATATATTAAATATTAGACTTAGACTAGACTTAACGAAGAAGTAAACTCGTACTTACTTCAAATTACACATAACATTCACAAAATATAATATCTTAAGATATCTAAGTCTTTGGTCTCAAATTAAGGTCTTACTTCGTCATTTTTGAAGTTACGCCCCCGCCCTCTCCGCTAGGTTCGCGATTTCACACGTTGATTCGTCAATGAGCGCTCGCACGCGGCACGGCAACATGTTTAGTTATGTGGGTTTGAAGTGTTTCTGAGTCGTAAGGTCAGTAATATTATTCGTTATTTGTATAATACAGGTCATTTTTGTTTTAAATGTCAGTATTAAGAGGATATTCTGGTCTAGGAATTTGAAGTGATCGTTTTTTTCCCTTCGCATATTTCTAAAGTTTATACCTTTACGAATATTATGTCCACAAGAAGATTTTTCAAAATTCGAAATATTTTCGGAGTTACAGTGACTATTGTGACGCGGCAAATAAACCGATCGTGCCGGAAAGAATCGATCAATAGACCCCCGTACTATAATGTAATTTCCGACGTCATAATTATGAAGCTAGAACAGCTCGTTTAGCTGTAAGAAGTTCAGAAAATTTTAATTTTGAAATAGAACCAAATGTGAGAATTAAGTACCATTATCTGAGTTACGCTCCAGAAACTTTGTCTCAAACTTTAAACACTTTTTTCCCAAAACTATTTTTTTCGAACTATTCGACATCATATCTAGAAGTTCTACTTAAACGATTTATTTGAAATTTGTTGAAAATTATCTTTGCTTATCCCTCTGTATTCGGGACCATGAATTTTGAAAAAAAAGATATAAAAAATATATATATAAGAAAACGGTGACTTTTTTTTCCAAATCGTCGCTATTTTGCGGGAAAAAGTAATATCTTTCTTTACAAGGTCCGGGCCATAGCGACGTTTTTTTCTTTGTTCCATAACACTAAAAGGGTTGAAAACATCTCGACCAGGACGCACCTTTTTTTTAGCCCCCACTTCACTAACCTGTAACTATTTGAATTTTTGGTGATTTTTTTTTGTTATGTTGAAACGCCAATGAACATTTTGAAGAAAGACCTCAAACTCGCTTACCTCTTATTGCAGGAATACCAAATAAAAATGAAATCAGTTTTTTTAAACATTTATTACCACCACAGTTCTAATGACGGTGAAAATTAGTTAAATGTGACAAATGTGTAAGTTGTTCTTTCCACAACTCTGAAAAATCTGTTTGCTTTATGGTCAGCTTCAGTCCCAACTCGTTTCGAGTTGAATTCTGTGACGATGTTTAGTTTTTAAGTTTGTCATGGCCGAAAATCCACTTTCGCAAAGGTACGCCGTGCAAAATATTTGTCAGCAATTGTTGTTTGTGTAATGGTTTTTTGCTGATTAAATTATTTTAGTCAAGAGATTGCCACGCGTAATCCTTGATGCAACTTCTCGTACCCCTGGGGGTACGCGTACCACTTATTGGGAAACACCGTTTTAGCCACCAATATTTTCTTTTTTTTCAAAGTTACTTTCGACAAATGTTTAAAAGTCATAAACTTAGGGCACATTTCGATAAAATTTATTAATAGAAAATACGATACAAAATTTCGATTGACCCACTTTTGGGACATCTGCCGTTCTAGCGTTAAGTATATTTTAGGAAAACTATATAATGACATTTTGATTTCCAATATATTTCATATCCACTATTAAAATGTTTGATCAGTAATTGAAGTATTTTTGAAATGCGGTATTATAAGTACCGACGTATAAAGCAGCCAACCATGATCTGTTCATGCATCTCTACCAGTGGAGTGCATTTCGAATACAGCGCAGTTGCACCGTTATAAAGCGAATACGTGGGCTTTGAATGTTGCGCCTTCCAATTAGAGCGGGCGGGCAGCGAGCTAGGGCGGACGCCGCCCTACCGCCACCTGATTTGGCATCCCGCCCCATCCGATAGGTAATGAATGGAGGATGCATTTCTCGCAATGACCATTAAAGCCTTGGCCTAGCTGCTCATTGCCCGGCAAGCAATCCCTTTATCAATTGATGGATGTTGCGCGGATACGGCAAATGCCGCATTCCATCTTGCTGATCACGGCAGATACAGAAGGCACAGATGCACTCGTTGATATACTGCCTCGATATGAAGCTGAGGTAATCGTATTTCTATTTTCTCAATAATAAAAAATGGCTGGGTAGTATACATCGTATTTTAGAATACATCACTCATTAGAATATAGAATAGATCACATTTTAGAATACCTTAAGAACTATATGATGTCGCAAGAATCACTTATGAAACTCTTTCGGTTATGGAGTTATTACTGATTCTTTCAATTAAATTCCATTCAATTTCTAAAATCTTTACAGATTGTTGAAACTTACTCTATATATGAAAATATTTCAAAGTTAACAAATACACTGGTACTTAATAAACAATCAATGGATAAACAACATCGATAATAATATTGTAGCAAAATTATAGCATTCGGTTTTACAGATATCTAGTTTCTTAATAAGAAACACAAAAATAAATTTCCTATACTAACAATGATCTAAAAATAAGTAGTAAAAAGAATCAATTTTTGTAATATAATAATCATAAATAATTTTTAGAAAAAACAATTTAACTAAAAGATACTAATAACAGTGTATTCTACAGTCGTTTCTATTTAGGCATCTTAATGTTTATAGTACGCCACAACCGTAATTCCACTGTTTATAATGATTCCCAATAAAGCAATATATATTGATATATAAATTATAGTAAGTGGTGGAATTACCGACATTGTCTATAAATTATAGTTAATGATATGCTGATACTAATATTAAGCTAGTGATTATGGTAATAATTTATTTACAGCTGGTTCATGATAGGGATGAATCCGTTGTATATGTGTAAAGGATGACCGAATAATAAGCATAAAAAACGAAATAAATAAAACGACGTTATTGATAAGCCCGCGCGATCCGGGAACCAATTGCAAGCTACTAAAAACACAAGGCAAGGTCATTACAACAGTCATTAAAACACTGGGTCGAATTATAATATTCCGATTGTAAAGTCCTCATTTGCCCAAAGGCATTTTTACTTCCTTGCGCCGAGATTTTATAATAATTTAAATGAGAGTTATAAGAATGAAAACAACTTAAATTCATTCAAAATACTTATAAAGAAGTACCTGCTTGAAAGGGGTCCAATGTATGCGGAGTCTCAATTGCTTTCGCTAATAATTTAAGTTGTTTTATTAAATTATATCTTACTAACTAATATCAAATCTCGTGTATTATTTGCTATGTATATATATGTGTATGTATGTATATATATATATATATATATATATATATATATATATATATATATATATATATATATATATATATATATATATATATATATATATATATATATATATATATATATATATATATATATATATATATATATATATATATATATATATATATATATATATATATATATATATATATATATATATATATATATATGTATATATATATGTATATATATATATATATATATATATATATATATATATATATATATATATATATATATATATATATATATATATATATATATATATATATATATATATATATATATATATATATATATATATATATATATATATATATATATATATATATATATATATATATATATATATATATATATATATATATTTATGTATGTGTGTATGTATGCGTATGTATATATGTATATATTCTTATGTATTATGCAACGCAACTTAAGTTCATAATATCAAAAGAGTCAGCTCGTCGATACAATTAAACAAAAATCAGCATCCCTAGATACGGGTCTCTGACCTAGTTAGGAATGCGGATAAACATTTTCACCATAGGATGTGCTCAATCTCTCCCAACTCAACCATATTATGTAAATGGTGTTTATATGACATATTATATGAAGTTATTGTAAATTAATAAATAAATAAAAAAATAAATAAAAAAAAATTGCTTCTTAAATGAATATAATAATGTATATTTTTTATTACAGCAAACTCAGTTTATTGGCTTGGATCAATATCTTTTAAACTAAATATATTAAGCACTTGTTTTGCATTGGCTTAGTTAGTATATAAGGAAAATAGAAAATTAGTATGAGCAACGTATATTCGGGTACTCTTTATAATTAAACAGCTGTATAATTAATGGGAATTTAGATGTATCAATAGTTTAAGTTTCAATAGATTGGCGCCCAACACTATATTGCAGGACTCTGACTTTGGCAAGTTAATAAAAGAGAAAAAAGGAGAATTTTATTTTCAATTCTGAATTAAAAAAATATGGAATGCCGATCACTACGTGTCAATTATGCACATGAGTACAGAGTCAGCGGTCGACGCACTCGCTGAAGTGGTTAGAGCAATGTGATCGATAGTGCCAGCGCCCTAATTTATTAATCTATACATCAAACACAATGACCGCGGAGTTATCTGCCTTATCGAAACGTAGCTGATGCGAGCTTGATATTATTATTTTATCTAAGAATTAAGTCCTAAAGTATTTTGAGTCTTTCTGTCAATTATTTTTTCTGTTGGATTTTTAAAATTAATTGCTCTATTCAGTCGAAACTCGAAGCCTTTCAATCAGCTTTGCTAACGATAGCTCGGTTTTCTGTATTTCAATCATCAAATGTATTTTAATTGTTTGGATATCTGCATTAAATAAGTATAAACTATGCACATTCTAATATTGACCAAGTCGTTACAACTTTAAATGCTGAATTGGTTTCACTAAATGCATGGTTTGAGAGAAACAAGTTATCCCTTAACACGTCCAAAACTGTTTCAATGTTTATATCCTCTCAGCAAAATAAAATACAAAATACTCCACAGGTACATATTGGGAAAAACAACATAGCCGAGGTCAGTTCTCACAAATTTCTTGGTTTAGTTTTAGATAATCACTTGAGATGGAATGCACACGGAGAACAATTATGTGACAAACTTTCTAGTGCCTGTTTTCTGCTGCGCCAAATACGAAAACTGATTAATTCTAAGGACACGAAAACGATTTATTTCGCTTATTTTGAGTCTTTTCTCCGTTACGGTATTCTCTTCTTGGCGCAATGCACCATCGATCTAAGGCAACATATTTTTTCATTGCAAAAACGGGCCATTCGAATTTTAAGTAATCTGGGTTATGTAGAATCATGCCGTGGTCATTTCAGAAGGCTTAAAATCCTCACCCTTCCATCTCTATACGTTTTAGAATGCGTTAAATTGATCACAAAAAACCTAGCTCAGCTGCCGATACATTCAGATACCCATAAACACTTTACCAGGGGGAGAAATAATCTGATTCTTCCTCGTCCAAATCTAGAACTTTTTAAAAGGAATCCGAGCTACGTCGGAACTAAGTATATGCTACAATAAGCTACCCTCTAGTATAAAAAATATATGCCGCGAAGGAAAAATGCTCCAATTTAAAAATAAACTCAAGTTATATCTAATTGAAAAAGAATTGTACGACATTAACGATCTCTAAAAACTGTCTGCATCTCGACTATATCTCTTTCTGTAATAGGTTTTAAAACGATTTTCAATTTGACTAAAACGTATTAACTATTTTTTATTATTAGGTAGGCACATATTAATTACACCTTGACTATTTTTATTTACAATATAATCACTATGACATTTTATTTTACTTTTTGACAACCGTCACTTTTTTTTTGTTATTTTTGACATTACATTTATTAATTTTATACTAAAAAAAACTTATTTTTATCGGTATTTTTAAGAATAATTTACTCTGTGTTTTTAATCTAGTAAACTAAATGGTGAGACTCGATTTTATTCTACAATAATACCTTCTTCATTCTTACGAGTAACCTTTTACGTTTTGATTAGTAGTAGAAGAATTTGATCATTAAAAAAAAAAATTCAATGTAATCACGGCCAAATGTAATACTACTGTCTATACAACTATGTATTAGTTTTTAAGACAATAAACAATTTGATTTGATTTTGATTTGATTTCAATTATTTTCTCATTTTAGTTAACATTCATGAGGATACCTAGGGGTATAGCTGTGCCGATTTTCGAAACCGCATGAATTATTTTGCCTGAATTATCTGATTTTATCGCGCTAATACTTCGTGTATAACTGTGTATTTTTGACTTGAAAACGTCTTTAAAAAACTCCCATATTAGACAACCAGTAAGAGATTCGACGCATTTAATGTTTGCAAACATTGACATATATTTCATTCTCCGGGTGTTGCGGCGCGAAGTAGCGTGTATATTTTAATACATTAAAAGGATTTTAATACTTTCTATCAGGCAGTTTCAGTGGCAATCTTCCGGCTCCATCTTTAGACTCTCGTCACCATGTGTAATAAAAAGTACTCATGATAACAAAACATACTAGCCCAAATTTGGCTATCCAATCATATGCTATCAGGGAGTTCCCGTCCCTATATCCCAGCTCCATGATAAAATTAGCTCTATGGTAACATAAGATTGCATTGTCAACGAAGTTACATAAGTGTGCTAAATTTCAGCTCAATCTGATTCCAGCAAGTAGTTGAAAAATGGTTTGCAAATTTTGAAACGGATAACTTACATACAAACATTGCAAGGTAATATGATGTACAATTTACTGTTCTATGGATATAAAATATCCCAAAAGACCAAGAGTATAAATTAAATAAATAATATGATCTCACAAATGCCGTCACCCGCAACGGCTTCACTGTTCACCTTCACGCGGTGGAAGTTGGCGCTCGTGGCCTGCCAGCCAAATCTCTCTTTCACATTTTTGAAGATCTTAGCCTTTCCAGAAAAATAATCCACTCCTTCCTTGAAAAAATATCTAAAGCCGCGATTTCCGCATCTCAAATTCTATGGCTTCGAAGAGTGAGTGAACGCGTGCTAAGGTAAACGTTCACATGTAGCACGACAACTGTCCTAAACCTACCACAGCCGGTGGTTAGTCCGGGATCCACCGCTCACCCCCCAGAAGTGTAAAAAAAATGTTTTATAATGGGCCCGACTTTGGTCGGTGAATTCCATGGTAGCTACGTTTGTATTTTTGTATTTGTAAAAATAGAGCATCGTTCGTTGCTAAGCGTATTAAACTTAGGTTTTTGTATCCTGAAGTCATCGAGTAAGGGGGGGGGGGGGGTCGGAGAGGGGTCTATAATTTTATTCCGCGCTATCAAAGTGTTCCATTTATGATTCTCATTACCATTTATGATTTTTAGACATTTGTATTATTGCAAGGACCATTTTAGTGCCTTTTTGTTAAATAATTGTTTTGATTTGTTTTATTATAATATTTGTATATATTAAATGTATGTATAGTTTCTGACAATTTCATACCAATTATTATTATTATTATCGACATTTCGAAAATGTCATTAAAATTGTATATATTGAATGATGACCACGTTAGCTTCAAACCAATGTTAATTTGAAACTTTTCTCGGAAACTGCAAAATATTGCGTTTTTATAATTAAAATAACATGAGAGTAGTATTAGAAAACAGAAATTCACTTGATTTTGGTTATTCAAATTATTAATGCAGTAAGATGCAAAATGAATTTCTATAAGATGTAATAGGGCCTTATATCTACTTCAATATTCTGCCACTGGAGAGCGGTGATGTCTCTGTTTCATTAAAAAGTTGAACTCTAGACTATACAAATCGATATCACTTTTTGTTTTTAACACGCTTTTCGGTCGACCTGTATGTAACTATGTAATGGAATCTAAGGTAACTAATTTAACCATCTTCCAAGGATCGTAGCGTCATGAAAATTGGCAGCTGTATGCAGTTCTGATGACAATACAATAATATGGTACTGTCGAACTGATCTGATGATGGAGTCGGAAGATATGAACTGGAACTTCATGATGGAACATCGTATCGTAGCTGTGTTTGGACTTGTTAGAAAAGTCTTGGAATGAACTTTGACCACGATTAGGTTTCAAGGTCTGATGATGAAGCCGGAAGATAGGGACTGGCATTCTATGATGGAATATCGTATCATAGCCGTGTTTGGACTTGTTAGAAAGGTCTTGTAATGCACTTTGACCACGATTAAGTTTCAAGGTCTGATGATGAAGCCGGATTTTTTGGTTTTTACGTGCATTTATAAAAGCGTGTTTTTAGTGTTTTTTTTAAACTATTAATTTATGTAATGTTCTTCTTCAAGAATATTTTATCATTTTCATCATTTCAGTAGTATTTTGAACATTTGTATCATTTCAGTAACAATAAATCAAAAAGCGTCTTTACTACTTTCAAATTTAATTCGAATTTATGTTTTACTTTGACTTCTCTCACTTTCTCATTCTCTATTCTAACCAACATTTGTGCTTTGAGACGAACATTTTCGTATTGGTGAAAAAAGCCCTAATAATTTAACAAATGCTAAAAATAATAACATTCAATTATTAGTGCCATCTAGTACATTTATATATAGGCTGATTACATCACAGAATTATTACGGATAGATAGAATCCCATCTATTAGTAGTTCTAAACATTAAAGTTCGTAATTATTACGTATCGAACCTGGACACAAAATTTAAAATTGACATCTTTATGTAAATAATATTGAAATAATAAGAGCTATGATTTAGGAATACGTTTGTTATTATAATATTATTTTGTTTCGAGATTTAGAGCGCCATTTATAGGGTCGCCATACTGCCATACCACTAACGCCGCCATATTAAACATAAGGGAAAAATAATTCAATGTTTGGAACTATCAGTGCCGTCTACACGCGATTCATAGTCATATCCTAGCTGCCAAGAAATAGTACGGCATTGAGCAATCTAATTCACTATTTAAGCAATATTTGTATTGACTTATTTTCTACTAGCTGACCCATGCCCACTTCGTTGGGCGGTACAACTTTTTACCTGTGATGAAATTATGAGTGTGGTTCGGTTAGTACTGAGTGCTTTGATTTATTTCCTGACTTCCAAAAGAAGGGTTATATTTTTACTGCATATGTATGTATGTATTTGCATGCCAATTTGACTATAGTACCATTATTTGTGAGTGTCTTCTTGTCAGTGTCTTATTTGTGAGCGTATTATCTCTTCGACTATTTATGCAGTAAAAGGGAAATTATATGCAGTAACAGGGAAAAGTAATTTGTTTTAAACACTTGAGACGATAAATTTCCTTATTTTGATAAGAATTCATAATTGTTGATAATATGACCAATAAACATGACCTAACGATTTAAATTATTTTTTTAATATAAAATACTACTTTTTGTGACTTAAATATAAAAGGTAGACATATGCTGTCGCTGACTTTTTTGTAGGCATTATCAAGCTATACAACTTTTCTCTAGAACTTAATCATATATCTCTCATCGTTAAGACAGCGTTAGTTAGACACGTTTTCGTTCGACCGCTTATTCTCCGACTTACTTTGCAAATCCGACTACCACGAAAAAATCTTTTCATTTTTCGGATTAATATATAGCCTATGACACTCACAAATAACGTGGCTTTCTATTGGTAAAAGAATTTTCATTCAAATCGGTTCAGTAGATCCAGAGATTACTTCCCACAACGTCACAAGCTATACCTCTTTATAATATTATTATAGATGATTGATAGAATCTATGAATATTGCGGTAAAATTAGGGAAAGATATATTGCCGCACTAATTTTAGCGAGTAATGGCCGGGCGGATTTTTTCAGAGGTCGCAGGGGGCTGGGGTGTGGGGTGCGCGGGAGGGAGGCAGAACGGGCGGGAAAGGGCGTTCTGGATCCCGTTTGTTCTTTTAACGTGAAAAAGCTGGGTCTGTTATTTATAAATGTTAGCTCATTACCGGCTGTGAGCCCGCAGCAGCCCCCCTGCCCCCGTTCGCGCCAGCGGCCGCCCCGCCGCAAAAATGCCGCTTCAAAGCGGCAGAAGTATTCCCGCAATTCGCTGGAAAGCATCAAATGCGAGGCAACGTGATAGTTTCGTTACGGTTAGGCGCCACTGCGACAAATTGGATGCTGAAATTGGGACGCGCGTTTTTTTTCCCAAGATATTTCCCAGTAATGTTCATTTGGTAAAAATCGCCCACTCGTTAGAGCTGGATATCCCGCAGCAACAGCTTTTATTCGGCATCCCTAAATGCGACTATCGGAAATGAAATTTAACCATCTATAATAACACTAGCCGTGCCCCGCGGTTTCAGCTGCCATTTAATTCAAAAGAAATCGATTTATTGACAAATAATTTAGAGTACATTGGTATATAAACTAGTCATATTTTCGTGTGGTATTAGTATATACGGGTTTTCGCCGCAGCCTAATCTAGATAAGGCATGCACAGTTCGGCTCTTATCGGTAATACTCGGTTCACCGCGTCGCATCGCCCGCCCGCGTTATTACTTCGTTTTCGCTCAGTGTTCTTTTTGTCTCGCCTGCTAAGGGTCGTAACGTGATGTTAATGAGCTTATACCTTTCCTTAAGAATTGGACCATCAATTGCAATGCATTTTTTTTAAATCCGACTGGTAGTTCAAGAGATTAGCGCGTTTAAACAAAAAATAAACTCTTTTAGTATTATAGATAGAAAATGAATATTTTTTTTTATAAAAGACTAATTAATTACAAAACTTTATTAATTTACCCAATGATAACAATATTAACATTAATTAAATTATTAGTGTAATCTATCTCATTTCTTATATAGGCTAATGACATCACAGAAATAATACGAGACGATAGAATACTATATATTAGCCTATCTGATCATTAATATGCGTAATTATTACGTTTTAAAATCTGTATACAAAAATAAAACAACACTTTCATGTAAATATTCATAAAATAATTAGAGCTATTATTTAGGAACATGTTTGATGTTATATTGTTATTTTATTTCGAGATAAGATACCGTACATTTAAAAAGCCTCACCTATAGTGCGCTGCCATAATGCAATACCACGAATGCCACCATATTTAACATAAAACGAGATTAATCATTGTTTGGAACGTGCCATCCACACGTTGCGTTTCATAGAAATATCGAAGCTGCCAAAACGTACTGAACAAGCTAATACCCTGTTTAATCAATATTTTGTACGGTCAGGGAGTATGCAACCGCGATAAATTTGATGCTGAAATTGTACGCGCTTTTTTTCTAAGATATTTCCCAATAATATTTTATGTCATAAAAATCGCTCACTTTCTGGAGCTGGATATCCCACAACAACAGCTTCCTAAGTGCGATTATCTTACGTCGGCTGTAGGTTTAAAATTGTATGTTACTTTCTATAATATTAGTTGAATTTATGTAAATTCGTTTCCTGATAGTCATTTACTCCGTATTACCTTTCTGCAAGGGTTTTATGCACTTAAGACGTAGATTAGCTTGCTTAGTCTGAAACGTATATTGGTAAACCTAATGGTTGTTTTCAGACCATATAATCCAATAGGTACGATATATGGTCCGGTGCCATCGTTGATAAGTCGTCTCATCTTACATTGTAAGGTTATGGGTTTGATTGCTAACTGGGTTACCAATTTGCGTTGGGATAAAATTAACGAAATTAAAATTTCAATTCTGTCGACCGAATTCAATTACGACACACACTTACACACGTTGCAAGCAAACATACATATAAAAGATTCATAGTAGGGTTGGTTGTAATATTGTGTCTTATACTAATAAACCTGCACACACTGAAATTTCGCAATAAAGAGTAGAAACAAAGATACAAAAATACTGTCGACAAAACGTCGAGATATCGTTGAAAATGGCGCATTCACGAAAAGACTTTGTTAACCCATTTAAAAATGGGTATACGTAGTCTACTTTAAAAAAAAAAATACTACGCTTATCAATTGACCGAATTCACTTCGAATTCACTTGTGTGATTTTTATTCTTGATCACGCATACACTAGTGCATACATAAAACATACGATACTTTCAATACATACTTTCTCTAACTTAATAAAAATGTTGTCGCATTTAAAGTCATCTACGCCTAATAAGAATGGAACATATCAAAAAGCGTTTGCTTTTCGCATATTTACCGACGGAAATAACTCCAAATTCCTATTTTTTATTAATAAAGGTTATGCGCTTATAATTACCTACCAACAGCTAAGTGAGGTATTTGAAATAGGCCTACGATGTTTGTTTTATATACTAATAAAAGTAATGAGCAGAATGAAGAAAAAATAAGCCCTAACCTAACTACTCACGACCGTAAATTAGCTAGAAAGTACTTCGAGGTCCTTAAAAAAATATGTCAGTGGTATTTTTGAACCTAACAAACTGATAATTATAAAAACAATACCAAAATATCAGATTGACATAACAAGTTACTACCGATGTATCAAAAAAAAACTGTGAAAAATATGTTACCAAATTTACTGTGTGATACTATAGTAAGAGGTAGAAGGAATTCTAACAAACCGTCCGATAATACGATTACACTGACTTCATGTCGCTGTAAGCATATTACACCGATATGCGTTAGCTCACTCAAGAGGAAGACCAAATTATACGCTAAACTAGCTCAATCATACACCCATCGTACAGACACACATCCATTGCAAATTGTAATATTGCTAGAAGCACTACGGTGGCGATAATTTGACTCTTGTTTATTAATCGATCTTAGGGCGGCATCAGTTGCAATACACATTCATAAGATCTTGGCATGACATTGAGTTACCATAATCTTACTGTGTATTGGCACGTTAAATTACAAATTTAAATAGCATCCCATATGTGCGACCGTTTATTTCACATAAATGCACATAGAACAGCGTATTTTGATACAGTATATCGGTCGAATTATTACTGTTTAGAGCGATAGTTCTCAGTTCTGTGTTTTTTACGATGTGTTATAGGATATGAAATATTATTCTAATATATCAAATTGCAATTTCATTTTATTCATTCTAATAAAATAAATATAATTTTGTGTCAATTGTAGAATTTCTCTCCAATATGCATACTTCTGATATATTTATCTGACTAGGAACAAACGAATATTTTAATTATTCTTGATTGTATGACAATATATTACTGCTATTATTAATATTTTTTTAAATCTTTATTTCACTTATTTTGCGATAATTTAACATATTAGTGGATACTGAAAACATAGGGGAATGTGGTTAATCGTGGTCAGTGGTCAATGGTGGTCACTCGTATATCTATGAACATACTAAACATCACCCGGCCGCTAGAATCATGCCACCGCGCCGTTATTGCTTCCCGGTACCACGGCGAACGACGCCATCATGGTCCGCCGTGAGTCCGTGTGGGACAAGGGCATCAAGTTTGTACTTCAAGTCGATGTTATTTTCAACAACACAAAAACGAAGGTTAATGTCAATTTTCATTTAGTAAAGTAGTAAAACTTTTGTGTCAGTAAAGGTTAAAAAACATGACCACACTTATTTCGCCAGTATGTCTTCAACTTTTTTTTTTTAAGCTATTGCATAGCTTTATCACGGGCTAGGCCAGCGCGGCGACCGAATGAAGAAATTTCTTAACGAAAATTAATGATTTTAAACTGATTATTACGTCTAAACGAGTACTGCTTACGATTCGAAAAAAATATATGTTAAACAAGAACATTTTCCTAATATTCTTAGCTTTAAATATTTTAGATTTTGTTTATATTACATAGTGTAATTAATTTGTGAAATTAGGTCTAACCGAACACAAAAACGACTACTACGCAAATACTATCTGGCGTATTATTATAAAACCTGCGCCATTTTAAAGATAATTTTATTATCTATCTTTTTATCTACGATTTTTTTCGAATAATCCGGTTTTGTTGCTTTATCGAATAAAAAATTCGTGCGCGGCGCTCTATCGGAAGACGTTTAAATTATTCAGAATCATTTGCTTCCGCAGCCGCAAATGATTAGGAATAATTTCAACTGTTTCCGATAGAGCGCAGTTATCTGATATCAGAAAAAATAAAATAAATAAATAATTATAATTGCATAAGCTGTTAAAAATGCTATGCAATAGCTTTACCGCTGCAGTCTCCGAGTGCCACACGTATTTTTTTTTATTTTGATTTTATTCCCTCATCTAAGTAATTGCGAGCAGCGGGAGTCGGCTGACCACCGTTACCCGCCATGTTACTGCTTACTGAGTTATGTTCCCATTTTGATGGAACATATAATTTTAAATTCTAAATGCCGAAAGTACTACCCCGGAAGACTGCAAAGGCTAGCTTGTCTTCCAACAACCTCGAAAAACCTGTACAGCTGTTCTCGGGACCACGTTTTGGGCGATAGAATGTATTCAGTGCGGAAGTAGAAAAAAAATAGAAAATAAAGTAGAAAATAAACGCAAGTATTTGTACAATAATTGCTTAAATGACTCCTATTACCCCCATTTACTCTATACATAAGTGTACACTTAAACGAAGGTGGTGGATTGCATTAAAGTGCAATAACCGTCATCAGAGTAGCAACGACTAAATGTTTGCAGATGTGCTTTTCACATAATTTGAAATTGTGAAAACGATGGTATTCGATAACGGCGCGAGGTATTGCGAAGAAGAGTTTCAGCAGTATTGTAAGCGAAACGGTAGTAGGCGTATCGCTACACCGGTAAATGATACGCAGAGTAACGGTTAAGAGGAATAAATTGATAAGACGTGCAAAAGTTTTCTTCAAAAGATAAATAAGGAGGGAGATTTCCGGCTTACTATGAGAGGATGTTATTCCTTTATTGCAGAAATACCCCGCATATGACGACCGGGATAGAACCGTCGGCATTAATGTTTGGACGTAGGTTGAGGATGAAGTTAGACCTAGCGATTCCTAGTGAAGACCATACCGTGCAGTGCTCAGCAATAACGGAGGAGATTGTGCGGGAAGCTAAGGCAGCGCAAACGAAATATTACGGAGGTAACGAGAGAAACGAGGTCGAAGTCAAAGATCGTGGCCTGGTGCGAGATTGCAGGAAACAAGGCAAGGTTTGTGCTCAAGACAAGGTGAAAATCTTGAGAGATCGTTTTTTCTGGTAAAGAAATATGCAGATCGATCGCTCTGCAGGAGGCACCTACATTAAATGCAGTCTGAAGCGGCTCTATTCTGGGACCGTCGGCATTAATGTTTGGACGTAGGTTGAGGACGAAGTTAGACCTAGCGATTCCTAGTAAAGACCATACCGTGCAGTGCTCAGCAATAACGGAGGAGATTGTGCGGGAAGCTAAGGCAGCGTAAACGAAATATTACGGAGGTAACGAGAGAAACGAGGTCGAAGTCAAAGATCGTGTCCTGGTGCGAGATTTCAGGAGACAAGGCAAGGTTTGGGCCCAAGACAAGGTGAAAATCTTGAGAGATCGTTTTTTTCTGATAAAGAAATATGCAGTTCGATCGCTCTACAGGAGGCACCTACATTAAATGCAGTCTGAAGCGGCTCCATTCTGGGACCCTAGGTATATCCCTACGTCTGTTGTATTGAATATCCGCCGACGGAAGGAGTGTCCTGATAGGCATCATGACATCATGACATTCCTGGGAGGAATGTCATGATGCTGTGAACCACATCATGATATTCCTTTTAGATCCTAGGCGAGCGACGGGTCGAAGGGCGTGAAGGAAGAAGAGGAACGTTAAACACCCCCTCGGTACCCGCTACGGAGTGGAGTCGCTTCACTGCCTTTGGCTAACTCGGTGAATCAGGGAGGCAATGTATAATTATCATAATAAATGATATACCTTAATTGCCTTGTGTCATACATATTTATGTAGTATTATAGAAAGAAATATGGTATTTTGCAGGACTTCTCTGGATTGTTCGATCAAAGTATGTTTTATGTATATACCGGTCACGCGTAGTGTGTCGTGAGGACTCGAGCAAAATGAACGTACTTATGCCTTTTCGTAAGGTCTGCTGTGTCATTCAATTTATAAATTACGTTGATGTGATGCCTGTGTCAACTTGAGACAACCCTTCCCCGGAACAAGATCAAATTTGTCGCCAAACTGGTTCAATTATATGCGGCGTCTCTTGCGAATCGTGTTATTTTGAGGAGGGATACAGCGATCAGTGCATTAACCGCTCATCAATGGCGGAATAACGGAGCGGAAAGCCCCATCAGATGCAATCGCACGGGTTGCGGGCGTGTCGCAGCTCAACCAGCCATCGAGTCGCACACATTCTCTCCGGCTAATGAATGGGCGCCTCTATTCTCTGCGCTGTCGTTAAACCGCACCGCTCCCGATTGAGCCGCCGACCGAGACATTAGCGCCACGATCTTTGTTAATTATGGAACAATCTGCCAACCTCGGCGTAGCTGCATTACCGTGCCATGGCATTGTGATGAAGGGTAGCTATCATGCACTACACTGCTATGGAAACTGCTGATAGATTCGTAATTATTTTTAATATTATCGATCAATAAATAGCCGAGTCTCTAATTCCTACTTCCGAGATTGCACGGCGCGGCATCCCACCTCGCGTAGCGGTAATTAATTTTTGTTTTTATTACTTTATACATTTGTTCTAAATCATTTATCCATCTTTAAAATACAACTTTGGAATAAAATCCAGACAATCCCTAGGATTTTTTATTTTTTTTTATTTGCTGTTTGGGGCTTTTCTAAGGTCCTTTTTGGGCCTTTATGAGCCTTTTAACATTGCGAACATGCTGTTTCATGCTGATCTATTGTATTCGCCACCTGCTATAGTTCCGCGCTAAACCTCGTGTAATTTTATTTAGTATCGCACGACAATTTATTTAGTATCACTTATCTATTCCTTATTATTTATCTATTCCTTATATTTTATCTATTCCTTATTATAGTATCACTTATTTATTTAGTATCACTTAAACATTCCTAATTAAATTTTATTTAATTTAAACTATAAATGTATTTATTTATTACATAGCTATATATTTTATAAAATTGGTATATTTATGTGTATATACAGGTGGTGGGTCCAAATAATTTATTATTAAAAAAAAACATTTAATTTTTTAAAATTGCATAAAAATATACACATCTAGACGGGCCAAATTATCGCCTAGTTAGATGTGCTATTGGCAGAAAAGGTCATGTAAGATGTGTTTAACATCCCTATATTAATTATTAAATAATTTATATAATTATTATAAGAAGCAACCGTTACATGATCAATGAACTGTATACCTAATCATAAGTATCTCAATAAATAAATAAATAAATTTAAGAACCGCAACAGGTTTTTGGCGCCAGATTGTTTTACCTCTTCAGGTTGGAGGTAATGACCACCCAAGTGAGTGTATCTTTTACGCATCGGCGGGCCACACTCGCACATGAGGTGCGGGGGAGTTTCCTCTGCCTTTTAGTAGAACCTGTACATTTACGTGTCCCGGAGTTTGAGGTTGTACATGTGTTTATTTAGGCCACAATCCCCTGTGAGCGCCCTCGCCAGTATGCGTATATTGTTCCTATTTAGCGGTAAGGCCTCACGGAAAGTCTTACGGTCGTAAGCCTTAATTAGCGCTTTGGAATGATTCAAACCTGACGTGTTGTTCCAGTAGTTGACGGATTGTTCTAATCATAGTTTTTGAGCAAAAGGTTTGCAAGGCTTTTTGTTACGTTACAGCAAGGTTCAGTGACGAATAACGTTCTCTCCGCTCCTTTCTTAGCAATCCCTAGGCTTACTTGCTGAAGATTACGGTAGCGTGACTTTTGGAGGAACTTAAGAGATTTTCTCTAATTTATTAGGATTAGAGAAAATCACTCTCTTATTAATGTTCCCTCTCCTGTAAAAAAATAATGCTAATAAAATATGTATGTATTTTTGTACCTATTCATACCTATATCTTACATGTATATTTCACTTACACTTATTTTAAAAATATTTATAATTCTTTCATATAAAACGAAGATGGATCAGCGCTTAAGACTTTGTTTTGGCCTCCGTAGCTGTAATATGAAACTCACATCAACCATTTCCAGAAACTCGGTGTTTTTGATTGTGAGGCAATTTTCCCGCCAAGAGGAGTTATTATTTTTATTAATATTTAGTAATAAACAGGTAGAGTGTTATTATCGGTACTGCAAACTCCATTTTATTAGTACATGAATCTGAATAAAAGTTATTCTGGGAGGATTAATTTTTAACAAGGTCCTATTAAGGCAAAGTTTTTACATTTTAGAGATAAATGGCCTATTTGCAGATGGTTTGTGCGTATGGATATTCCTATGGAACTTAACTGGCAAAATTCTGGAGAGGCAATAGATATTGCCGTGGAATCCAAAACATATGTACAACATCTGAAAACCGATTTTGTACCAATAGCACGATAGTAATTCAATAACACTAGAGTAATTCAAAAATATTTTAAGATTGGATTTGGATCTAGGGTAATGCTGTAGGAAAACATTGTCACGGCTTAGTAAACGGGGCTATGATCGACGCGACGTCCGGAAAATCGAATGGTCCGCACTGTACCATGACAAATTCGAGCCCGGGGAGCTGCCACAAACAGTGTTTGTAGAATTCGACATTAGACAATACATGACAATTCTATCGGCGTAAGTCTATAAATTAAACCGAGCAAAGTGGAGTTTGATGCCTTCAGAAGACAAGTTAAAGTGGAGCGACATTTGCTGCCCTTGACATTGTGCTGGGCAGTGACAGTTCAACAACTGTAAGGGACAACATTGAGCAGAGCCGTTGTAGACATCGAACTAGGATTTTTGGCATAGGTCATGCCTATGTCGCGCTTAGTCGCGTGTGGCAACTAGAACGTTCACCTAAAAGCGTTTTGGATCATAGAAAGCTTATCCACGAGCCACATGACGAAAACTCCCTCGAAGAAATAAATCACCTAAGGAACTTTGGTAAAACTTTGCGATTTTGAATTTTTACGACACTGTGAATAAAATAAAATAATACAGAATGAGAGAAAGGGGAAAGAATTCTTCCAACAAGAACAGAAAATGAAGAAGCTCCCAACAAAATAAAACAAAAAATATGTGAATAAAACATGTGAATGAAACAAAAATTGTGATACACACAACTGACTAAAAGTAAGATCGTTGTCACTTAACGGCATAAAACAAACATTTTTTCATTCAAAAATTAAACAACGCGACTGTCGTTACAAGAATTAAAGTTCAAAACAAGTTCTAATATTTAGGAACAACAATTTATTAGACTGACTTCACTTGACATTGTCAAAGTCAATGCGCCATTTATCCATAGGTGGAAAAGTGATTCCTATCCGAACTACGTAATAATAATACACGTTTTGTGTCAAGTGAAATATTTCTCCAATTATCTTGTCCGTCCTAAGTAATCAACTCGTTTCAAACTTTTTAGTTATGTTTTTATAACGGCATTCGTATTTATTGTATTTTTATTTATTTATTTTGTATTATATATAATAATCTCCAAAAAGAAACTGATTATGTATTTGGTAAAATTTTATATTTAGATACGTTTTGTGTATGTACTTAAAGAACATTGGTTGACCAGTATATAAGCTATGGGTATAAAAATATATTCCTATTGTATATGGTATCTATACCGTATATAATAATTTGTGCAATAATTATGCCAATTTTACGGTGATACGGGCGGAGTTTGTATGAATGCGACGCTATGGCCACCTATTCAGCTTTTAAGAGCGGTATCGTGTTTGTAGATTTTAGTCGGCGGTTTAAACATTTGGTTGAAACATATTATAAAAAAAAATTCTCCTACTTTTCTCTTGGCACAACCGTGGCACTCCAGTAGGACACCTGAAGTTAGCTCGCCTTAAAACAAGAGTGCCTAGCAAGGCAGGCTCGGTTGCACTTTGATTAGCATATCAGAAATATAAACATTTGCTTTTAATGTATGTTCTATATTACCCGGGCTTAGACAAATGTGTTTCTACATTTAGAAATACAAAGGCATTTTCTTTATTATTATTTTATTATTATTATTATTATTCTTTATTATTATTTTATTATAATTAATTTATTTTATTTTGTGCTCATGAATGTGAATGTATATGAAAAATAAATGAAAGATGAAATGTTTTATGCCGCAATAAGTAGGTAGCATCCGCGGTGATATTATAAGATACCTACAGGTGTCAAAAACTGCAAACCAAAATTAGCTACAAAATACCTAGCGCACGCCGATAAATTCCAGAAAAATATCGAGCGAATCAGCGACTTTTTATTTTACGAATACATTACAATTTTTCACGTTTAAAATATTGACAGTTCCGTCTTACTTGTCAAGTATTTCATAACTAGTCATAAAGAAACGATACCGGTATTTCAAATGTTATATATATCAGGATTTATAAATATTGCACGCTAAAATGCAAACTTGAAGTTCCTTTCAAAGGAAAACTCTTTGAAAGGAAAACTCTGGAAATAAGCATTTGCACAGTATTAATGGAATTGACAGCCATGCCGTAGATGCATTACGCTCTCGTCGTTGATAATTCAAGACACGAGATTGAATTTAAAATCAGGCGGAGAAGGCTTTGAACGGGGGAAGGAGGGTTCAAGTAGGGCAAAGCGGTGCCTTGCACCGATCCATTACCGGGCCTCGCCGAAAGAAATAAATTGTCTTATTAAGGAAAAAAGCGATATCGTGTTTAAAAATCGTAATCTGATCGTAATGCGATTACGCTTAGGCGGAGAGGCGGCACAGGGGCTCGCAAACGGTCGCATGACTGTATACTTGACCCGCTTCGGGACAGCAGCGAGTGGATAAGATAGGACACCCGTTACTTTTTGCCCTCGGTTTTATTGCATCTCTTCAGGCCCGCGGACCGACATCGCTCGCATCGTAAACACATTTCCTCGGGTAATTCGTGAAAGCAGCTCGATGATTTGATTACGTCGATGAAGCCACTCGCTATCCGAGTCAAATTCTATCTTTATTCAGTACGAGTAATCACGTGACTCGAGTGAAACGGAAAATAAGTGAATCATTTAAATTCCAATCGAACAGTAGAAGACCATTGAATTTAAATATACATAAGTAGTCGCTGATGTTTACAGCGAATTTAATTAAACTTTAGTAGATAATCTATAAAGGTTAGTAAGCTCGATCCACTACAAATATAATGTTGCGTTTCTAGCGATTCTCACATTAATAAAATGCTTTATATTCCTAGAACTTGAGACTTGTGAGAATGTGCCAATAGACATGCTCCAGGTTAGCTACCGCTAATGCATGTCAACCCGGTATTAGAAGATTAACAGAGCGGGCGTCTAGCGGTTATAAACTGTATGAAAATTGGAGTGTAAGGGAAGAGACTAGGAAAATTTTATGAAAGCGAGGGACAGCAAGAAGTTATGAAATCGCGTAGGCTGTGGTAATATGCAATGTATATATTCTGAAGAACTATTAGGCGATATCAGAATAGGAAGACCAGACGGTAGCTTCTTACGTCGGGTATTTTGAATAGATCTTTTAACTCATGGCGTTTTAAGAGGTATATTTTATTCTGTATGAAATGGTTAAATGGCATTGGCGACATGTGCCGCTAACACGTCACATTTAAGCTAAGACGCAACTGCATTACAACACCATATTTGGTACCATGTTATGTATTTGGACACACATGCACTATACCACCATATTTGGTAGCATGTTAGTACTAACGACTACAATAAAAGGTATCATGGGCTGGCTTGGTTTTTTTTCTAACATGCTCATAGATGTGGAAATGCAAAGGTTTATATATTATACATATTTATTTTTATACTGAAAATGCTATTTCTGACTATCACATTAAAACTAGTGTACTTGTAACGGCCCTTAAGTATCGTTACATGCAATCAACAAATGCATTGATTTCCAGTGAAATACACTGACACAAATTCAGCTATTATTCTACCTCGTGCAGCAATGAATCAGCACGGTGAAACAATACTTTTACTCGGAATATTTTGGATTGCATCATTTCTCGGCCTATATAAACCGGCGAGAAAGCAACCAAAGTATCATTCCTCGAGTGATCACGTTCCCCAAGACAGCGACGTCATACCTCGGTACCCCGGCTTCTTGGTTACCTTTTCCTTCCTTTCCCTATCCAGGCGAGACTTTTCAGTTTGCATTCCCACAGACTCGAACCGTTCCCAGTACGAGATACTAGGAGCACAAATACAATCCTCATCCATACACCCTCGTAACTTCAGGCAGATAGCCAATACATTCGCGTCAATATAACCTATTCGAGAAGCGTTACTGGCAATATCGAACTCTCAATAAACACCTTCTGATATACTTAAAATCGACTTTCAATACTGAGAAAACAATACGAAAGTTGACACCACCACCTCACACCGAATAATCTGGAGTCTAGTGAGGGGTGGTCCCTCACATACTCTCACCGTCAGCCGTCTACTGATATTGTTTTTATTTGACCTATCGGTCTCCGCTTTGGAATTTCAGTAGCTACCCACCGGTGAATCACGCCGTCCTGAAAGTGTTAAAATGCGTCTATTTAAAACAATGCATTTCAATACAAACAATGTGTGACGTCGCCTACTGGGCACGGGCTTGAATCCCCTCTGTATGTTGAAGTATTGTGAATGCCCAATTCGTTGTATTTGATCTAGAACTCACATATTTTACCAACTCGTCTAGAACCCGCAAACACCGCACTAACGCTGCATTCGATATTTAGTACACTCGGGAACAATGAATCCGGGTCACCAACATATTCATATTCATATTCATTTTATTAGTATACTGGTATAAAAGTCAGATACAGATTCAGAACATTCATATTAGCAAACATTTTTTTTAAAGTAAAGAAAAGATAAAATAAACAAAACAAAACGAAGAAAAAACACAAGAATAATGTAAAAAGAAGAAATACAAGACAAAATGCAGAGATCATTAAATACTTTAGCCACCAAAGCATTTTATACTTCAATAGAGTAATATTCCTCCAGTGAGTAAAACGCCTTATCTGTAAGGTACCTCTTGGGCGTCTCTTAAACACGTCAAGAGATTGCGCCTTCCTAATGTGCTCGCTGAGTTTGTTGTAAACCGCTGGGCTGGCGATATAGGCTAGCCTCTCCGACTTGGATAATGCATGACTTACCGAACGTAGCATGCTACGGGATCTTGTTGGATAGTGATGATGCCCACCATTCACTTCAAAAATCGGCTAGATTTCTGCGAACAAACAGCGCTACTTCCATTATATAAATGGACGGCAGCGTCATGATGCAGAGATCTCTAAACAGAGGCCTAGCTGGCGTATCAAGCGCCACACGCGCTATTGTGCGGACTGCACGCTTCTGCTATAAGCCCTAATATCTTGGAAACCAAGAATGGGTGTACACCAGCGTTCTTGTTATTCAATATTAATGTTGAATACCAGGAAAGCTTCTTATTTTTTTAGTGACAGAACAAAAACAATGCAAGAAAAAATGCAATAAATGCGTAGTTTGGTTAAAAAAAATATATTTTGTTTCTAGCCTTTTCGACTGCAATAATTTACAGCATCCAAGGCGTTTAATAAATTCATTTGAGTAGTATTTAAATAGTCTATGAAAAACTTTTTATTGTAATACGGTAGCGTCCTTAGTTGTCAAGATATTACGGTTATTGCTGGCAACCCGGTTTCGTTACTCCCGAGTGTACTTTAGGTTAGGATAAATTTGAGTGAGCGTTTAGATGAGGCCTTCGTTTTGTCCTATACTACAATGCGAGTTTTTTTTTTTTTTTTTTTTTTTTTTTTTTTTTTTTTTTTTTTATGTCGTATTGCTAAAAGAGTGAACTTTAATATAGTATAAGTTTTTAATAATAATAATAATAATAATGCTTTATTTAAGAGAAAGTAGTACAGAAAATATGTCTTAAAAACTACCCAACTAGGTTAATGCCCGTACTAGGGTAGATTCTTTTCTTTTAAGTTATGATGCGCACGTAATTTTATACCTACTGCAATTATAGAACTATGGTGATATTTACATGTTTATATAATATTAAACATTATACATAATATTATTCTCATTTATATATAAATATATACATTTACCTACTTGTATTATTTACATACTATTATTATTTACATATATTTGCATTTACATACACGTATTTATTAGTAATATATAATTATAATATTAAATTAAATTGATAACGTCGTTTTAAACGAGGATATGTGTAATAATTTCAGCTACCTTTTCCCTGCCGGTCTCAAACAGCCACAAAGTAAGTTTTCCCTTTTTCATATGTAAGCTTTTGCATTGTTTTAACTTATCCTGAAAGTAATTGTGGAGTTTAGGAGCTACACAACTAAAGTGCCTTTGCGCAAATTTAGTTTTGGTTTTTTTAATTAAATGTTTTTCTGACGCGCAACCTCTAGTTAGAATCTTGTGGTCAGTGATGTTGTGTGTGTGCGGATTGTTGAGATAATAAAGTAGGGTTACTTTTGCATAAATCTGTCTAACGTCCAAAAGTCTCAGCTCTTTTAGTAGTTCGTTTGTTGGATATCGATGTGGCTTTCTGGACATGACCCTCAGGAGAGCTTTTTGCGCTTTAACAAGCGGATCTAACGCCGAATCTGTAGAACCTCCCCATCCTAATATTCCATATGTAATCGTGCTATGGGCTAGCGCGTAGTAGACTTTAATGAGGCTTCTTAACGGTAGAACATTTCTAAGGGCCTTAAAAGCAAAAATCAGCTTCCTGATTTTACCCGCAGTAATAAGTACGTGAGGATCCCACTTTAGGTTATTGTCAAAGGTTATGCCTAGGTATTTCACCTGGTATTTGTGTTTAATAATTTGGCAGTTACAGCGTGTGCTTGTTAAAGGAGTGTTCTGAAATGATTTGCATATATGACTCTTGATTCCTGTGTGTGCGAAATCCTTTTTGTCAGTGATCGTAAAGGTCATATAATTTGTTTTATCACTATTTAGTGTTAGAAGATTGTTCTTTAGCCAAAGATTTATATTTGCGAGACCCTTTTCAGCATTTTTATATACACTTGGCCATGTGTTATTCTGGAAGATTAATGCGGTATCATCAGCATACAAGATTGCTTTCCCTCCATCTAATGCCACATTTGTTAGATCGTTAATATAGATTATAAATAAAATTGGGCCTAGGACACTCCCTTGAGGTACCCCATATCTGATAATCCTGTCATCGCTAACAATCCCGTTAACCTTTGTAACTTGCGTTCTTTCACAAAGGTGGTCTGTAAACCATTTCAGGGCAATACCACAGACCCCACATTTTTGTAACTTTTTTAGTAATATAGCATGCGATACCGTGTCAAATGCTTTACAAAGGTCTAGAAAAACGACAAGACATTTATCTCCCTCATCAAGAGTCTGCACTATATTCTGGGTAAGAAAAGCAATGGCGTCTTGGGTGGATTTACCCGACCGGAAACCATATTGAGTGGAAGCTAATAAGTTGTGCTTGTTTAAGAAGCTCATTAAACGGGATTTGATCGTAAGTTCGAGTATTTTTGATAGTGTATTTAGCAAACTAATTGGTCTATAGCAATTTACTTCATTAATCTCCCCACCTTTAAAGATAGGGTTAACCACCGCTTTCTTTAGACACTGAGGAAAAACCCCAGTAGATATACTTAGATTTGTAATAAAAGTTAGAGGTAACAATAAAGTCTCGCTGCACTCTTTGAAAATTTTAGAAGAAATTCCGTCATTGCCGGTTGATTTTTTATCTTTTAGGTTTTTTATTATACTTTTTATTTCTTCGGTGTCCGTTGGTTTTAGAAAAAGGGTTTCTGTTGGCGTATTTGCAACACATGCTTCACGAGAAAGTTTAATTTCAGTCGTATTTAACAATTCTAGAGTTTTTTCTGCCATTTTCGGTCCTATATTGGAGAAATAATCATTAAAGTAGTCCGCAATATGTTTTTTGTTATGCTTATTTATTGACACTTTCTGTCCATTAATATTGACTTCTTGCAGCTCTGATGGTTTGGACTTTTTCCTATAAGTCAAATCATTTATTAAACGCCATGTTTTTTTTGAGTTACCAGCATTTTCCTCAAATTCCTTTTTGTAGTACATTTCTTTAGTTCTATTTATTATGTTTTTGCAAAGATTTCTATATTTCAGATATTCATGCTTCAATATGCTATTGCCGAGATTTAATTTGACTTTGTTATGAAGTTTGTCTCTGCGTTTAATACTTCTTAGGAGTCCTGGGGTAATCCATGGTTTAAGTTTTCTCTGACAATGGGGCACGAGTTTTTCTTTTGTATTTTTGTTGACCAATTTTTTTATTGCATTTACGAAAAATTCAGTTGCTTCATTTGAATCAGATATTCTAAATAAAGGATTCCAGTCAATGTCTGTAATATCTGCGTATAAACTGTCATAATTTGTAACTAAAATCTGACTATTAATTATGTTTTGACTTTGAAGATCTGTTTTAGTTAACAAAATAGTTGGAAAGTGGTCAGTTAGCTCACTGAGACATATTATGCCTAATGTATTATTTTTAGTCGAAGTAAAAAAGTGGTCGAGACATGACCGCTGTCGTGTAGGCATGTTAATTAAGGATATCATTCCAAATTCTGCAAGCATACAGAGATATTCATTGACTAGATTATTTTGATCGAGAATATTAATATTTATATCTCCTCCAAGAATATATTCAAGGCCTTTGTAGGTTTCTAGAGCATCCGCAAGGGACGCAATAAATGGTTTTATAGGATTTGTAGGGGATCTATAAATGGCAAATACTGTATTTTTATCATTTAAAGTAGCCTTCAGACAATTTGCTGTGGTTATTTTTATTTCTTCAATTTTAACATTGTTTTTCTTATTCGAAAAAATGACGACGCCATCGTTTTGATTTTGATTATGTAGAGTGTAATGCATATCATTGGTATTAATAAATGAACTGAAATACAAATATAAAAGGTTACATAAAATAAATTATTAACATCTGTACAGTATCGCTGAGCGCACGGATCCGCGCAGACATTTGCCAGCTTAAAGCCATCTTTTGTTTTATCACAAAACTATCCTCTAAATTGGGTTACTGTACGGGTTAACTAATAAGAATGTTACATTACGTATACTATCAAACTGAAGATCAATACCCCTCCCTCTTGTCGTTCGTGATCCCTGAAATAAAAATATATCATTCCGTATCTCTCCTATTGAAAGTATTCATTGTTATTTTTCCGCGATGAACGACAATGATGAAATGATTGATCGACCCGCTGAAAAGTTTTCGGCAAAGATTTTCAGCTCCGCTGAAAGTTTTCATCGCGCCTCCGATTCAATTCATGTGCTCGTGAAAAATAAATTGTTTGGCAAATTGCCCTAAATGTATTCAGGCGGTGTTTTATTGTAAGTTATTGCATTGTAATCAAATATTTCCATCTCCATCTTTCGACACTATGTATATAGTTGTCAACTACTACGGGTGAACCCGTTACCCCAGGAAGGTATCATTATATATAATAACTAGCTGCGCCCCGCGGTTTCACCGGCGTAGTGATGGAAAATTGTGATAATGATGATAGAAAACTATATATCTTAATAAATTACAGCCTATGTGTAAGCTATAATTTTGTAAAGTTTCATCCAAATCCATTCAGTACTTTTTGCGTGAAAGAGTAACAAACATCCATACATACATCCCTACAAACTTTCGCGTTTATAATAGTAGTAGGATGATAGAAAACTAAATATCTTTATAAATTATAGCCTATGTACTATTCTAATGTGTAAGCTATATTATTGTAAAGTTTCATCAAAATCCATTTAGTAGTTTTTGCGTGAAAGAGTAACAAACATCCATACATTCTTACAAACTTTCGCGTTTATAATAGTAGTACGATTCTTTTAAAATGTGGGGTGAACGCAGATACCTAGGAATAAAACAGTCCACTATCTAGCTCCACCGACGAGCCCGTGTATGAGAGTCCAACGCCTTACCGCGTGGCACTGGAAAGTGATCACAGCGGGCAGCCTCACACCCTCACTACCAGATTTGGCAGGATTTGTCTGTCCTTCGACCTGTTCTCATGTGTTCGAAACCGATTGGGCCGCCTCTACCTAGTGTTAGCGGTAATTCATTTCGAATGTATTGCGGACCGTGGCGCCCTTTGCACGTCTTTCACACGGGATCGGGTGGCCAATGAGTCGTTTCAAGAGTAGCTGATAACATGTCAACAAGCATCCGCGCTATTTAGGAAATGTATAAGAGCATTTCCAGAACCCCGATTATATGCCGGTGTGCACAGTCGATTAAACAATACCGCATGATGCGCAAACCGCTCTGCAGCAGCGCCTGAGGTCGTCCCTCAGAAAATCCAATCCCACCTGACCACAGCACAGCCGTTACAGGGAAAACAGTCCCTTCCAAGTCCGTCCCTCTTCAAAGAGGATATGGATGGGAGTTGAACCGTGAGTTGAGCCAACCCAAGGTAACGAGCTGGTCATAGGGCCCAAGCTGCACGGAACTGTTAGCTGCCTCTATCTATGAACACTTAGATGTGTCAACTACAACGGACGAATCCGTCACTTCAGGAAGTTTTAACGATAATGATCGTTCTCCCGTAAGGTGAGCGCAGAAGACTTAGAGACGAATACAAATCTACCATATTGCTAAGCTAGATGCCCGTTAGAGGCCTTACGGCTAGGCACCGGGAAAGGTATCCAGCGGGTAGCCTCGCCGCGATATGCTCTGATATTAAAATTGCCGCTGCCGCCGTTGATCTTTGCCTTTGGCTGCTGGTTGTGCCATTTCGGCTAACTCTTTCGTAGAGCGCTATCTCGCTCCGACTCTGCCTTCGCTATATTGGCGCTGACATTTGTCCCGAAATCTTTAGTCTTGTTTGACGGAACCGGAACCGGGGGTGCTTCCGCGGAGTTATTCAAGGCATATAGCAGCACTGCTGTCCTAGTGTATTTTTTAATGGCTACTTATCTTGAGCTGCTGATATTCGCTTTGTATTAATATAAAACCGCATGTTGCTGTTGTAACTTGCAACATCATTTCCTGCGAATCCCTCTCCTTTTTTGAATATTACTGTGCATATAAAGATAATATTTTGCATTGAGTTCTCATCTATTTCGTAGCCCCAACAAGTTGACGCATCCACGAGATATGCCCAGAATATCTCGTGAGTCTACAATTCCCAGGAAATATTCCTTTATTTTTCAGGAAAATATACTTATTTTGTGTAGGATAAGATGAGGGAATAGCGTCCAGTCAGCGGCATTTCTGGTATTTTTTAAATATTTTTCTGGACACGTAACATAGTGAAATCGAGCTGAACGGTATGGTTTCCTAGCAGTCGTTCTCCAATTTTAACTTACAAAGAAGCAACACATACACTATTTATGAATAAAACCATTCATGAAAATCCTACGAAACGTTCAGCATGGGAATCACAGCGCGGCTCCAATTTATACGCGGGAAAACTGGCGGCCGCGCTCGCTTCCGCCTTGAATGTGGATTTTAAAATATAGCAACCCCATTATTTGCAGCGTCCACCGCCCGGTGCGCGCAAAGAAATATCATTTAAGGGATGCGCCATGACACAAACCTCAACTCGGCATTTCCGAAATTAATTTCGAAAGCAATTAGCGGAGTTTGAAGATGCGGCTTTGAGAATGATACGGCTGAAATACCCTCCCTGGTGCAGCGTTGCACGGAAATGGAAATTTTATTTTCGTCAGGGGAAATGTATTAAAATAAGGGTTGTATGAATGCCAGGATTTTAATATAATAATTGCACTAAAGTTAGACTAGAAATAAACAAGGACGTATGTTGCGCTAAAATTTGACATTGCCTTTGGTTGTTATCCTGAAAGTCAGGTAGCGGACTGGACAGCCGGGCGTGAATAAAGCGGGGAGTAAGAAAAGGAATATCTCGAAACACCGATTCTTCTTGCTCTTGCTCTGCTGATCACAGACGCTATTGTAGATCGCAATTATGCTTGTTCGAAGTACACGGCAATCGCAAGAAAGATTTTATTACAAGTTTCTCTGTCACGGACAGAGCGTGCAATCATAGATCGAGAACACGTACGCAATACGAACTGAATCTCGACTGCACATAATTATTTTTGCGGTAACACATAATTTAGGTACTCAGTAAGTACTTAATTAATGCAATGGATCAAACATAATATAATTAACGGAACTAATAGGGTATAGGATTTTAGCATAATCAGGGATGATTGTGTTTCTACCCTTTATTGTGAAATTTCACAAGGGGCGGGTTTATAATTAAAGAAAAACCTCATACTATTAACACTACTACGAACATAATGTAGATACTCAATAAGTACTTAATTAATGCAAAGGATCAAACATAATATAATTAATGGAATTAATATGCTATAGGATTTTAGCACATAAAAAGCGTGTCCAGAGATTAGGGGTGATTGTGTCATTCTACCATTTATTGCGAAATTCCTCAATGGCCGGTTTTATTATTATACGAAAATCTTATACAACCGACCCTACTACGAATGTGCGTAAGTGTGGGTCTTGTAATTGCATTAGATCGACAGAACTGAAATGCAATTTCGTTTATTTTATCCCAGCGGAAAATAGTGACCCAGCCAGGAATCCAACCCGGACATTGCAATGCATGTAGATCAAACCCTATGCCACGGGACATGTAATAGTGGCAGCCTCCTTCAATCACCGCAGGCAAATTTATTTTAATGATTCGATTGACACCGAAGTTAAATTTACTTTATTAATGATTTTTATGAATTAGTGAATATATTAAGTCGAAGATATAAATAGAGTTAGCAACAGAAATAGAACATGTAGTGCTCCTTTGACTTTTCACAAATGTTACGATTATTAATAAAGGACGAGGGCCTTTTCGCATAAAAATACTTTCATGTTTTCGAAGGCAGCGGTACATTTATATTATTTTCAACACAATGGGTCCTTGTTCTCCATTTAGAACAGCCCTTGAAAATACACACCGAATTAATAAAGACTAAATTAAATAACAACACCGCTCATTAAAATTTTAGATCATAACGGAACGGAAAAACGACCGAGAAATAAAATAATGGTATTGTCATTTACCGTTTCATTTTAGAAGGACGCGACGGTAACAGCAAAGACACAAACCCCGTTGCTCGCTATCACTGCATAATCAGTGCCCTGTGATCAGCGCATAGTACCTAAAGATCTGAATATTACTCGGAGCATACTAAGGAATTGCGAGGGTAAACATTGTGAAACATTATGAACACAATGTGAAAATAATTATTGGTATCAATTAATTATAAAGTAATTAACAGTAGTTATGTTGGTGATGAATTCTTCTTCTTTTTCGGAAGAATCGGGGTATAAGTAAGCGGAGTAAGGTCAGGCTGGTTCGAACTCTGGTTTTCTCGATCTTTCTCTATGCATCGGAGACATGGACCCTGAAGGCTCGTATACGCACCAAAATCGATGCACTGGAGATGTGGTGTGGGCGTAAACTGCTAGGAATCCTATGGACAGCACGCCGCACCAACAAATCTGTCCTGGAAGAACTCGGCATCCAAGTGAGGCTCTCCACCGTATGCATGAGAAGGGTCCTGCAGTTCTTCGGTCATGTTGCCAGGAGAAACCCAGAGAATCTAGAGAAAATGCTTTCCGGAAGTCAAGTGGAGGGAAGAAGAAGCAGAGGCAGATCACCGGCCAGATGGAACGACCTCATCAAAGAAGTTACAAAAGGGTCAATACAATCTGCGACCCGCCATGCAGAAGACAGGTCGAAGTGGAGGAGCCTCGTAGGCAAACTGTTGTCTAGTGGCCACGATCCTCAGTAATGAGGGAACGACGGAGAAGAAAAATTTCTAACTCAGTGCTCACGTAGCAGTTTGATTTGCGACATTAGTTTAATCAGAAGTAGTAGATTTTCGATCATTACGGTATGCCCTAACGTATGCTCCGTATGATCTGGAGATGGTCACGCCTGCTCAATATACGACGTGACGCAACTGGGTGATGCTGCTTTGGCAGAACATCGCAATAATCTGCAGGAGTATGGTCTGTCGATCATGACACGCGCAAAACATATAAACTTTGCAGTCGGTGTTAAAAATATTGGACGCAGGATGGAGAGAGGAATGAAGCTTTGGTAACAACGGAGTACCTGCTGCGTATCGCGGTCGTATCCGAGGGTATTCAATATATGTGATGTTCGACGAATTTCGTTTTTTTATTATTTATTTAGCACCTTTAGAAAATAAAAAAACGAAATTCGAAATTTTAAATTCTTCCATCTGTCAAGTAGCTCGTCTTGTCTTGTTATTTCCCCTGAAATAATAGGAAATTGAGTGAGTTTACGTATAAAGAAGGATTGTAGTTTAATTTTTGAGATAATTGGATGAAGGGTGAGCGTTTACTAGTTGAAAAATGGGCCCAACTTAAACCTACTCCTCTTTCCGCAAGTGAGAGGCATTCATCATTCTCGTTAACACCTAAAGCATTCCCGAATCCGATCAAGGGAATCCTTCGTCACGATGTAAGTGGCTTTTATAATTATTTACTTTATAATCATCTTATTGATCAATTCTAAAAAGAATATATACACAAAACTATCAAATATTTCAAAATATTGAATTTTTACATATTTTATGTTTCGTTCATTGTAAATAATCCATTTAGGTTAAAGGTAATCTTTCCAACTAATAGGAAAGAGCTGACTGCTTCCTTTCATTGATATGAGGGCATGTCACGCTTTTAGTTTTAAGTTTTCAGCTGAATATTGATCGCAGCTTCTTTATATCGCACCTTTAGAAAATAAAAAAACGAAATTCGAAATTTTAAATTCTTCCATCTGTCAAGTAGCTCGTCTTGTCTTGTTATTTCCCCTGAAATAATAGGAAATTGAGTGAGTTTACGTATAAAGAAGGATTGTAGCTTAATTTTTGAGATAATTGGATGAAGGGTGAGCGTTTACTAGTTGAAAAATGGGCCCAACTTAAACCTACTCCTCTTTCCGCAAGTGAGAGGCATTCATCATTCTCGTTAACACCTAAAGCATTCCCGAATCCGATCAAGGGAATCCTTCGTCACGATGTAAGTGGCTTTTATAATTATTTACTTTATAATCATCTTATTGATCAATTCTAAAAAGAATATATATATATATATATATATATATATATATATATATATATATATATATATATATATATATATATATATATATATATATATATATATATATATATATATATATATATATATATATATATATATATATATATATATATATATATATATATATATATATATATATATATATATATATATATATATATATATATATATATATATATATATATATTTGATAAGGTTTGTAAAGAAATCCGTTTATAGGATGATGTTTTTATTTAAAATAAAATTAGTAAAAGCTACTTAAAAAGTAGCGAAGGAAATCCCAGCTTGTATTGGGAAATGCTTATGTTTGAATGAGATATACTTACGGATGTGCACGACTACATGTAATATATATATATATAGATATATATATATATATATATATATATATATATATATATATATATATATATATATATATATATATATATATATATATATATATATATATATATATATATATATATATATATATATATATATATATATATATATATATATATATATATATATATATATATATATATATATATATATATATATATATATATATATATATATATATATATATATATATATATATATATATATATATATATATATATATATATATATATATATATATATATATATATATATATATATATATATATATATATATATATATATATATATATATATATATATATATATATATATATATATATATATATATATATATATATATATATATATATATATATATATATATATATTACATGTAGTCGTGTAAATACTGAAAGACAGAAAACGAAAAAGGCGTGGAGTCGCTCCTGGTCGCCACAGACCAGATAAGTGCCCTTTCATTTATTTTATCATTTCATTTATTTAGTAATAAACATAATTATAGAGCATTTCAAAAGTTGCCTGGCGAAAATAGATGCCTTGCTAATTTCTGGCCCTCGTAAGGCCTGGATCTATGACAATTATCTAACGTCAAATTTGTCATGGCCCTTTCTTATTTACGATTTTACCAAAACCCAACTGTCCCGTCTAGATGCACTGGTGACAGCCAGTTTAAAATCCTGGCTGTCCTTAGCCAAACCAGCTGACCCCTCGACTCTCTTCAGGTCCAAACAAAATTTTGGGCTAGCGCTTAAACTGCCCTCTCTGCTCTACGCCAACTCCAGAATAACCAAAAATTCGATTCTGTGCAATTCCAAAGATCCGGCAATATCGAAGCACGTAATAAGTGGCTGTAGTGATTCAAATGAACTACAAGCCCGCGTAGACTTCCACAAAAGGTTCCTTACTGGAATCAGCCAGAATGGCACTGGTCTGGGGTATGGCAGTACAACCACGAGCGACGTGGACTTGAAGAAGTCTCTTTTGCGGGGAGATTACGACAGCAAGAGTATGGCTCATGCTATTGGCCTTCAATGCCAGAATGACTGGACAACAATTGGTGACTTTTGCATTCCGCCTCCAATGCACTGGAAGGTAATGCTCTATGACTGGATGCCAGAGATGCTGAAATTTTATTTGAATGCCTTTCAGCATACACTTCCAGACCCCAGTAACCTCGCTCGTTGGAGCTTTGCCGAGGATAGTTCTTGTCCCCTCTGTAGCAATACCCCTTGCACAGCTAGACACATTCTAGCTGGCTGCAAGGTGGCCTTAGATCAAGGACGGTACACTTACCGCCATGACAAAGTTCTCGCTGTTATTCGCGAGGTAATTAGTCTCTCAGTGGCTCGTGCCAACAAGGGTTTGACAGTATCCTCCAAACCCCCAATACAGTTTGTGCGGGATGGCTCTAAAGGCAAAAAACATTTAACTACAAAACCTTTCTCAATAATCGAGAAAGCTACAGATTGGACTCTGGAGGTTGATTCGGTCTCTAAGCAGTATAAATTCCCTGAAAGTCTCGGATGCACAGCCCTCCGTCCAGATATAACTCTTTACTCTCTATCTCGGAAGGTGGCTCTTATTGTAGAATTAACTGTTCCATGGGAATCAAATATCCCAAAAGACCACGAGTACAAATTAAATAAATACCATGATCTTGCAAATGCCGTAACCCGGAACGGCTTCACTGTTCACCTTCACGCGGTGGAAGTTGGCGCTCGTGGCCTGCCAGCTAAATCTCTATTTCACCTCTTTAAAGATCTTGGCCTTTCCAGAAAAATAATCAACTCTTTCTTAGAAAAATTATCTAAAACTGCGATTTGCGCATCTCAAATTCTATGGCTTCGAAGGGGGAGTGAATGGGTGGCAAGGTGAACGCTCACATGTGGCAAGACAGCTGTCCTAAACCTACCACAGCCGGTTCGTAAGTCCGGAATCCACTGCTCACCCCCCAGAAGTGTAAAAAATAGTATTATGATGGGCCCGACTCCGGTCGGTGAATTCCATGGCAGCTCCGTTTGTATTTATTATTCAATTTGAAAAAATAATAATTTACACATTTACAATCAAATATATATATAAATATATATATATATATGTATATATATATATATATATATATATATATATATATATATATATATATATATATATATATATATATATATATATATATATATATATATATATATATATATATATATATATATATATATATATATATATATATATATATATATATATATATATATATATATATATATATATATATATATATATATATATATATATATATATATATATATATATATATATATATATATATATATATATATATATATATATATATATATATATATATATATATATATATATATATATATATATATATATATATATATATATATATATATATATATATATATATATATATATATATATATAGAAATATTTGATAGTTTTGTGTATATATTCTTTTTAGAATTGATCAATAAGATGATTATAAAGTAAATAATTATAAAAGCCACTTACATCGTGACGAAGGATTCCCTTGATCGGATTCGGGAATGCTTTAGGTGTTAACGAGAATGATGAATGCCTCTCACTTGCGGAAAGAGGAGTAGGTTTAAGTTGGGCCCATTTTTCAACTAGTAAACGCTCACCCTTCATCCAATTATCTCAAAAATTAAGCTACAATCTTTCTTTATACGTAAACTCACTCAATTTCCTATTATTTCAGGGGAAATAACAAGACAAGACGAGCTACTTGACAGATGGAAGAATTTAAAATTTCGAATTTCGTTTTTTTATTTTCTAAAGGTGCGATATAAAGAAGCTGCGATCAATATTCAGCTGAAAACTTAAAACTAAAAGCGTGACATGCCCTCATATCAATGAAAGGAAGCAGTCAGCTCTTTCCTATTAGTTGGAAAGATTACCTTTAACCTAAATGGATTATTTACAATGAACGAAACATAAAATATGTAAAAATTCAATATTTTGAAATATTTGATAGTTTTGTGTATATATTCTTTTTAGAATTGATCAATAAGATGATTATAAAGTAAATAATTATAAAAGCCACTTACATCGTGACGAAGGATTCCCTTGATCGGATTCGGGAATGCTTTAGGTGTTAACGAGAATGATGAATGCCTCTCACTTGCGGAAAGAGGAGTAGGTTTAAGTTGGGCCCATTTTTCAACTAGTAAACGCTCACCCTTCATCCAATTATCTCAAAAATTAAGCTACAATCCTTCTTTATACGTAAACTCACTCAATTTCCTATTATTTCTTCCATCTGTCAAGTAGCTCGTCTTGTCTTGTTATTTCCCCTGAAATAATAGGAAATTGAGTGAGTTTACGTATAAAGAAGGATTGTAGCTTAATTTTTGAGATAATTGGATGAAGGGTGAGCGTTTACTAGTTGAAAAATGGGCCCAACTTAAACCTACTCCTCTTTCCGCAAGTGAGAGGCATTCATCATTCTCGTTAACACCTAAAGCATTCCCGAATCCGATCAAGGGAATCCTTCGTCACGATGTAAGTGGCTTTTATAATTATTTACTTTATAATCATCTTATTGATCAATTCTAAAAAGAATATATACACAAAACTATCAAATATTTCAAAATATTGAATTTTTACATATTTTATGTTTCGTTCATTGTAAATAATCCATTTAGGTTAAAGGTAATCTTTCCAACTAATAGGAAAGAGCTGACTGCTTCCTTTCATTGATATGAGGGCATGTCACGCTTTTAGTTTTAAGTTTTCAGCTGAATATTGATCGCAGCTTCTTTATATCGCACCTTTAGAAAATAAAAAAACGAAATTCGAAATTTTAAATTCTTCCATCTGTCAAGTAGCTCGTCTTGTCTTGTTATTTCCCCTGAAATAATAGGAAATTGAGTGAGTTTACGTATAAAGAAGGATTGTAGCTTAATTTTTGAGATAATTGGATGAAGGGTGAGCGTTTACTAGTTGAAAAATGGGCCCAACTTAAACCTACTCCTCTTTCCGCAAGTGAGAGGCATTCATCATTCTCGTTAACACCTAAAGCATTCCCGAATCCGATCAAGGGAATCCTTCGTCACGATGTAAGTGGCTTTTATAATTATTTACTATATATATATATATATATATATATATATATATATATATATATATATATATATATATATATATATATATATATATATATATATATATATATATATATATATATATATATATATATATATATATATATATATATATATATATATATATATATATATATATATATATATATATATTAAATGGAATATGGCATTGTACTGACGGTATTAATACTGTATCATAAATTAAAATATTAATATAATAGGTAATATCGATGGCATAGAACGCAGATGTGGTAAGTACACTTTTTGTCAAAATTGAGTTAAGTACACAGAGTTGGTCGTTGTAACTTAAATTTTGTTGCGTACAAATGTGGTAAGCGTATGTTGTCCCAGTTATGATTTACTAATGTATCAAACGTGGTGAATTGATTAAAAATGAAAATTATGTAAAAGTCAATTGTTGCATGTGCCCTTACCCCATTCGACGTGAACAAATTAAATGTACAAATGTGGTATGTGGCACTTTGTATATTTTGCCACCTTAACTGACAACCCAGACGTTCTGTCAACATTTCACTTGTCACTTTGGTGAATCGGTTAGTTGGTTTCCGTGTAATTTTATTGTAAATTCAAGTGCCTTTTAGTAAAAAGAAGGGAAATATGGTTAGACGAGGACGTTTTTTAGTTGAACTTGCATGTGAGGAATCAGGGACTGGTAACTATCTGAATAAATTACTAAAAATAAATTAAATAAAAATTATATTGGAAGAATATCGGGCTTTAAGTAATACCAACAAACAAAAGCAATATTTATCATCACTAATTACCATTGGTGATGTTGTTCGACAAAATGCTTAAATCCCTAAGAAACTATCGAAACAATATCATTTCAGGGCACCAGGAGGAGCATTGATAAAAGTTTCTACAAAGTTTTTATACAATATTTTATCGATTAGTCACAGGATATTATACACTTTGATAGTGTCAAGTACTGCCACATAATTGAGTAACGACAAAAGAGCAGACAAGAAATCAGCCACTGCTACATCAGTGAGCAATATTGCAGCTGTTAAATCTCACATTGACTCATTCCCACGGATGGAATCTCATTGCTGCAGGCGTGACAGCAAGAAATTATATTTGGTCTCTGATTTAAATATAAGCATTATGTATCGTTTGTACAAAGAACAAATTCAAGAAATGCTACCAGTGCCCTATTATGTTTATAAGGATATTTTTCATTCATATGATCCAACATTAAGCTTTTATCAGCCAAAAAAAGGATTAGTGTACAAATGTAATGCATATAATGCCTCATCAAATAAAGATGACTCGAAAGATTAATGGGCAGCACATAAAGCCAGAGAAAATGCATCAATGAAAATGAAACAATGTGAAAAAATTAAGGCACAAGAGAATCATGGTAAAACATTCAGATTGGTTTCGTTTAACTTGCAAAGTATATTGACTCTCCCATTTGTAGATGATTCTGCTATTTATTACAAGATAAAATTGAATGCATATAATATCACAATATATGAAACCATTCCAGATGGTTACTGCTACTTATGGGATGAATGTAAAGCTCAGAAAGGCAGCAATGAAATAGGTACCTGTTTTTTAAATATTTGGAGTCATTGCCTGATACCGTGACTCATGTTTCTTCTTTCTCTGACACATGTGGAGGCCAAAACAGAAATGAACATGTCTGTGCTGCAATGTTATATGCTCTGAATAATTTAAGCCACCTGTAGACAATATATCTCAAGTACATGGAATCTGGGCATTCTTATTAGAGGCAGATGCCATGCATGCCACAATAGAAAGGGCTAGAAAACATTTAAAAAAATAAATCACACAGGCCTTCCTAATTTCTGCTACTAGAATAAATCCAAACCCATATATGTATTGTAAATGTTTTGACTAACAGTGACTTTTACGATTTTCATTTATTGACCAATCAAGTAGTACACAATACTTCATAAAATAATGACAAAAACACTGTGAATTGGCTGAAAATTAAATCGCTGCGATTTACCAAAACTACGCCAAATATTATTATGTACAAATATGACCTCGATGAAGAAAACTTCATGAAAATTAATATTAATCAAAAAAGAAGGGCTAAGGTAAAAAGAAAAAAATGTGTTTGTTACCTTCTCTGCTAAACGATTGTGATTTGTAATCATAGTTTTAACTTACAGGCAGCGGATTGGCAGCAAGATATAATATTAAATAAGGCATACAATTAAACCTTGACTATCACAGAAGCCAAGAAGAAGGACTTATTGTCTCTACTTGATGGTTAAGTAATCCCACAGGATTATGAATATTTTTATCATTCTCTGCCTTCAAGTTCCCGCATGTTTAGATGAGTGGATTCTAAAGATGAGGAATAAAATTTGAGTTGTTTTTGTTAATTAGGTAAACCCACTTAGTTTAAAAAACCCACAGATTAATCTCGCATAGAACTATCCATGCTTGTTTAATAACTTCTATGTACTTTACTAAACCTTATTAAATATTTTTCAATTATAAAAAGGTATTTTTTTCATGTTCTTCTTTTAAAAGAAACTGATATCAAAAGCAGACAATTGTGGTATGTACAATAGAGCAGTAGACAGAAGTGGTAAGTGCACACCTATAGGTAATTAATTCAAATTTAAGCATCCATATTTTACTTTTATTATTCTAATTACCTATATTGTGTTAGCCAATGAACTAGTTTACAGTATATAGAAATATAGGAGCTATAATAATAAAACCTTAAAAGTACCAGATACCCAAACTTTAAAATTGCTGTCCTGTAAAATGTATTCCATTGCACATACCACATCTGCATTCTATGCCATCGATATATTAATCAATAAAACAATTGAATTTTTAATATCAAAAGTTTAAATTTAAATGTATTGTATAGATTTTAATTGCAGTATAAAATTACGTGAGCATTTTATTGTAAAAGACAAAAATCTACCCTAGTACGGGCATTATCCTAGTTGGGTAGTTTTGAGACATACTTTTTAGTCTACTTTCTCTTAAATAAAGTATTATATGTCTCAAAAAAACATATTGATGTTAAATTTCGACGTATCAGCAAATATGCTGCCTGCCTATAAAATATAATAATAATAATAATAACTAAAATTACCCAAATTGAACAATTCTCTGGCAATTTATTTAGATTACCAATAGAAAGCTTTCTTAAGAAATTGCTGTATAAACAAATCCAGACTATATCTGGCTTCTTGAAAAGTACGTACGAGTACGTTTCAACTTACTACTAGTTAAAAAAAAAATAATAATATCTGCTAGTAGAGATAATTAAGTTTGATTAAGAAATATTTTGTAACAACGATCAAAGTGCACTGTAAATGGCAAACAGAAAAACTGAGAGTACGGCACGTCGTTAATCCCTCCTCGTTTAATTATCCCCAGGTTGTGAATTAAAATGCGAAAGGACGCGGTACGGTAGTTCTCTTTGTTTGTGCAGCGACGCGGTGAGGATTACCGTATTTACCAACTGTGTGCCCGCACTAGTCCTGTACCTGCTCATGGTGGAGAGCGGCTATTGCTGTTTGCCGTAGAACGAAAACAACGTTGATTACGTCGCTTGTGACGGGTCAACCGAAAAAAACAACTAACTTAATGTGTTTTTTTTTTCGATTAGATACGACGGTTTTTCGATATTTTACTTGTTTGCTCATGCCGATTTATATGCATACATAGGGGCTCCTCGCCCCTATATAATGATGTATAATAAATGTATAAGTGGCCTTTACCTATATTAAATTGATTTATTTCATTAACTTATAAGCATTCTTACTAATATTCATATACATTTATACATATACATTTTATTTTACATTTACGCGGCCGATATGAGCGTTAGCATATATGCACTGCTGCTGCCCAACTAAGCGCCAGGACTTCAAGGCAGCTAGCACTCTCATGTTATAAAAATAATACCTTAACAATTACAAATAAGTCATAACTAATAATAACAAGCTACATATAATAATTACAATAGGATATAATCAAAATATACGACTACGGAAAATATAAATACTTGTGGTGGAATCTTAAAAATATAAATATTATAGTCTTATTTAAATACATTCATGTGATGTAAATTGAGAAGAGTAGTCATGAAATATTGTAATCTAAGAAATACAGTGTGAGTTTTTAATTAGTGACATCATTGCAGTGGGTTAATCAGTAGGACACACTAAGCAAGTTTTGAGAAGATTTTTTTTATATTATAAAAGCTATGAGCAAGATGTCCTATCTATGGAGAGGTATCGCTAACTATCGCTAATATTGTTTATTAGCGATATTTTACCTACCGCTAGATGGCGCAGCGCGCTCAACGCTTCTGAAACTTTTCTTCAACAGATACAATTTAAAAAATTGTCAAAAATGCAAAAAAAAAAAAATTACAAAAATTATTATCAAAAGTTGCGTACGTCGTCGTACTGATTCACCCACTACAACGATGTCATTAATTAAAAAAACTCATCCTGTATAAAACATCAGCTGAGGGTAGACGGCAACATAAGCTTTTTCATAATAACATAATCACTTCCTTATTAGCACAGGTGTTACCTGTTGGGAAGGTTTAAAATTTGTACCTCATCTAAATTACTGTTAAATATATAAATTGCAGTTTATATATAAACGGTAGGCAGATGTTGCCTACGCAATATGCCTCACTTTTATGCCTACATATGTAATATCCAAATTATAATTTTATATTTTTTTTTCAATTAAAAACGATACAATAAAGCGACGCATTAATTTATTCAACATTCATTCAATAATAAAATCTTCTGATATTAAAATATTACTAATATTCATAAATGCACCTAAACATAATATGCTGCGCCAAATAACATGCAAGTTTCTCCTGTTTCCTAAGTCGAAGTTGCAACTAATTTTAACAACAGTTTTCTATCGCTAAAGTTTCTAGCTAATATTCTCATTATCATACAAGTCGTCGAACTCCACCAACCAGCTAGATTAGCTAGATATATAGAATAACAAAATACACGCTGCGGTTAACTCAACAGCTGCTACGAGGAATTTCTGCCAACGACGTCAAAGACTGTTAATATACATAACTAACGATAATACACGACAAGCTTATTAGTGTTGTAATAATTATTATGTAACGCATGTAACGAACAACATAATAATATTAGGAATTTAGTATTTACTCGTACCTATTTATAACTAAGGCGTGTTTGATACTCAAAAATGAATACCGAAATATACAAATGTAATATTTTATTTAAATGGGAAAACTCACATATGAATGAAATGTATTTTATTATATAATAGAAATAGAAATAGAAATATATGAATTGTCCGAAATTATTGAGGTGGTACATTTATGGTGTAATGCGTAAAACTATGTCTCTCACAATTACCTGTTATTAAAACAGATTAACAATTTTACTTATCTGCTAATTATAACATCTTATTAAAAAATGTAACTATTTCACTGGTTTGCCTATAATATCTAAATGAAATCAATAATAATTCGTAATGTTCATTGAATGGCCTAAAATAACATTTAAAGCAGAATTATAACATGAAAAAAAAACTGAACAGACCGGATAAGTAACACTAACAGTAGAAGACAATTAATAAAAATAATTCACCAATAATATAAAAAATAAAGAAAAAAACTAAATAATAATAATAAAACGCTTTATTCGTACTAAAAGACGAGTTTATTGCCTGCAGGCAATATTTTAGAGCTAACCTATACTATTGTAACAACATTATTTGCGAGTGACATAACTTAACCTATATAAAGGGACATATACAAAAAAAAGAGAATAGAAAGAAATATATATTTAACTCTTTGTGGGCACAGAATGTGTCACAACAAAATATTTTAACACCTATAATGTTGCTAAGGTTTAAAAAGGAGGAGAATGGGAAGGACAATGGGAATGTATGTGAAAGATTTCAAATGTTCACTTAGTCTGTTTTTAAAACTTGTTATGCTTGGCGCGTTTCTGTCATTTTTCGGCAAAGCATTCCAAAGACGGGCTCCATGCACGGTGAAAGAGAATCAGAAGAAGTCAATGCTGTGACTAGAGATAGATAGTAGCAGGTTATCTTTTGATCTCAACGGGTGTCCATTAGCCGATTGTGCAGTAAATCTGCCAGTAAGATAATTGGGAGCGACGCCATTCAAGATCTTGAAAAGCATACAAAGAACTCTCATGTCTCTTTTGTCTGGGTCGACAGCCAGTGAAGCTTCTCTTTGTACTCCATGATGTGGTTAAATTTTCTGAGGCCAAGGATATAATATAAACGAACCTACTAAAACCGCCTCTTCCTGCAATACTGTTATCAAAAAATATATTTTATGTCGTATTTTTTATGTTATTTTATATCAGGATATTTATATAGGTACCAAAATCTCGATATTTACAATTGCTGCTATACAATGTATTGAAAATTTAGTAAAATAATTTTATAAGAAAAAATATAACAAAGTTTTGTTGACATTTGGATTTTTTTATTTATGACTTTTATTTTAACTAAAAAATATTGAATATACTAAAGTAAATTATTACGAATATATACTAGTAAAAACAAGATTGCAGACGGATTTACCGTGTAAAGATTTTAGAACCCGACGTTTCCGAAATGTTGCAACCGGCATTGTCCAGGTTAGTCTGTGAAAAAGCATATTTTTTTGTAATCAGATTGTTTCCCATTGTGATTTCACAATAACTAGTAGAAAAAAACAAACAAACTGTTAAACATGCACTTTTTCGGTTATCAAATAAATATATATTTTTTAATTATTTTCTGATTTATATCTATGATTTTATTTGTATGGTTTCTTTTGTTCAACTTAAAGCACTGAATTACCCCTTGAAAAAAAATGGTCACAAATACCCCGTTTTGTTACCTACTTCACCTGGAGGCGCACCTACCTGGGCGATGCCATTTTGGGAATCCGGGTCAATTGCGGCCCCGTACATTTGCGGCCCTGATACATTTGCGACCTTCTCTTAATTTTTCGAATAATTATAAAATTAAATTGAGACATTTGCGGCCCTGACCCTATTAATGAGATACCTGCCAATACCAACCAAAAAAAAAAGTCCGAGCAAAGACTCGCGGTCGGTACAATAAAACATCACATTTAAAATATCCAGCTTAAAATCCATCGATATCGATAACCAAACGTACCCAAAGATGACGCGCATGTAATGTTTGCGCTACTGCAAATATAGGCAGAAGAAAACCTACAGTAGATTGTTTGAAATAGTAAAAGAAAATCTTCCTAGGTGGTCGCCGGAAACAAAAAACCAGGTATCGCATTAATAGGGTCAGGGCCGCCAATGTCTCACTTTAATTTTATCATTATTCGAAAAATTAAGAGAGGGCCGCAAATGTATCGTGGCCGCAAATGTACTATTCAGTATTCAGTATTCAGTTTATTTATTCAAAATATACAATAACAGCATGAATTAGGAATTAAAGCTAATTATCGCATATTAGAATTCGTCAGTTTATATGTAGATATAAAACTATTTAAGCATAAATATTAATTCAACAATAGCATTGACTAAAGTCGGCTTTACACGACAGACAAATATTTTTTTTTTTTTAAAAATAATAGAGCTGAATCCATGTACATGAGTATACATATAAAATAGATTATTATTATAAGAATATTAATAGTCATCAAGCACTTTATACAAAAAATAATCACTTAATTGGAAGTATCGAAACAAAATTGGAAAAAAACAACGTATGTATATGATCAGGTATGTTACATTACACATTGTAATCTACATATTAAATATTAAATTCATAATATTATAATTAAATAATAAAAACTAAAATGAGGTACCTGAAAGTTACATATTAATGTTATTCCCATTTCAAAGAATTGGCATGCTCAAAAAAATCACCCAGCTTATAGAAAGCATGTGTGGATTGCAGCTTTTGTTTTATAAATCTTTTAAACGCCTTTGTTTCCATCTTCCTTGTGGAGAGTGGTAGCTGGTTAAAGAGCTTATAGCTCAAATATCCAAAGGACTTTTGTGTCTGCGTAAGGCGTACTTTAGGCAGGATAACGTCATCACGTCTGCGTGTATTGTGGGAGTGCATATTCCCGTTTACCTCTTGTTCGTTAATATTTGATTTAGCATATAGTAGACATTGTAAAATATATTCAGACGTAAAAGTCAGTATTTTGTACTTAAGAAAATATGGTTCGCAGTGCGTGTCACGGGATACTCCTGCAATTGCTCTCAATGCACTTTTCTGTAAAATTAAAACCCTAGAACTGTCTGTGGCATTCCCCCATATCAGTATACCATAAGTCATTTTAGAATGGAAACAGGCATGATACGCAGTTATTGCAGCGATTTCACCAGCTAAGAATTTAATCTTTTTTATTGCATATATTGCCGAAGAAAGCGCACTACATAGTTCATTAATATGGATGTTCCAGCTAAGATGATGATCGATCATGATACCTAGGAACTTTGTCGATTTGCTTAATTCTAGAGTACTGTTGTTTAGAGTTATATTGAATGGTATAGCAGACGATTTATATTTTGAGGAGAAGTGCATAGTTACGGTTTTTTTTGCATTAAGCAAGAGATTATTCTCTGTGAACCATGAACTTGCTAGGTTTAACGCATGATTGGCATTGGTCATTAGGTCGTTAAGATTGTTATCGTGAAACAGGAAACTTGTATCATCCGCATAGAGCAAGGTTTTGGTGTAGGCGGGCAAGCAATTGCCTATATCATTAATGAAAAATAAAAATAATAATGGACCAAGAATCGATCCCTGGGGAACTCCGCAGGTTATCGGTTGAGGTGTAGATCTAAATCCATCTATTTCTACTACCTGTGACCTGCCTGTTAAGTAGGATTTCATCATGTTATTGGCTTTGCCCCGAATCCCATAACTGTTTAATTTATTGAGCAGTATTTCGTGGTCAACCGAATCAAACGCTTTGGATAGATCACAAAAAACTGCCACGGGTTGGGAAGAATTTTCAAAAGTGTCGGTAATGAAATTTACCATCTCCGAAATCGCCGAGGTGGTGGACATGTTCTTCCTAAAACCATATTGATATTTATTTAGTATATCGAATTTATTTGCGAATAGATATAGCCTGTTATATAAAATTTTTTCGAAAATTTTGGAGAAAGCTGGAAGCAGTGAAATTGGCCTGTAATTTTCAGGGTCAGTTTTGTTCCCTTTTTTAAAGACTGGTACTATCTTTGCTATTTTCATTAAATTTGGGAACACACCTTGTTTCATACAATTATTAAAAATAGACCTCAAGGTGTTGGAAATCGTTGGTGCTATATTCTTTATTAATTTAATCGAGTGTGCCCAGATATCCATTGATGTTTTTGTTTTAATGCCATTCAAGGCCTTATCAAATTCAATGGAAGTTATAGGATGCAACAGTATTGATGCTGGTATCTCACCTACAATTGTTGAAGAGGGTGAACTAGGAGAATTTGTCATTCGTTTAACAGCGTTTGTAAAATATTCATTGAGTATATTTGCCGTTTCTGTAGGATCAGAGACTTTAGAACCATTGTGAAGTAATTGAATAGGTTCATTTGCCTTACTTGAAATATTTCTCCCCTCTCTATTGATGATACTCCACATAGTTTTGGTTTTGTTATTCGACTGCTTAATCTCTTCTTCTATAGTATTTTTCTTAGCCGCTATTACTGCTTTGTCATATTTTTGTTTACAGTTCGTATAATAGTCCTTAAGTAATGAATTTGTGTTTTGATTTAAATTATCCTGTAGAATTTGAAGTTTTCCTAGATCGTTTCTAAGCTCATTATCAATCCAAGAAGGCGTACCGCCTTTTGTTGACACTAGTCTGTATTTCGAGGGAAAGCAAGCTTCAAAATGACGATTAAAAACTTTTATAAAATTGTCATAGTCAGAATTTGGGTCTGATGAGTCAGTAGTAAAGCATTCTTTATTTAATAGTCTAATAAATGAGTTAATAGCGTTAAAGCCGAATTGTCTTTTCCACACATGCTTACTATTTGGGTTCGTCAAATTTGATTCTAAGTGGATCATCTGAGCATTATGGTCAGAAAAGGGTATAATTACATTATCAATAGAGCAAAAATTTGCCGTTCTATAAAATATGTTATCGATGCAGGTCGCACTGAGTTCATTAATCCTGGTTGGAGTATTAAATGCCATCGTAAAGCCACATGATGTAAAAGAGTCTCTTAGCTTATTGCTATTGCCTGAGTTTTCTAGGATATTAACATTAAAATCACCACACACCACAATCTGCTTGGAGGAGTTTGAGAGTTTGTCCATAATCGATTCGAGGCGAGACATGAACACGTTAAAGTCACTGTTTGGGACCCTATAAATACAAACAATGACACATTTCTGTTGTGTAATTTCTACACAGGATATTTCCGTGTTTCGTTCTACGGATAATGATGTTATATCATCCCTGGTTTTGACATTTATCTCATTTTTAACCAAGATACAGCTACCGCCTCTTATGTGATCTTTTCGACAAAAGTAGCTTGCAAGTTTGAAACGGTTAATATGTAGCAAATTGATATTATTTGTCTGCATCCAATGCTCTGTTAGGCAGGCCACGTGAATACAGTATTTTTCAAGGATGATCTCCATGCTTAGATGTTTTTTATTTATTCCTTGTATATTCAAATGCATGATTCCAAGCTGCTTTTTACGGTTTAATTCCTTATCATCTGCTTTCATCGTAAAATGTTCATTTTCGTTGACCCCTTGATTTTCTCTGTAAGTTTTGTGTCGTGTTTGGCATATCGTCATTGCTATACTATCCTTGTTAATGTTCTCCTCCACCGAGGAGTTAATATAGAAAGGGCTTTCTGGTTTTACTGTTTGTGATCTCATATGTTATACACTCAGAAAATTTATTTTTTCCTGTAGAGTTCAGCACTGAGCCATTTTTAGAATAGTCATTTTCATCCAAGTAGTCAGTTAGCCATACTAGCTTGGCATGTGTAAATTTAGCAATCTGCTCGGCCATCATTATGTTCAATTTATATATATCTTCGTATGCCCTCGTATTGTCAAGTCTATATGGTATTGATGTTATTATTACATTAGTGTGTATCGTAGCATTTAGTATCCTTAACAGATTTGTCTTTGTTGACTGTATCAATAATAATGGCTTTGTTTTGTGGAAGTAGGAATGATGAATACCTCCAAATACAATATAAAAATCTTTTTGTCAAGATTTTTTGCAAGGATGTCAGTTTCTTCACCGAGACAAAATTGTGGAGAATGTGTTTTTACAATCCCACTTACATTCGTATCTTTCAGGCTGTGTTTAAGTTTGCTTGCGCAACCTTTGCCGTTCTCATCTGCAATTAAAATCACTTTCGGCTTCTTCTCGGTTTCATTTCTAACAACTTGCATTTTCTTCCCTCCTGTACTTATTTGTGTTTTTATCGACGTTTTCGTTGTTTTATGTGCATTATCAGGTTTTTGGGCTTTGGAGATCTTACTTTTTTTTGTAGATTGTTTTTGAATACTTGATTGGCTTTGCACGTTGCTATTGTCATTTTTCCTCTTACTAGATGTTTTTGTTGTTTGGTTCAGGTTACTGTCCGTATTTTTATGTTGTGTTTCCTCGTTTGTTAGTAGTAGTTTTTGTTTTAAAATGCCATTTTCAGCCAGAAGTGAGGTGATTTGATCTCTGAGGGGTTTTAGTACCGTATCATTTTCTTTTATAATTTCAGTAAGTTTCGTCATCTCCGATTCTAATTCAAGATTTTTTTCCTTTGCGGTATCGCGTGCTTGTTTCAGAGTATTAAGCTTCTTCTTCAATTTATTCATTTCCTCACAGATTTTATCGAACTCTTCCGAATTATCGTCTATTTCTTTTTGAAGCTTTCTACTTAACGTACGTTCTGTGTTTACTTCTTTTCGTAATTTTTTTATTTCAGTATCCCAATCCAGATTCGATTCCAAATCTAGGTCTATAGAAAACAGATGAGTATCCATCTGCGATCGAGTCTTTCGAGGACTCATTTTAATAATAATATATTTTTACTTACGTATGTTTTCTGTATAATTAATACGTAACAGAATACAGTTTGCAATCGTTGGTGTAATAACGGTTTTACTTTAGAGTACCAGAAACAATTTTTCTCATCCGTTCGTCCGTTCCGCAGCTGATATATAATGTGGGTAGTCTAATATTGGTTGAGAAAAATGGCCGTCGCGTTGTTTAGATGCTCGTCGCGGTTTATGTATTATAAACAAATAATGCCAAATCGTAACCAAATTATAGGGAACCGCTATTCGCGAGTTACCAGTGGTTTGGGAAAATGGATAACTGTTGTGGAATGTGCATCGAATCGACAAAATCTTTCGTTTTTCTTCGGTCGCCGTTGACAGATGACGTAGAGCTGTGCAGTTCTTTGTTTACGATTTATTTTGTTCCTTAATATCGAAAGAAAAATATCAAGTTCGTGATTAGTTGTGCCAAAAATATCCGGTTCGAATTTCAAATCTCTTCCGTTATGAATAGTTATCAATAATTTGAAGTGCAAAAATCACTCACTGTGTTGTAATTAATCGGTGATTCTGTTTCGTCGCAACTGTGCTGTCACCGTCCATTTAATAATTAAGGTAAATTAATGAAATTTCCACTTTTAACATTAAAAATAAAATAATTTGACCGGAGCTTGTACCGTTCACACATTACTAGTTACCTATTGACAAGGCACTTAGCCTACGTACGGGGCCGCAACTGTCCCGAGACGTATTTTGGAAGCAGCATTTTCGGCTCATACATTTATAGATGTCTGTAATAGTCGTTATATCTTTGTACCGCAATTGTAAGCATTCAGACGCTCAGTAATATTAAATAAGAAGGGTAAACAACTAAAATACTTTTTTTTAATAACTGTATTACATGTCACTACAATAAGATCAATACAATGCTTGAAAGCAGAGGTATTCTATGTCACGAACAACCAAGTTTATACTTCTAATCAATGACATGATTAAACGCTTTGACTTTGATCTATTCTGTACGAGTGTTAACTCAGCTAGGCAGCGGCTGAACAGTGAATTTTTTAGCATTAATTGTCGAATAATTTTTGATGCATTTTTATACTTTAATTGAAAGATCACATATGTTTCTACACTGTTATTTAAACGTGAAAACCTTTAATTGGCTCTCTGTTATGTTACTCCGGCTTTGTTAACTTATAATTAGCTGTTGGTTTTCCTGAAAATAAATAAATAAATAAATAAATAAATAAATAACGGAGTTTGAGTCGCTCTCAAACACACACAGTGTTTCAAGAAACAGTGACCACACGAGAAATAATCCTTAACGAGATCTCGAAGTGAAATTATTGAGTTCCTTTAGATTTATTATTTTTTCTCATTATATTATATTTTCCTGAGTTACAGGAAATACATGCTTTTACCAATTTCGGTTTGGGAATTTTCACACTCTGTCGCACAATTTTGTAAAAACAACTATATATTGCAAAACATAGATAAAATAAAAAATAAAAATCGATAATAAAAATATATCTGTTTTTGAGCTAAACTGAGCTAACTGAGCTAAACTGTGCTAAAATAAAATATATTACATATTTTCTGGTATTTTTATTATATTTACGTTATCTATTTTTATATGTCACTAATTGTTTCGTAATATTTCCATTACTGACTGATAAACATGCAAGGGATGTTGCCTAAGAAAAAGTAAAGGTTTGTTTGGTTAAAAAACTGCGGTTTGTTTGTTTATAATACGGCGGGATGTTTAAAGAGCATTGGTTATACAATTTCAAGATCATATGGAACTGGTGTAAATTATTTAAATTATAAATTTTGTATTATGAAAAAAATACTATACTTATTTTTGGATACAGTTGTTCTTCTTATATAAAGAAACATGCGTGTAATTTCGCCATGCCCCATAATTCAGTGTTTGTGTAATTTGTAGCTAGCTTCTAAATTTTAATGCCTAATAAAGATATTTTTGGATTTAACCCAGAATTTGTCGCTTTATAGTTTTATCATTATATTTTTTTCATTGTACAACTGCAACGCGTACTACCTCTTGCATGTAATCCTCTTACTCTCTTGCCGCCAAAGGTTGAGCATGTTGCGATACAGTTGAGTTTGGCCATTTCGATACTAAACAACGTGAAAATTTGTGTGTTAACCCCACAAATGACTGGCGATTAGCTCGGGTTTGCCTACGGCAAAATGTATATAAATTTATATTTACATTTACATTTACATAGAGCGGGGTTTACTATAGAGCTATAGCATTACTATAGAGCGGATTACTATAAAGCGGCGCACATTTACATTTATATTTACATTTATATAAATTTATATACCTACATTTTGTATACATTTTATAATGACATCCATTATTGGACGCCTCACATTCTTGAGTTACATTTATAATACATGGAAATTGAAAATAATAACTTTTGATATTTGATATTCAAGCCGTTTTAACTCTTTTAGTATATGAATAGAATAACTTTATTGTGCTATAAAACATTACTTAATGAATATCACACTGGATTTATAAGAAAAGACATTTTATGCTTAAATGGCGGACTTATCGCTATAGCGATATCTTACAGTCAACCTTTAGATATACTCTTAATTGCCACAGTACAATACACACAGAAGTAATAAAGTTAAATTCAAAATAAACATACACAAATATATGTCAATAACTTATGCTAAGGTTGCCCACTTAAGGATAAAGGAGAGGGCAGGATGAGGAATTTGGTTAGTGGCTGTGTGAAAATAAATGTTTCTTCAACAAATTGTTGAAAGTGTTCAACGAAGTGCATGCCTGATAGAGTATGGGAGCTGATTCCATAAACGAGCAGAATGGACCGTAAAAAAGTGCGTGTAAACAGAAGAATGATGTAACGGAATGACGATTGTGTTATCCCGGTTTGGTCGACGTGGAAGACCTAATAGGATGTAACTCAAAAACGGCTCATAATTGAGAAATAAGAATAAGAAATAAGAAAAAAATATTTTCAAAACTCGATCTGGGTATAGAAATTACATATCAAATAAAATTGGTATTTCTACAAATAAAATTACATTTCAAATTATAAAAAAGACTATAAAAAACTAATATTGAAAAAAAACATAGAAATTCAAAAATAACCAAGACATAAAAGCTATAAAAATAAAAATAAACAGAAATAATGAGAAAACATAGAGAATCAGCAATTCAATAACAAAAATATATGAAAACTAGAAAAATAGAAAGCATCCAAAGAGTTCTACATAAACTGCATTTAATAAGAATCAAACTATCAACCAACAATCAAGAAATAGAAAAATGCATCGACCTCCAAAGAACGAAAAATCAACTGGTCTCGATGATATACCTGTTAGCGTAATTAAAATCCATAAACGTGTACTGGCACCTAGTCTAACATATCTTTACAATTTAAGCTTTTCAGAGGGAATATTTCCAGATTGTCATAAAGTAGCCAAGATTACACCGATATATAAAAAAGGGCGATCCCACGAGCGTAGAAAATTATCGACCCGTAGCCCTACTGAGTAATTTCTCAAAAATTTTGGAGAAGGTCACCGAAAAAACGACTAAATGGTTTCCTTGAAAAATTTGTGGTCGTTTCAGACAGTCAATATGGATTCCGGACAAAAAAAATCTACACAGGATGCCGCGCTGTCTGCATGTTTCATGATTGAGAATAGTCGAAACAAGAGATCAGTCGTTCTAACAGTAATTCAGATACCTTTCCATTGGTATATGATGTACATTATTTGAAAAGTGGGCCCAAAATGCCCATTCTCTTTTATATATCACAAGTAGTATAGGTTTCTAATCACCAATGCAAACTATGAAACTATGTTTCTGCAAATCCGGGGTTGATAAGAACTCGAATGAATGGACCGAAGCGAAACACACCGCTGACAAGATAATATTATTTTCGTTATTGCGGACCACAAAAGCTTTTACGTCTTCGGGGAGCGATACGCCTGTAAAGATTTCATCAGGATAACAGAAGATGGTTATCCGATAATAAACACCCACTTTACGAGCCTAACAATATCTCGGGCGTCGTAATCCCCAGTCCGGTCGGTCGCGTCCGTCGATCCTCACCCTCACCCCCCCCCCCTTCATCTCCCCCCCTCTCGCCCTTCTCCCGGGTGAAGATTACCATAAGCATTTTCTTATACAGGGGGTCGCCTGGAGCCAAACTATCATAAGGAATGGGTGAGACGACGCGACCGCCCCGAATTGCGAGAGCGCAAAATGAGGGTAGGCCCAGATTGGTAATCAACGGGAAAAAGATTGTCGAGTCGTGACGGAATGCCTCTGTGGCAGGGGACGCATTCGACGTCATATTTTTTAGCTCTTTTATTACGCCCTTCTATAAATAAGTACTATTTTTACTTAGTATGTGAACGTGCTAAAACAAATCGAGATGAAGACAGATATATACATTTTGACACTTTCCAGATTCAGACAATTTCCAGACTGCAGTGTGTCTGTGTGTAATCATTCATGACAGCGCCCAACGCTTCATCCGATTGGGCTGAAATTTGACATGAAGGCATCATTTAATCATGGCAAGAGTTGAAAAAATTGTGTTAGAAATCGGTTCACTAGAAGGCGCGCTAGTCATACTTCAATATCGAAATATTGGACTTAGAGAATTGAAAATCGGTACACAGGTGCATTGTTGGGCCGAAATCATATTGTGAAGTTTAGCGTTGCATATTAATAAGAATTTTCGTCAACTGCTCATCGACTTTATTATGAAATAATTATTCAGATGTAATAAGTCCCTGGATACCTGCCGGGAAATTCTTCAGGCGACCCAACCAATTTTTATTGTTTTTGCACGACTCTAAGACATATTATAATTATACTTGGCTATTGGCCCACGCCTTCGACGCGTCCTCAATGGCAAGCATTTTTTCAATCGGTACCTTCTTCTAGTCTAAGAGGCAGCGACAAAAAAGTGCAAGAGTTTTGTAAAAACTGATACTTTTAGATCAGTCAGTATTTTAACAATAGAATGCTTGCGTAGAGTCAGCAGGTAAGACTCCGGGACACCTGGCGGTGGCGTACTAGGAAAGGTGTAATTTTTATTAGTACCCCCAAAGTGTTTTAGAAAAGCTTAAAATTCATCAGTAGACAAAGGACGCAATACAGAACTCGAAACGAATGGTCAGAATGCTTAACAATAGAATGCGTGGCGTCAGCATTACTCTATACATGTCATAAAAATGAAGTCCATTATATTGCGCCGCACATTAAACCGATGCGTAACAGTTACCGACAAATATATCCCAGCGTGTTTACAGGGACTTTATTTTTGTGACATGTATGGAAAAATGCTGACGCTACGCGTTTTATTGTTAAGCAGTCTGACCATTTGTTTCGAGTTCTTTATTGCATCCGCTGTCTACTGATGAAATTTTAGGCTTTTCCGAAAAAGTTTGGGGCTACTAATTAAAATTACACTTTTCCTAGTACGCCAGCGCCAGGTGTCCCGGAATCTGGCCTGCTGACTCTACCCAGGCATTCTGTGGCGAAAATAGTCTGTCTGATGAAAATTCGGTAGGCACTGCATTACATTAGTCCGATTTAGATTCCGATTAGATTATGATTCTTCGTGGGGGCTTTATTGAACTATACAGCATGGGCCACAAGGCCAGCTGGTGTATTGGGGCTGATACAACTCATGGTTCTGCTGCGTAAATTGAAGGAAAGAATTCCCTTTGGCTAGCTTTGGAATGTACATTCTGCAAAGCAGTGTTGTATCTGGCTGATTACCGGGGGGGTCTGGAAACATAGTTTCCTACGGCATAAAGGATGGTGGCAAAGGGCGCCGCTGTAATTAGTCACACAATTAGAGCTATGCGTAAGTGACCTCGAGCTGCGTCAAGTCTATTAGACGTCTACAAGCTGTCATAGAGGTCTTCTTTTGGAAAACAAGGACGGCTGCAGGGTTTACAGCCAACTTTGCTGATTAATGTACGTTTTACAGTAAACTAATATTTACAGAACTAAATTCCTCACTTATCCAGAAAAATCTGATAAGCAAAGTAGGATTAGCTTTTCACTGGGATGTCACTTGACTCGCAGAATATATGATTGACGATGGAAAGCAGTGTTGTTATGTTTCGGTTTCGCCGCAACAAAAAATAATTGATATTTAAAGTGATTTGAAACTAATTAATAGCCGTCGTCAGATTTATTTATTTATTATTATTTATTAGTTTCAAATAGTATGCAAGGGCATTACAGATGAATCCAATTCGCCCTTGAATGTTAAAGCTAGAGTGTAAGTCTAAAAATAAATGACTACATAACTAAATTAATGCTAACATTGAACAAGAAAAAAACATAAAAATATAAAACGAAATAAAAGACAGATTATGATAAACATGAAATAGCAGGAAGTTGCCTTTTTATATACGTCAGATATACGATTGGAAGGTCTACCAACTAGACCCCACAACCTACAGCATTATTACTCTAAAATAAACAAGAAAATCAGTACGAAAAGCGCGAGTATATGTGGATTTATTCACAGATTATCCACTCCAACTTAAACGAACTCATATCAGTTTATCATATGATATGAATTATATCATATGATATATCATAAAATATTAACTCTTATATTATATTAAATAAAAAATCGACTTACCCAATTTATCCGGCAGAACAGATTTCATGCTGATCAGCCCGATCGAGATTATTACCGTGAAACTGAACATGAGGAAAGGAGTTGGGTGCATTTTGACAGCGTCCTTGTGTCAAAATGCACTTTCTTTCTGAGTAACGTCAGAAAGCCTTTCTATTGATATCACATTTGACCACAACGTTTATTGAAATGCCGGAAATACATCTCGAATCTGCAACAAAAAAAGGAAAACAGGTAAATATTTTTAAAATAATAAAAAAAAACACTACTGCCGCTACAGAAAGTTAATTGTTTGGTTTATAATTATATTTATTACGTTTTTTTTATAAAACATTTGCGGTTATGTATTTATTCAAGTTCAAGTTCAAGTTCAGTTTATTTTCAAATCTTTACAGATTGTAGAAACATATATACTAAAATATCCGAATTAAATTAAAGCATGAGAAATAACTTAAATTAAAAGAATAAGAAATAAAATTAGTGTAATTTAAACGATTAAAATTTAAATTAAAATATCATTTAAAAATATCAAATCACAATAATAATAAATATTTAGTCGCATTCACAACAAATAAAATTTAAAATATATAAAATTTAGAAAAGGAATTATTATAGATTATTATATATTACATATTATATATTAGACATATTATATATTAGACATATTATATATTAATATAGATAGATTTATATTTCTGGAATGTACTCAATCAGACCTTTAATTTACACTGAACACGATATATTTATGTTAATTTATTGACATGTGTACATTTATGTAGAGAAATATTTTTTGACATTTGTACAGTTTAGGTGCCCTATAATACTCGGGATAACAGAAATATTCTAACAATATAACACTTTTAAATCGGTGCAAGCGTTTAGAAGTTATGGTGGAATAAAAATCAGGGTTTCATCATTAATACAGACCGGTTTTTTCCGAGTACAATTTGCGTAGTTTTATAATTTTCCAAAATGTTGGATTGTAATAAATTCGTAAAAACCAACAAAGGGTTTTTAAAAATTGGTAATATTTTGTAGAGTGTAATATTTATACACTTGTATAATTTACATTGCTAAATTAATATTCCAAAAATATTTATGTTCGTTACTATACTGCTATGCTCTATTACGCATCAGAAATTGTTTGGAGAGAACTGAAGTAATATCGGCCTATTACGCGCTAGTTGAGTCACACCTGCGCTATGGTATTCTTTTATGGGGTAATGCAGCACACATCAACAGTGTATTCACTCTCCAGAAAAGAGCCATACGTGCGATAGTAGGTATTGGTCCACGGCAGTCATGTCGTGAACACTTCCAAAAACTAGGGATATTGACCGTATATGCGATTTTTGCTCAAGAAGCTCTTTGCGAATTCTATTGCAATAAGAGCTCGGCCATATCCCACGAGGAAGTACATCGGCATGACACCAGGAATAAAACCCTGTATCTCCAACCGTTCGTAGCACGTACTGCCAAGTTCCAGGCGACTAGTCGATACTTAGGCCTCAAACTTTTCAATAAATTGCCCGAAAGATTAAAAGAAATTAAAAACATCGATATTTTCAAGAGATCCATCCGAGTCTATCTGCTTAAAATCAACATGTATGCCCATAACGACTTCTTAAAATATTTTGAAAATACATAGCATCGTATCTACCCATTTAATCTAATACATATTATTTACCGTTAATTGTTTTGTTGTAAACTGTTATCATATAGTCTATCTTTTCGTAAATTGGTAAGTTTAAAACTATATATTGTATATCATCTCTTGTCTAAATTGAGTAACTAATTTAAGATTAATTACTGTCATTCCTACACAATTGTATGGTTGTATTGGAAATAAATACCTTTTACTTTACTTTACTTTACTTTATGCCTACCAGATCTATTCCTGATGGCTGCGAAGAGGAAGAATGAAAAAAACTAAACTGTCAAATGATAAATGTCAACACGCACCGCGTAACACGGCGAGAGCAATCACGTACCCTATGATAAACTGATTCTAACAATACGACACACTTCTATATCGGTTCAAGCGTTTAGAATTTATGGTGGAATAAAGAAACGGAAAACATATATAGATGAATCCTGAACATTTAACACTACTTTTTTGGGCAGTCGTGCAAAAATTAAACAAAGGCAACCATACATGATACACTCTGATACGTCGTGATACACGCTGCGAACCGTACTTTATCAAGTACAAAATATTGACTTTTACCTCTGAATATGTTTTAAAATGTCTACTATATTATTATGCTAAATCTAATATAAACGACCAAGGGGTTAACTGGAATATGCACACCCACAATACACTCAGACGTGATGATGTTGTCTTGCCTAAAGTACGCCTTACACAAACACAAAAGTCCTTTGGATATTTGAGCTTCAAGCTCTTTAACCAACTACCACTCTCCACAAGAAAGATGGAAACATAGGCGTTTGAAAGATTTATTAAACAAAAGCTGCAATTCACACATGCTTTCTATGAGCTGGTTGATTTTTTTGAGCATGCCGATTCTTTTAAATGGGATTAACAGTAATATGTAACTTACTGCTACATCATTTTCGTTTTATTGTTTAATTTTATATATAACAAAAACCTCATTTGTCAACAACAACAACAAAAATTATAATATTATGAAATTAATATTTAATATGTATGTAGATGACAATGTTTAACTTAAGATACCTTACCATCAACATACGTTGTTTTTTCCAATTTTGTTTTGATACTTTCGATCGTGTGATATTTTTTGTATAGAGTTCCTAAGATGACTATTAATATTTATATCATAACTAGATGACCCGGTGAACTTCGCACCACCTAAAATTGATTTGTTTGTAACTCTTCATAAGCGTTTATTGATTCTAATCAACCTTCCAAATCCAATTCATTGAAATCTATAATATGGCCGAATCGTGTACGGATTGAGTGTCGTTCGGTGATTAAATGAAAGTCGTTTTATAATTAAAATAAATTCAATGTATTAAATTTACATGATAAAATATTAATGCTTTTTCGACTTTTCCGACTTTTTTGCATTTTTCGACTTTCTTGACTTTTTCGACTTTTTTGACTTTTTCGACTTTTTTGACTTTTCCGACTTTTCGACTTTTCCGACTTTTTCGACTTTTTCTACGTTTTCGACTTTTTCGACTTTTTGATTTTTTTGACTTTTTCGACTCTTGACTTTTTTGACTTTTTCGACTTTTCGACTTTTTTAAATTTTACACAATCGCACGGAATGAATAACAGTTATGGATGGCGCAGCTGTCAAACAATAGGATCGCCGCGAACGCCATCTATTGAAAGGGGCCCATTTCCCAAAAAGACCAATTTCGATTTTTTCAATTTTCAGTTGTTTCTTTTAATTTTTCTTATTTTTTTTTTTGTAAACCACCCCTCAATCAAGGCAAACTAAACAAAAGAATAATCATTCAAATCGGTCGAGTCATTTTAGAGATCTTGCGAGACTAACGCACGGCGATTCATTTTTATATATAAGATATAAGTAGATAGAATAAAACATTATGGAAAAAAAAGACCGAAGGTGTGTGAAGAATATGAAACTGCTGAAAGGACACGCGAAAAAAAGTGTAAAGGACAGTAAGCGAAAAAATCAGGTCATGGAAGGAATTAAAAGTAGGTACCACATGTATAGCATGCCTTGAACACAACCGGTATGACGGCGACTTTTAGCCCCTCATGTTTGTTCTTCATGTAAGTCATCGATGGACGATTACATGCTTACGGTGAAAACGGATTAAGTATAACGTGGGTGGTACGGTATAGCTACGACCATATTTCATATCAAAGAAAGCGTATTTTTTCTCAAGAAAATTAGCCCCTAGATCTTCGTAATGCAAAGTTGCAGGTAATAAACAAAATGTTTACAAAAAAAAACGGGTTATTTTTCTATAAGTGCAGCAGCCATGTCGTGGTGAAACTTAGAACAGGCGATCATAATTAAATGCGTATACAAAATTTCGTGTCTGTGCTGTTGACCGTTGAGGAGTTCCCTCGTTGGAAGCCAACCCTGGGTGCCGCAGTCCTGTCTTGGTGAAACTTAGATCGGGCTGTCATAATTGAATGCATATACAAAATTTCGTGACTGTGCTGTTGACCGGAGCTGAACCAACATGTAAATTTTCAACTTCATATGATAATATTTGAGGAGTTCCCTCAATTCCTCATGGATCACATCATCAGAACAAAATTTTGATAGTGACGAATCTGGAAGTACGTCCTTTCAAATACAAAGATTTTCCAAAGCAATTCATAAATGACGGATTTCTGAGGTAACAGACATTTAAAGAAAAATACGATCGAATTTATAACCTCCTCCTTTTTTTTAAGTCGGTTAAAAATAAATCGGCTGTGGTCTACGATCTATAGGACCTGACAGGTAAACGAAAAGTGCTTTATCACTTGAAGGGCATGTTCACAGCAGACTAAGATGTTAAAATTTCAAATCCACACCATAGCAAAGAAGAGGAAGAAATCAAGAATCACACTCATGAAAGCAAAAATGAGAAATATTGTAGAACGGACTAACACGGATATCATAGCATATTGCAAAGGATAAATAGGTCAATAATTTATCAAAAGAAATACAAACAAAATCAAATAATTTAAAATGTGTGCATAAGGTAAACTTCGTAATATAAATCCACAACATGACAACTCTACGGTTGTGGTAGAAAATTCCCACCCCCAAACAACTTCTAATCTCTGCCTTAGAGCCGTCTGTAAATATGATGTCCAAGCCAGAGGACCGGGACGATATAAGGTCAGAAAATACTACATTGTTTAGGGTGGGGACTGCCCTACTGGTTTTTTCATCAAAACTGTTTGAGGGATGATGTACGAAGTAGTAAGTCTGTCGAATAAGGGAAGGTGAAAGTCTTGCTGCTGATCTCTCCCCACCGTAATCGATTTCCGGATCGTAATGGAATGCCGCTTGTTCCAGGTTGACAGAAACACTGCGACGGCGCAATCGGTCATGTTGATTTTGTCGTGATTGCTGGCGTTGTGTATGTTGTGCACGAAATTGTTCCATTCTCAATGTATTCGCTTGTCGTTCATTTTCAGTCGCTCTCAAACATAATTCGGACATGCCAATACGACTATTTTCATTATCCGTCGCTCGCTAGTCATCAGTGCGGCTTGCACGTGAAGTAGATCGCCGCGCATTTCACTGACTTCGACGACCTATGTTACCTATTCTCCTCGGCATTATAATGAACACTGTAAAAAAACAAGGAATTGTTTTCAGTCACTCAAATCTGTCGAACATTCCTTGAGAACTTAACAATATTGAAATCCTCAGACTAAGGCCAAATTTGTAGTTATGTATAAGCCTGCAAAGTCTATTTACCTTTATATAATGGCTGATCAAAGTGATTTTTTGCAAAATGCAATTAAATTCGCTTGAAACAAATCTATTCTCCAATCCCACTACCATTTTTAAAAGAAAGAACGACGTTAAATGTAATAACAATTTCACACAGTCGCGCGGAATGAAATATGAATGGCGTAGCTGTCAAACAATAGAATCTATTGTTAGAAAATATAGAGAGCGCCATCTATTGAGAGAAATACGAAGTGCCCATCCCTAGAAGTACTAATTTCGATTTTTTCGATTTTTTAGCTGTTCCTTTGGGTTTTTCCTAAATATTATTTTTTTGTAAATCACCCCTGAATCATTGCTAACATAATAAAAGAAAAGTAATTCAAATCGGTCGAGTTATTTCCGAGATCCTGCGAGACTAACGCACGGCGATTCATTTTTATATATAAGATTATTTATTTTATAATAATACACCTGTACATGGAATCAGTTATTTTTATTATCTGCCTTATAAAGCCGACTTTAGTCAACGCTACTTTCAAATTATTATGTCTGCTTGATTAGTTTTATATCTATATCATTTATTTATTTTTACCCACAAGGCTTATGCCTTTTTGTGGAACCCGCCTTGTTGCCTATTGGCACCATCTTCTAGGTGGGCATTTGTAGCATCACGCAGTCAAACACTCAGGCGGTAACCCATCCCAGTATTGACCGCGCCCACCACTGCTTAACTTCGATAACATCGAGGAGAACCCGTGTCAACGGGGCTACGGACGCTACAACAATTTCTAGCAACTGACGAATTCTAATATGCAATAAGTGGCTATAATTGATTGTTCATGCTTTTATTGTATATTTTGAATGAATAAATTGAATACTGAATATCGAATACTGCGAAGTCGCCATATTTCTATTGCAAGGATTTCAAATAATATCAGGCCATCTGTTATCCCGTTTATATTAAGAGGAGAATTCCGTGTCAACGTTCGCAGCACGGAGTACTATGATTAGGGTCATGAATAATTCTCCGGTGTCTTGCGAGTTTAGTTAATTTCAAGCCCTCGGAGTCACTTTGTGTCGCGGTGTAATTCCCAGGCCGGAGCTACGTAAAATAAATATGAGATAGGCCAACCAGGATACTTATAATAATTGGATAACAAGACAGTGAATATATTTTAAAGAATTCCATTGTGTAACTTTACATTAATACAGTGTACTTATTTTTACTTTACCGGCATACCAACCGAGGAGAAATATTTTTAATCCCCCCCCCCCCCCCAAGACGATTAAGACCATTTCCAAACTAAAGTATGTGTGTTACTGTGTGTCTCTCTGTGTGTATTCCTATACGATATCGAACGCTTCAACATATTCAGCTGAAATTTGGCATGCAGACATAATTTGGTAATGGCAAGAGTTTAAAAAGTTGTGGTTGAAATCGATCCACCAGAGGGCGCGCTAGTCATACTACAATCTGAAAATATTTGACATAGAGACTTTAAAATCAGTACACATGTGCCTTGTTGACCCGAAATCATATTGTAAAATTTTGGTTGGAATACCTTATATACAGGCGACAGAAATAATACGTAAATTCCGTCTTACAAATATATGGGAGAATCAAATATTTATATTTGCGGCGTCGCGCGTTTTGATTTCGCTCGCTCGGAATTCGAATGTTTAACGGCGAATTTTTCGGCGACGCGCGCTTGCGATTTCTAAATGAATGATATGATGTCCATGGCTAATTGCCGGGAAGCCTTGGGGTGACTTTTTATCCTTTATCCTTGCGGTAACGGCCCACCTTAATATCTTTTGATAATTATCTCACAGGTGACCGGCTTTTATAACATCACGTGGCAGTACTCATGTGTAGGTCACCCATCCAAGTAGTAATCAAACCCTGATGAACTTTGGTGAGCTAGCGGGAACCACTTTTAAGAGTTGCATTGTATTGTCCCACAGAATTTTACTCACTGAACAGATACGTAAGTTTAATTAAAATATTATATTAGTAAATAAAAATTACGTATCTTATGTATATTAGGTATATAAAGGGTACATTAGATACACTATATGGTAATATTATTATGGAACATGTGACGCCATTTTCTCTATTTGACACAGAAATATGTATTACAAAATGAGCGTATCTATATATTAAGAGTATGAATAAATAAATAAAATTAAAAATACATTGTATTTATTGGTCTCAGATACAAAGCATAAAAATAAGATAAGTAGCATACAGTATGTTCCAGTTTAACAAATTACTAGATAAATAATAAAATTGATGTTACAAAATATATGTGTATATTTTAGACAAATGCGGCAATACCTACCTATACTGCAGAAAGCAAATAATTTTGTAAATTAGCGTTTATAATAGGAATATGACTTCGAAAAACATCCACTCAAAAAGGAATTGAGATAAATAAAAAATATCATACAGTAATGGAGTTTAAACAAACAATTTAGGAGCCTAGAACTATTAAAGAAAATAAAATAATAATAATAGCAAATAATTATATACAAAAATAGTCTTGTTTATCTAAAGGAAAAAATAATAAAACGTCATGTAGGAAAACAGGTTGTTCAAATGAACGACATCCAAATTGAATAGTTCACTAATATTAATTGTCGTCATTATAATGCTGTTTAATTTTGTATTCCTTCCTAATTGTATTTTTAAATTAAAAAAGATATAATCTTAAAATTTTTGGTGGCATGTATTTAGAAACGTAAAGTATTTTTTTTCGGTTTTAACATGTTTCTATTTAATATAAAAAATAATCAGTTTATCTTTGGTATTATGATGAAGTATTATTCTGACACTCTGATCGGATTTTTATCTTATTACATCTGCATATAGTATAATATAGTATAATAAAATATACACTGAGTGTATAACTTGCATTTCAAGCTCTATAAATAAATAGCTCACTATATAATCACTTCCTAGACGCCTAGTGAAAGGACAGCCTCGCTGAATTTAGGTTGATTTAAGTAAAAAATGTCGATATCTTCGAATATACTGTTATATGTAGTCATCAAGCGGTGCATAACAGAGTTTTGGGCGTAACTAGTGTTCACACGAGGGATTTCGAACGTACGAGGAGAGCGAACCCTTCGTGGCGGAACCAACAACGACAGTTTCTTTACCAAATGAGGGCTATCAATTTTGTTATGAATTATTTTATGCAATAATGTCATATCAGCCGTTGTGCGGCGGTCTTCCAGTGAACACATACTGAAATAGTTCAGCCTGCTCTCGTAGGTTCCAAGTCCCAAGTGCTCACGATAGTCCAGGCATCTAGTAAAACGTCTTTGGATGCCCTCCACCCTATTTTTATACACGCCATATTGCGGATTCCAAATCTGCGATGCGAACTCTAAGGTGCTACGAACATAGGAAAAGTAAAGCGTTTTAAAGATGTTAATGTTCGAGAATGGTTTACATATTCTACAAAACCCAGAGTCCTCAACGCCTTGCTAACAATACTGTTGATGTGTTGGTCGAACGTCAGCTTTTGATCCAGTTGTACCCCAAGATCTCGAATGCACAGAACTTCAGGGATATATTCACCATTTACGCGGTATTTGAAATCGATGCTTTCCTTTTTGAGAATATTTGAATACTATGAATATTTATGAAATGTAACCAACAGTGGGTTATCCATCTCTAAAAGTGTAGACAGATACTTTAACATGCTTCTGAAACCTTTCTTGATGGCTCTCTGATCCTTCATGGTGTCATTATTTTGTCGTTTCCTTCATTGTCAAGATAATTTTCGTATAATGCCACTAGATCTCGTTGCTAGTGTTGTTGACACAATATCCCCAGACTAGTATTTGCGAGTGCTTATCTAGGCTTTTTCTCAATCAACTGTCTGTAGCAATAGAAACGTAAATAAAAACATTCAGCGGGAGGCGCGAAGGAGCGACGCAACGGAGGAAAATAACCTATCCCATTAGGCGAAACTCTGCCAGGGCGAGAGGCCCGAAGCATACATGAATAAAATTTAAATTGCTTATGAACAATAAGTTCCCAGGGCTCGCGCACCACCGCGGCCGCGTGCCTGACCTGGACGTAGAGACCGACTGAAATGTATTTTCTTAAATATTAAGGATTAGAAAAAGAAACTAGAACAGCAAACAAAAACTGAAACCAAATACTTTTCCAACATGAGCGGGTTTAAATAATCTCTAAAGAGACATTTACTCAAATATTAAATACCCTTCCCCTTCAGTCTCCTTTGCTTGTCTTAATATTCCGTTCCTACTTCGACATCAAGTTGATATACGTTACTAATCAATGTTTTATTTTCTTTATTTTAACATTTTTTTTAATATTACAAATTACAATTAAGAAACATGAAATAAAATACCACTTAACTAAAACACAGCAAGACATTAAATCTAATAGTTAAATTATGCCCTATGTCAGATGTCGTGTAACTAATCTAAGTTTGTGCTTGGGCGGACATTCCATAAACTGTATCTATGGATTTCTCGAGATTTAAGCCGTCCCTCAGAGATGCGCGTTCGTATTGAATTCGTTCAATATCAATACAGTTGTAAAGTGTTGTAAATCTATTGCGCTACATTTTAAATTACTCCTTTTATAAATCAATATTTCCATGTAAACCTTTAGTCACAACAACCCTTGCGGTATGGCCGAAATATTGCGACTTGGAAATAGGCCCACGAAGTTGTACTCTATTGTTTGTGCAATAAAGTTTTCCAAACAAACAAACTTTCAAAACTGTTTTCCCTAATAAGATGTGAACCAAAGAATTACACACATGATTTCGTTGACAGATTCTGCACATAATGTCTTGGTCTTTCCAGAAAAATAATCAAGTCTTTCCTAGAAAAAATATCTAAAATCGTGATTTGAGCATCTCAAATTCTATGGCTTCGAAGGGGGAGGGAATGGGTGGTAAGGTGACCTCTCACATGTGGCAAGACAGCTGTCCTAAACCTACCACACCCGGTCGTTAGTTCGGAACCCACTGCTCATCCCCCAAAGTGTAAAAAAATAGTATTATGATGGGCCCGACTTGGTCGGTGAATTCCTTGGCAACTACGTTTGTATTTTATTTTTTAATTATCAGACCAGCGATTACCAAATGGGTTCCGCGGAACCGCGTGGTTCCGTGACAAGAAATAATAGGTTTCGCGAAAATCCGATAAACATTATTAATTAGGACAAAATAATTTTCTAACCGAATACCGACAAACTTTTCCAAACCGAATACCGTTTTTATTAATTAATTAATTAATCGTTAAATATCCCCTACGCATGCATTGCGCAGGTGTGTGATGGCGGTTTCACGCTAGTCTATACCCGGCTATAGTCCTGCGTCCAGCAGCTGTTGGAATTTCGCTAATCAAGTTTGGAGTAACTATTTTGTGAAAGACATCGACCTACTTGAATGAAGTCACTGCGGACACTAAGACAATCGAGTTACGAGAAGTGGCTACAAACCCATATTACTCAAAATATTAGATGAACGCAGAGATCAAGGTGACCTGATTTACAACTAACAACTGTGTTGATATTGAACGAATTCAATAAGGAAGCGCATATCCGGACGACTTAAAGCTACCGCGGACAAGTTTATCGAGGAATCCATAGACACGAGTTGGAGATGAATGTTTTAAACTACGAAATAGTGTTGACGGTGTGCAATAGACATTGTCAATTGAAAAATAAACTGGGTAGTTTTATAAAGCCTATAAGGTTAACAGAAACAAAATACTCAACTAGATAAGACATACTAACTTATGCTGCTTAGCAGCTTATTAAAGCGGCTCAGTCTGCTATGAAAGAAATAGGAAACGCGATGAAATAGGAAGTGCGAGAAGATTTCATCGGTTTGGAAAGACTTTCGTCGCGCGTATTAGAGGAAACGTTGTGTCAAAATGTCAAGTCGATCGAACGACTACTTTTCGAGTTTTGCGAGCACAAGTATAAGCAGGCTGATTTCTTTATATACCTATAAGAAGATAATAAGTATAAGAGAGAGTATCTGCACTTGCAGGTCACAACCGTCTAAGCCTGGTTCTATAATCTAAAGCAGTGTTTTCAACCAGTGGGTCGCAACCCTGGGGGTCGCAAAGGGACTCATGGGGGTCGCAGGCTATCTACAAATAAAAATCGAAAATTTTACAAAATCTTTATTATATAATATGCAAACATTTACAGTTTCGGAAGAGAAACATATTAATTATGTATTTTTTTCTATTTCTTTTACAAAACTTTATGTCGATCTAAGATCTAAGAACAGGTAGTTACAGCGTCGGAAGTTAAAAACATTTAAAATGAATGTTGTTTTTGACATTGTTTCTACAAAAAAGATATTTATTGGATGCTTACAATTACAGCTTTGGTCTGTGGAAGTGACTAAGGGTGGACAAGAGAACTAAGTTACAGTCTAAGGGGGGTCGCGTAACAGTCTTCTGTTTGATCTAAAAAAGGTTGAAAAATACTGATCCAGAGCATCGGTCAGCAACTGGCGGACCGCGGTCCGGATTCGAATCGCGGAAATTTAAAACTGGACAGCCGAAAAATTCCTAACCGATGTTTTCCGAATTCTACGAGTGCGTAGGGGAGTGCATTCCGATGCAGGAGCAGGCTGGCCGATTCATTATTATATGATGTCATGACTGACATTATATAATTGGGAAACCTGCGTTTCTTTGGTCGTTATATTTATAATAAAATAACTGTGAGAGTATGCAAAATTCCAGAACCAGCGAATTTCACCAAAAGTATGGCAGCTGCTTGTATTCTGGCATGGGTGAGATGTGTTAAAATGGCCAAAAGTTGTTCACCTGATTTTTTCAGGTATATGCCGATGAAATGAAGAAGTGTTTATGGATCTCATGCGGTGAGAGTGTTCGTTCGTTGGTCCCCTTTTTTTTCATGTGCTAATAATGTTTTCTTTATTAATAACAACTTTTCGTATTAGTTTAGTAGTTGATCATTGAAAGTTATGTTTCTCAAAAACAACTTATGTGACTCAAGTGTTAGAACCCGAATTCGGTATGCCTCTAAGGGGATACGCGACCTCTCTCGACATTGTAACCCGCGACGCCGTGGCGCCACCCGCTGTCCTTAATAAATTAACTACCCTCTGAGATATTTAAAACTTTTGCGCAAAGGAAACTGGCAGATTCTGGCAATTTCCCCGCAGTGCACGGGACAATAGTAATAAATCGAATAAGTAGCAGCTTACTTTAAAAAATATTATATTTCTTTTGACCATTTCAAATAGAACTAGAAGTATTTAAACGATTCTGCTCAATTTTGTATTGAATATTTTAAATAAATTAATATATGTTTTGAAAAAAATCGTTTATAGGTAATAAAAATAAAAAAATAAAAATAGCTGCCGACCTAGTACCGATAGAAATAAAAATTAAAAGAGCTACTCACCTAGTAGCGAAGGACATTCCGGATTGGATTGAAAAATGCTTATGTTTAAATGAGTTGTATGTATGGATGTGGACAACTATCGACTGCATTATGTAGATTTAATTGGAATCCCTTTGGCACCGGTGAACGATCACCATTCTCCCCTCTATCTCAAAAACCAAATTAAGGGTAACATTTATGCCAAATAAAACAATGAATAAATCACATTAATTAAATCGGCGAACGCCGTTTCTTAAATACAGATGGAACTTCTTAAATACAATAATATAGCGAAAAAGCGCGAAGAGGGCGCAGGACGCAGTTATTATGCGAGGAAGGTACGGTAATAACAATACGAGTTGAGCCGCATGAGCGCGCTTTTGTGCCCTCCGCACAAAGATTCATGATCCTTTTGATCATATAGCTTTTAATATTGAGATAAAAGGGTGAAACATGAATGATACCAAAGCGAGCGAGTGCTATCACGTGCTATTTATATTATTGAAGCAGAGGGAGAAATCCGCTTCGGCACTAGTGCACATCAATGGGTAAATCCCAGTTCAAACTTCGGCTTTTTAACGCATATTGCATGGGCTATTAATGAGATTAGAACGAAAGCTACGATAATAAATAATATTAATTAAAATGACTATAACGAAAATAATATAATGTATATACTAAAAAGCTATGGGATTGCTAAAATTCTAGAGAGACGTGATCGTTAACTATTGGCCTCATACACAAGTTTAAAGTTGCACAGAACCATAGAGAGAGCTATGCATTGATTTTCATTGCGTGATAGAGTCCGAAATGAGGAAATCCGCAGAAGAACCAAGGTCACTGGAATAGCTCGTAAAATTACCAACTCGAATTGCCAATGGGAATGCCAAATAGCTCGCAGACAGATAACTGTTGGTGGAAAAAGTTTCTCGAATGGCGACCACGAAACGGCAGACGAAGTATGGTATGATCAGGAAGTTAGTGGATGGAAGCGGCTCAAGACCTTTCGTCGTGGCTTTCTATAGGAAGGCCTATATCCAATAGTGGACGTCTACCGGCTGATGATGGTGATTAAAATGCTCCAAAAATTACACATGGTATAATAGAAAACTATTCGGAGTTATTGAGTTTTGGAAGCATTATTCGTTGCTTTTTTTCTTGGATTGGTGCATTTATTAGTGTTATATTGGTCAGTTATCAGCCATTTTAATTTCTTAAAGAACTAGACATGCCCTTCAGAGAGTTTAACAGTGAAATAAAAACTATTACAATATCCCTTTACAGCATGTCAGATTTAATCTTCCCAAAAACGTATGATAAAATGTACAAACAAATTAAAACTCTTAAATTCGTCATCGTAGTGCCGCTCTCCCGCGGAATAATTTTCTGGCAACAAAAGAGAGAGGATATGATAGGATTTCCTTTTTAAAAATGAATAGGTCCATAATTGCACAGCCCGCTCAAGAATTATGTAAATACCGGCTGGGAAATTAGGGCCAAACAATGAATGCTACAGTAATTGCCTCGAAAAAAATCCCCAAATTATGTATGAGGACAAACAAGAGGCGGTAACCGCTTTGCGTTATGGCGCTCCTCTATATTATAACAATAACTTTTTTAAAACCGTAATAACAACGACACTTTCTATTAAAGTTAATATTTTGTTTGGATTTCTCACATTGCATAATATATATATATATATATATATATATATATATATATATATATATATATATATATATATATATATATATATATATATATATATATATATATATATATATATATATATATATATATATATATATATATATATATATATATATATATATATATATATATATATATATATATATATTCAATATTATATAAAATTAGATTCATGAAAAGTTACTTATCTGGGGTCCTGGTGGACCAGAAACATTTTAACGATAGTTAATGTCCTCTTTAAATACTTAGGGCAGCAGTACCTGTTTCCAGCAACATATATATATATATATATATATATATATATATATATATATATATATATATATATATATATATATATATATATATATATATATATATATATATATATATATATATATATATATATATATATATATATATATATATATATATATATATATATATATATATATATATATATATATATATATATATATATATATATATATATATATATATATATATATATATATATATATATATATATATATATATATATAGATATGACGTTCTTCCACAATATACTTTCGCATCATATCGACAGCCCACAAATTCTAAGCAGAATAGCCTTAAATGTCCCATCGCGCCGAACTCGTCACCCAAGGGTATTCAATGTACCCAGACTCCATACAAATCAAGCAAGGAATTCAACTCTGCATCGAATTATGGAAGCCTATGATGAATCATTTCAGGAACTAGACATATTCTCAATGAGCAAAAACGAGTTTATCAGAGCGGTAATAGACCAGACCTTAAAATCTTGAACAGATACATACCTGTGCAGAATCACACACTCTCATATATACATAACTATGACACATACACGTAGATGTACTTACACACACCCATTAAACACACATCACAATCACACACATAAACACACTCATCCTACTATATTATACACACTCACAAATCGAGAGAACATGATAATATAACATAATATATAAATATTATTACACAACATCGCGCACATTAACTGTATATTACCAGGAGACTATTTTGGCCGTAATATTGTTATTATTATTTATTAACTTAAGACCTGAGCGCTGTTTTTCTCTTTTGTTTTAATAAAAATAAAAATAAAATAAAAATAAAATATATATATATATATATATATATATATATATATTTTTATATTTGATAAGGTTTTGTAAATAATCCGTTCATAGGATGATGATTCGCAGTAAAATAAAATTAGTAAAAGCTACTTGAACAGCAGCGAAGGAAATATATATATATATATATATATATATATATATATATATATATATATATATATATATATATATATATATATATATATATATATATATATATATATATATATATATATATATATATATATATATATATATATATATATATATATATATATATATATATATATATATATATATATATATATATATATATATATATATATATATATATATATATATATATATATATATATATATATATATATATCTATATATATATATATATATATATATATATATATATATATATATATATATATATATATATATATATATATATATATATATATATATATATATATATATATATATATATATATATATATATATATATATATATATATATATATATATATATATATATATATATATATATATATATATATATTTGATAAGGTTTGTAAAGAAATCCGTTTATAGGATGATGTTTTTATTTAAAATAAAATTAGTAAAAGCTACTTAAAAAGTAGCGAAGGAAATCCCAGCTTGTATTGGGAAATGCTTATGTTTGAATGAGATATACTTACGGATGTGCACGACTTTCGACGGTGCAATGTAAGTTTAAAGGTCCTTTTGCAGTCGACTAACGATCACTATTCATCCATATATCTCATAAATAGGGCTTATCCTTATGCAACACAAAATGCCTTCAATTGAGACGAATTAAGCGAAAAAACAAAAAATTAAACTATTGATCACTTCGGCAAAGCCGTTTTCTAAATGAATGTGACATTACGAAATAATTCAAATTTCGAATGCTACCAACATTTAAAATATGATACAATTGGCTGAGTTTGTTATCAACGAGCCATTAAATCAAAATACAAACATGACAATAATAGCGCAATTTAACAACTGAGCTGTGAGACTATGACATTTGTTGTAAAACATCTGTTATATAACTAACTGATAACTTCTGCATATATTATTACAAAGTTTTAAATTGTGGTCAAAAACTCATATTTAAACAGTACCTTCTACCTTAATAATAGAATACTTACTACTGAAAGTCAACTATTTCTTTAATGGATAGAAACGTATGGTCAATAAGAAGACCGACACTCCTCCATAAAGTTCGTTGTGTCATAGTCTCAATTACATCACGTTTCTCGATATATACACACAACAGTACATATATATATACACACAGTATTTTTCTTCTTCTTCTCGAAGTGCCTCTCCATGACTGGAGGTTGGCCGTTAACTCTGAATACTTTTGTCGGTCTTGCGCCATCCGGAAAAGCTGCTCCCTACTAGTGATCCCGGTCCAGTTTTCCGCCCGGGGATTCTTAGACCCCTTACCCATTAAAGGGCCGCCGGGCACTCGGGGCCATGGCTATTTTCGACTTTTCCATTGCTAACTACTAGGGATATATCGTGCAGTGGTCTCCCGTTGCCTTCTGCACCAGATATTTTAGGTCTATTTAGGACCTTAGGCTGCTGAGACCTCTTCAACCGGTTGCCCAGCTGGGAATGGTTATACCGCTGCGGTACTCTCTTTTTTGCTACTATTTACAACGGAGCCTCTAATGATAATATGTAATGTACCTACTGTAGTTTTAAAAAATGCGCATTTCTTTAAATAAATAAATAAATAAAATAAATAAATAAATTGACTCGGTCTTTTGCTATATATTTTTGATTCCCATTATAATTAGACCAATATGCAAACGGCGATCGAGTACATCCGTGACGCGTCCTGTGTTAACCGCAGGTTAATCTAGACTGCATAATTGCACTCTATTGACTACATTTAATAATTATAATTAATATTTATTGTTGAGTTTTTTTTTTAATATGCTGTCGCTATGAATTTAAATTTGGAAATATACAAAAATACAACTCATTAAGTGTTTACTACTCAATTGTCAATTCTATTTAGTGCAATAATTTACAGGCTTTAACTGCCAACTATCAAACTCCACCGCGTCGAATAAACCACAGGAATTTTCCAGCAATTACTTACTTTAATGACCGAAAATGATCGGGTATGGTATTTTAATAATAGTTTCATCCATCACACTACAACGCAAGTCCATCGCATTAAATTGCGACCAAAGCGTACCACTGATTCCACCCGAGAAAATGCGCTTGAAATTTACGTCGCTTAAAATAAAATGATTGCTCCATTATCAGGATATTTTCATGATTATCCCTATTTCAGGATTGCGATGGGTCGTAGTTATTGAAAGTGCAGAATCCCACGTGTCGTAGTTATCATCTATCAAGTGCAAAAATGTACAAGTAAATAAAATAAAAAGTTTTTTGGTCGAAAAAACGGGGCTGGGCGTTCTGACATGCATTTTCTTATAACCTAAATTATCCTAAATGAAGGCCAAAAGTAGTTTTTTAGTTTTAAGTGAATAAAAAATAATTCTTATCGCAAATTTTAAATATTTTCAAGTGTAAAACTATCGTAACCGCTTAGAATACCATCGACATACTACATAATATATGTGGTTGAAAATGCTATCGTAATAATAATGTCCTCTCTAAAGACTAAACTACAGAACAACGATCCGCGCGACATACTTATGTCATACAATTACATAGTAGCAAAGGAATCCATAGATTGGATTCGGAAATTCTGATATTTAAATAGGATGTAAGTTCACAACTTTCATTTAATGAGAGTTCCTTTGCCTAGTCGACAGATTTTATTTTGATGATTAATTTAGTTTTATTTTATTTATTATGATTCACTCTGAAAGATTTTGTTTTGCAACTGGATAAGCTTGATTTTTGAGATGCACGGATGAAGTGGGATGGTTCACCGGTGACAATGAAATTCCCATTAAACCTTCTTAGCACAGTCGAAAGTTCTGTACATCTATACATGTATCTCGTTTAAATGTAAATTATCCCTATCCAATTTTGGGACTCTTTCGCTGCCTAATCCAAGAAAAAAAAACATTTTTTGTTAATTCCAAAAAATTATATTAAATGTGGCCTAGTTTGTTGTACTGATTTACCCACTCACTATTTGGATGTCACTAATTAAAAATTAAAAATTGAAATATTCAAGCATTTATGGAACCCCATAATTTACTGGATTCTCTTAATCATTTGGCAAATAATACAAGATCGAAATATGAGCAATTGCACTGTAGTTTGATCATATGTACATTCCAGAAATATATCAGTATGCTAGAGAGATAGCAATAGAGAGAGACTAGTTCTCTTTCTCTGGCAGCACAAAGAGAATACGGGAGCGGAGGTAAGTTGTAGAGCGCAGCGGAGTGCGGTGAAGGAAATAAAACTGCAAGTCGGTAAGGAGTGCTAATCCGAGATTTCATACGCAAACACGAAAGGTAAGCCGAGCAGAACAAATATTGTATTAAATTCTCCTCCGGCGTCTGCTCTTGTTCCGGATCTTAGCGGGTCCCCATTGTGCCTCGCCGGGGCGCACAATTTTGAATACGAGCTCGCTAGTAGTAGGTACTCCCCGCGAGGGGCCGCCCGCTTCGCTCGCTCGACGAATCACAGAATCAACAGAGCTCGGCGGGGTTGGCGAACGAATCCGATTTCGTTTCTTTTATATAGCTTCGACTTGCTGGCTTCTAACCGAGAGTAGAATATATGAAAATATACAGCTCGATTATTATAACTTGAGCCATTGCGTTATGCCTGATGGTATACTACTTTGGGGAAAGGATGCTGACGTATAATATATCATGATGATGCAAGATAGGTCTACTCAGTCGATATACGCACTACAAGTTACATAGACATTTTTAACTTTAATTGGATAAAAATGTTTATATAAAATATTCGTCAAGAAACTATTTAAAACAATTCAACCTAATAAGCTTCCTAGTACCTAAATTTGAAAAACGTTTACGCATAATATAAATACATACGTAAACAACTAGGTATGTAATAAACTCACAAGCATCTACAAAAAGCACATTTTTAGATCTAACTCTTTGACTTAAATAAGTATGCAATATACTACAGTATCTACTATAAATATCTATATCTATGTATTAACCATACGAGATACCTGTATTGTACAGAATGGCCCAGAGCCAACTGACATGTTTCAACTAGTCATCTATACTATCTATACTAATATTATAAAGAGGTAAAGTTTGTGACGTTGTAGGAAGTAATCTCTGGATCTACTGAACCGATTTTGAATTTTTTTACCAATAGAAAGCCACGTTATTTGTGAGTGTCATAGGCTATATATTAATCCTAAAAATAAAAAGACTTTTTCGTGGTAGTCGGATTTGCAAAGTAAGTAGGAGAATAAGCGGTCGAACGAAAACGTTTCTAACTAACGCTGTCTTAACGATGAGAGATATATGATTAAGTTCTAGAGAAAAGTTGTAGAGCTTAATAATGCCTACAAAAAAGTCGGCGACAGCATATGTCTACCTTTTATATTTAAGTCACAAAAAGTAGTATTTTATATTTAAAAATTAATTTAAATCGTTAGGTCATGTTTATTGGCCATATTATCAACAATTATGAATTCTTATGAAAATAAGTAAATTTATCGTCTCAAGTGTTTAAAACAAAAGACTTTTCCCTTTTACTGCATAAATAGTTAAAGAGATAATACGCTCACAAATAAGACACTCACAAGAGGACACTCACACATATCGGTATTATAGTCAAATTGGCATGCAAATACATACATACATTTGCAGTAAAAATATAACCCTTCTTTTGACAGTCAGGAAATAAATCATAGCACTCAGTACTAACCGAACCACACTCATAATTTCATCACAGGTAAAAAGTTTTACCGCCCAACGAAGTGGGCACGGGTCAGCTAGTATCTTATATACGGAAGTGTGTAAAAAATAAATAAATGCATCTATATACGACCAAGTATGCCATTTATTTACCACCGATTGCAAGGTTATTTTTGAAAACTAAGTCAGTTAGATGGCCTCCGTTAGCTAAAACGAGATTGCTGGCGCGCTGAAGGACGAGAATGCATTCAAAAGCTTCCCTTGTTGTATTCAGGTTTTCTTGCGTCCGCAACGTTCGTGGAGCTCCATGCTTCCCGTCTAACACGCTACCAGTTACTTCAAATATTTTCACCCAAACCAATATGGTATTGCAAGACGGTACGTGACCATGTCGACACAAATTGGCAGTATTTGCATTGTATTAGCTACGAACACAGGCAACACGTTCTTGTAGTTTCCAACGCTTCATTGCGACTGACATACTGAAGCGGCGCAATTAATGAAATGACGTCTCCGCTTCTACCATTCTCCCTCCCGCTAACCACACCAAGCTATCGCGGCGGCGCACAATTCACATTAATTTGAAATGAGTCAGTTGGCTCTGCTCCACTATGTATACCTGTAGATATAGGTATATACCACCGTCCAACTCCCTCTTCCTTATTGCTTCCATCTATCATATCTACCTTTCTTAGCGATTTTCTATTTATAAACTCAATACTTATGTTTTTAATTTGTAAATTTTAATTTAAATATGCTAATATTTC
>OX155951.1:5253687-5322774 GCA_944548615.1 Micropterix aruncella
CAAAACCTAAAATTACTTCAAATAAAAATAATAATAATAATAAAATCTTCCTTAGCACCACTTATTTTCCTGGTGCTGAGAAACTGCGAGATATATTATCTGATTTATTCCCCATCATTTCTAATGATGCATCCACTAAGGATCTCTTAGATTCACCGCCAATTTTATCTTTCCGCAGACCACCTAATATTAGATCAATATTAAACAAAACAAAAAATAATAAAAATTTCTCTATTGGTAATAATACTTTTGGCCTTCAACCTTGCGGTCGTCCACGTTGTAAAACTTGTCCTCTGTTAGATCTAAGTCCTTTTTTTACCAGTCCAAATACTACTAATAGTTACAGGGTTCCCTTTCATTGCAGTTGTATTTCAAAAAATATAGTATATCAACTTCTGTGCAGGACTTGTGATGCCTTTTATATCGGTGAAACAACAACACCACTTAATATTAGACTAAATAATCATAGGGCTAGTGTAGGAAATGAAAGCCAACTCCCAATATCTTTACATGCCAGGGCGCATAATTTATCTTTTGATCAATGTTTTAAAGTTAAAATAATAAAATGCCTGGGTGATAATGCAAAAGAAAGGGACGTCAAATCTTGGGAATTAGCTTATATTTATATTTTAGGCGCTTGCAAAGGTTCCGGTCTCAATAGGCAAAATTAATAAGGTTTATCATATTATCATAATCATCAAATGCTTTTTATTTTAATTTATAATCATTCATTTAAAATAACGTTTTGCACGGTTGGTTATGGTACCTTAACTAAATCGTGTAAAATATTATTAATCCATTTCTTTTTGTTCGATTCCTTGAATTTAAATTTTCAACGAATTGTTCGATTTCAGAAATGTCACATATCTTGACGACGGCTGAGCCGAAATATTGATATACATTTTATAACAATCATTAATATTTAAGAAACACTAATCGCCTATTATTTTCCAGCATTCATTCTCGTCTCGCATTGTTGTGTTGCCGCTACCATTTTGATCAGGTTCCAATACCACAGCAGGAAACACCTAGCAAGCGCTGAAGGAAGAGAAGAATAAGGCGTGGAGTCACTCCTGGTCACCACAGACCAGATAAGTGCCCTTTCATTATTTTATCATTTCATTTATTTAGTAATCAACATAATTTCAATTTGAAAATATATATATATATATATATATATATATATATATATATATATATATATATATATATATATATATATATATATATATATATATATATATATATATATATATATATATATATATATATATATATATATATGAGTTAAAAAACATGATTTCACACTTATTTCGCCAGTATATCTTCAACTTTTTTTTTTTTTTTTTTTTTTATTCCCTCATCTACATAAGTAATTGCGAGCAGCGGGAGTCGGCTGACCACCGTTACCCGCCATGTTACTGCTTACTGAGCTATGTTCCTATTTTGATGGAACATATAATTTTAAATTATAAATGCCGAAAGTACTACCCCGGAAGACTGCAAAGGCTAGCTTGTCTTCCAACAAACTCGGAAAACCTGTACAGCTATTCTCGGGACTACGTTTTGGGCAAAAGAATGTATTCAGTGCGGAAGTAGAAAAAAAAATTTAAAATAAAGTAGAAAATAAACGCAAGTATTTGTACAATAATTGCTTAAATGTCTCCCATTACCCCCATTTACTCTATACATAAGTGTACACTTAAACTAAGGTGGTGGATTGCATTAAAGTGCAATAACCGTCATCAGTAGCAACGACTAAATGTTTCCACATGCTTTTCACATAATTTGAAATTGTGAAAACGATCGTATTCGATAACGGCGCGAGGTATTGCGCAGAAGAGTTTCAGCAGTATTGTAAGCGAAACGGTAGTAGGCGTATCGCTACACCGGTAAATGATACGCAGAGTAACGGTTAAGAGGAATAAATTGATAAGACGTGCAAAAGTTTTCTTCAAAAGATAAATAAGGAGGGAGATTTCCGGATTACTATGAGAGGATGTTATTCCTTGATTGCAGAAATACCCCGCATATGACGACCGGGATAGAACCGTCGGCATTACTGTTTGGACGTAGGTTGAGGATGAAGTTAGACCTAGCGATTCCTAGTGAAGACCATACCGTGCAGTGCTCAGCAATAACGGAGGAGATTGTGCGGGAAGCTAAGGCAGCGCAAAAGAAATATTACGGAGGTAACGAGAGAAACGAGGTCGAAATCAAAGATCGTGTCCTGGTGCGAGATTGCAGGAGACAAGGCAAGGTTTGGGCCCAAGACAAGGTGAAAATCTTGAGAGATCGTTTTTTCTGGTAAAGAAATATGCAGATCGATCGCTCTGCAGGAGGCACCTACATTAAATGCAGTCTGAAGCGGCTCTATTCTGGGACCCAGCAGTGAATGATAGGTATATCCCTACGTCTGTGGTATTGAATATCCGCCGACGGAAGGAGTGTCCTGATAGGCATCATGACATCATGACATTCCTGGGAGGAATGTCATGATGCTGTGAACCACAACATGATATTCCTTTTAGATCCCAGGCGAGCGATGGGTCGAAGGGAGTGAAGGAAGAAGAGGAACGTTAAATACCCCCTCGGTACCCGCTACGGAGTGGAGTCGCTCCACTGCCTTTGGCTAACTCGGTGAATCAGGGAGGCAATGTATAATTATCATAATAAATGATATACCTTAATTGCCTTGTGTCATACATATTTATGTAGTATTATAGAAAGAAATATGGTATTTTGCAGGACTTCTCTGGATTGTTCGATCAAAGTATGTTTTATGTATATACCGGTCACGCATAGTGTGTCGTGAGGACTCGAGCAAAATGAACGTACTTATGGCTTTTCGTAAGGTCTGCTGTGTCATTCAATTAATAAATTACGTTGATGTGATGCCTGTGTCAATTTGAGACAACCCTTCCCCGGAACAAGATCAAATTTGTCGCCAAACTGGTTCAATTATATGCGGCGTCCCTTGCGAATCGTGTTATTTTGAGGAGGGATACGGCGATCAGTGCATTAACCGCTCATCAATGGCGGAATAACGGAGCGGAAAGCCCCATCAGATGCAATCGCACGGGTTGCGGGCGTGTCGCAGCTCAACCAGCCATCGAGTCGCACACATTCTCTCCGGCTAATGAATGGGCGCCTCTATTCTCTGCGCTGTCGTTAAACCGCACCGCTCCCGATTGAGCCGCCGACCGAGACATTAGCGCCACGATCTTTGTTAATTATGGAACAATCTGCCAACCTCGGCGTAGCTGCATTACCGTGCCCATGGCATTGTGATGAAGGGTAGCTATCATGCACTACACTGCTATGGAAACTGCTGATAGATTTGTAATTATTTTTAATGGTATCGATCAATAAATAGCCGAGTCTCTAATTCCTACTCCCGAGATTGCACGACGCGGCATCCCACCTAGTACTGGTGATTAATTTTTGTTTTTATTACTACATACATATTTTCTAAATCATTTATCCATCTTTAAAATACTATGTTGGAATAAAATCCAGCCAATCCCTAGGATTTTTCATTTATTTTATTTACTGTTTGGGGCTTTTCTAAGGTCTTTATGGGCCTTCTAACACTGCGAACATGCTGTAACATGCTGATCTATTGTATTCGCCACCTTCTATAGTTCTGCGCTAAGCCTCGTGTTATTTAAGAACCGCAACCTGCTTTTGGCGCCAGATTGTTTTACCTCCTCAGGTTGGAGGTTATGATCACCGAAGTGAGTGTATCTTTTACGCATCGGCGGGCCACACTCGCACAAAGGGTGCAGGGGAGTTTCCTCTGCCTCTTAGCAAAACCTGGACATTTTCGTGTTCCGGAGCTTGAGGTTGTACATTTGTTTGTTCAGGTCACAATCCCCCGTGAGCACCCTCAGCAGTATGCGTAGATTGTTCCTATATAGCGCTAAGGCCTCACGGAAAGTCTTACGGTCGTAAGCCTTATTAGCGCGTTGGAATGATTAAAACCTAACGTTTTGTTCCACTAGTTGACGGATTGTTTTAAACATATTTTTTGAGCATAAGGTTTGCAAGGCTTTTCGTTACGCTACAGCAAGGTTCATTGCCGTATAACGTCCTCTTTGCTCCCGTCTTAGCAACCCCTAGGCTTACTTGCTGGAGATTAAGGTAGCGTGACTTTTAGAGGAACTTAGTGATTTTCTCTAATTTATTAGGATTAGAGAAAATCACCCTCTTATTAATGTTCCCTCTCCTGTTAAAAAATAATTCTAATAAAATATGTATGTATTTTTGTACCTATTCATACCTATATCTTACATGTATATTTCACTTACACTTATTTTAAAGATATTTATCATTCTTTCATATAAAACGAAGGTGGATCAGCGCTTAAGACTTTGTTTTGGCCTCCGCAGCTATAATATGAAACTCACATCAACCATTCCCAGAAACTCGGTGTTTTTGATTGTGAGGCAATTTTCCCGCCAAGAGGAGTTATTATTTTTATTAATATTTAGTAATAAACAGGTAGAGTGTTATTATCGGTACTGCAAACTCCATTTTATTAGTACATGAATCTGAATAAAAGTTATTCTGGGAGGATTCATTTTTAACAAGGTCCTATTAAGGCAAAGTTTTTACATTTTAGAGATAAATGGCCTATTTGCAGATGGTTTGTGCGTATGGATATTGCTATGGAACTTAACTGGAAAAATTCTGGAGAGGCAATAGATATTGCCGTGGAATCCAAAACATATGTACAACATCTGAAAACCGATTTTGTACCAATAGCACGTTAGTAATTCAATAACACTAGAGTAATTCTAAAATATTTTAAGATTGGATTTGGATCTAGGGTAATGCTGTAGGAAAACATTGTCACGGCTTAGTAAACGGGGCTATGATCGACGTCCGGAAAATCGAATGGTCCGCACTGTACCATGACGAATTCGAGCCCGGGGAGCTGCCACAAACAGTGTTTGTAGAATTCGACATTAGACAATACATGACAATTCTATCGGCGTAAGTCTATAAATTAAACCGAGCAAAGTGGAGTTTGATGCCTTCAGAAGACAAGTTAAATTGGAGCGACATTTGCTGCCCTTGACATTGTGCTGGGCAGTGACAGTTCAACAACTGTAAGGGACAACATTGAGCAGAGCCGTTGTAGACCTCGGATTAGGCTTTTTGGCATAGGTCATGCCTATGTCGCGCTTAGTCGCGTGTGGCAACTAGAACGTTCACCTAAAAGCGTTTTGGATCATAGAAAGCTTATCCACGAGCCGCATGACGAAAACTCCCTCGAAGAAATAAATCACCTAAGGAACTTTGGTAATACTTTGCGATTTTGAATTTTTACGACACTGTGAATAAAATAAAATAATACAGAATGAGAGAAAGGGGAAAGAATTCTTCCAACAAGAACAGAAAATGAAGAAGCTCCCAACAAAATAAAACAAAAAATATGTGAATAAAACATGGGAATGAAACATAAATTGTGATACACACAACTGACTAAAAGTAAGATCGTTGTCACTTAACGGCATAAAACAAACATTTTTTCATTCAAAAATTAAACAACGCGACTGTCGTTACAAGAATTAAAATTCAAAAGAAGTTCTAATATTTAGGAACAACAATTTATTAGACTGACTTCACTTGACATTGTCAAAGTCAATGCGCCATTTATCCATAGGTGGAAAAGTGATTCCTATCCCAACTACGTAATAATAATACACGTTTTGTGTCAAGTGAAATATTTCTCCAATTATCTTGTCCGTCCTAAGTAATCAACTCGTTTCAAACTTTTTAGTTATGTTTTTATAACGGCATTCGTATTTATTGTATTTTTATTTATTTATTTTGTATTATATATAATAATCTCCTAAAAGAAACTGATTATGTATTTGGTAAAATTTTATATTTAGATACGTTTTGTGTATGTACTTAAAACATTGGTTGACCAGTATATAAGCTATGGGTATAAAAATATATTCCTATTGTATATGGTATCTATACCGTATATAATAATTTGTGCAATAATTATGCCAATTTTACGGTGATACGGGCGGAGTTTGTATGAATGCGACGCTATGGCCACCTATTCAGCTTTTAAGAGCGGTATCGCGTTTGTAGATTTTAGTCGGCGGTTTAAACATTTGGTTGAAACGTATTATAATTTTTTTTCTCCTACTTTTCTCTTGACACAACCGTGGCACTCCAGTGGGACACCTGAAGTTAGCTCGCCTTAAAACAAGGGTGCCTAGCAAGGCAGGCTCGGTTGGACTTTGATTAGCATATCAGAAATATAAAAATTTGCTTTTAATGTATGTTCTATATTACCCGGGCTTAGACAAATGTGTTTCTACATTTAGAAGTATACAAAGGCATTTTCTTTATTGTAAATTTATTTTATTTTGTTCTCATGAATGTGAATGTATATGAAAAATAAATGAAAGATGAAATGTTTTATGCCGCAATAAGTAGGTAGCATCCGCAGTGATATTATAAGATACCTACAGGTGTCAAAAACTGCAAACCAAAATTAGCTACAAAGTACCTAGTGCGAATCAGCGACTTTTTATTTAACGAATACATTACAATTTTTCACGTTTAAAATATTGACAGTTCCGTCTTACTTGTCAAGTATTTCATAACTAGTCATAAAGAAATGATACCGGTATTTCGAATGTTATATATCCGGATTTATAAATATTGCGCGCTAAAATACAAACTTTAAGTTTCTTTCAAAGGAAAACTCTTTGAAAGGAAAACTCTGGAAATAAGCATTTGCACAGTATTAATGGAATTGACAGCCACGCCGTAGATGCATTACGCTCTCGTCGTTGATAATTCAAGACACGAGATTGAATTTAAAATCAGGCGGAGAAGGCTTTGAACGGGGGAAGGAGGGTTCAAGTAGGGTAAAGCGGTGCCTTGCACCGATCCATTACCGGGCCTCGCCGAAAGAAATAAATTGTCTTATTAAGGAAAAAAGCGATATCGTGTTTAAAAATCGTAATCTGATCGTAATGCGATTACGCTTAGGCGGAGAGGCGGCACAGGGGCTCGCAAACGGTCGCATGACTGTATACTTGACCCGCTTCGGGACAGCAGCGAGTGGATAAGATAGGACACCCGTTACTTTTTGCCCTCGGTTTTATTGCATCTCTTCAGGCCCGCGGACCGACTTCGCTCGCATCGTAAACACATTTCCTCGGGTAATTCGTGAAAGCAGCTCGATGATTTGATTACGTCGATGAAGCCACTCGCTATCCGAGTCAAATTCTATCTTTATTCAGTACGAGTAATCACGTGACTCGAGTGAAACGGAAAATAAGTGAATCATTTAAATTCCAATCGAACAGTAGAAGACCATTGAATTAAAATATACATAAGTAGTCGCTGATGTTTACAGCGAATTTAATTAAACTTTAGTAGGTAATCTATAAAGGTTAGCAAGATCGATCCACTACAAATATAATGTTGCGTTTCTAGCGATTCTTACATTAATAAAATGCTTTATGTTCCTAGAACTTGAGACCTGTGAGAATGTGCCAATAGACATGTTCCAGGTTAGCTACCGCTAATGCATGTCGACCCGGTGTTAGAAGATTAACAGAGCGGGCGTCTAGCGGTTATAAACTGTATGAAAATTGGAGTGTAAGGGAAGAGACTAGGAAAATTTTATGAAAGCGAGGGACAGCAAGAAGTTATGAAATCGCGTAGGCTGTGGTAATATGCAATGTATATATTCTGAAGAACTATTAGGCGATATCAGAATAGGAAGACCAGACGGTAGCTTCTTACGTCGGGTATTTTTAATAGATCTTTTAACTCATGGCGTTTTAGGAGGTATATTTTATTCTGTATGAAATGGTTAAATGGCATTGGCGACATGTGCCGCTAACACGTCACATTTAAGCTAAGACGCAACTGCATTACAACACCATATTTAGTACCATGTTATTTGGACACACATGCACTATACCACCATATTTGGTAGCATAGTACTAACGACTACAATAAAAGGTATCATGGGCTGGCTTGGTTTTTTTTTTCTAACATGCTCATAGATGTGGAAATGCAAAGGTTTATATATTATACATATTTATTTTTATACTGAAAATGCTATTTCTGACTATCACATTAAAACTAGTGTACTTGTAACGGCCCTTAAGTATCGTTACATGCAATCAACAAATGCATTGATTTCCAGTGAAATACACTGACACAAATTCAGCTATTATTCTACCTCGTGCAGCAATGAATCAGCACGGTGAAACAATACTTTTACTCGGATTATTTTGGATTGCATCATTTCTCGGCCTATATAAACCGGCGAGAAAGCAACCAAAGTATCATTCCTCGAGTGATCACGTTCCCCAAGACAGCGACAGCATACCTCGGTACCCCGGCTTCTTGGTTACCTTTTCCTTCCTTTCCCTATCGAGGCGAGACTTATCAGTCTGCATTCCCACAGACTCGAACCGTGCCCAGTACGAGATACTAGGAGCACAAATACAATCCTCATCCATACACCCTCGTAGCTTTAGGCAGATAGCCAATACATTCGCGTCAATATAACCTATTCGAGAAGCGTTACTGGCAATATCGAACTCTCAATAAACACCTTCTGATATACTTAAAATCGACTTTTAATATTGAGATAACCCGCAAGTTATCCACATTATTGAGATAACCCGCAACCCACCACCTCATACCGAATAATCTGGAGTCTAGTGAGGGGTGGTCCCTCACATACTCTCACCGGTGGCTTAAGCCGTCTACTGATATTGTTTTTATTTGACCCATCGGTCTCCCCTTTGGAATTTCAGTAGCTACCCACCGGTGAATCACGCCGTCCTGAAAGTGTTAAAATGCGTCTATTTAAAACAATGCATTTCAATACAAACAATGTGTGACGTTGCCTACTGGGCACGGGCTTGAATCACCTCTGTATGTTGAAGTATTGTGAATGCCCAATTCGTTGTATTTGATCTAGAACTCACATATTTTACCAACTCGTCTAGAACCCGCAAACACCGTACTAACGTTGCATTCGATATTTAGTACACTCGGGAACAATGAATCCGGGTCACCAACATATTTATATTCATATTCATTTTATTAGTATACTGGTATAAAAGTCAGATACAGATTCAGAACATTCATATTAGCAAACATTTTTTTAAAAAGTAAAGTAAAGATAAAATAAACAAAACAAAACGAAGAAAAAACACAAGAATAATGTAAAAAGAAGAAATACAAGACAAAATGCAGAGATCATTAAATACTTCAGCCACCAAAGCATTTTAGACTTCACTTGAGTAATATTCCTCCAGTGAGTAAAACGCCTTATCTGTAAGGTACCTCTTAGGGCGTCTCTTAAACACGTCAAGAGATTGCGCCTTCCTAATGTGCTCGCTGAGTTTGTTATAAACCGCTGGGCCGGCGATATAGGCTAGCCTCTCCGACTTGGATAATGCATGACTTACCGAACGTAGCATGTTACGGGATCTTGTTGGATAGTGATGATGCCCACCATTCACTTCAAAAATCGGCTAGATTTCTGCGAACAAACAGCGCTACTTCCATTATATAAATGGACGGCAGCGTCATGATGCAGATATCTCTAAACAGAGGCCTAGCTGGCGTATCAAGCGCCACACGCGCTATTGTGCGGACTGCACGCTTCTGCTATAAGCCCTAATATCTTGGAAACCAAGAATGGGTGTACAACAGCGTTCTTGTTATTCAATATTAATTTTGAATACCAGGAAAGCTTCTTATTTTTCTCGTGGCAGAACAAAAACAATGCAAGAAAAAATGCAATAAATGCGTAGTTTGGTTAAAAAATATATATTTTGTTTCTAGCCTTTTCGACTGCATTAATTTACAGCATCCAAGGCGTTTAATAAATTCATTTGAGTAGTATTTAAATAGTCTATGAAAAACTTTTTATTGTAATAAGGTAGCGTCCTTAGTTGTCAAGATATTACGGTTATTGCTGGCAACCCGGTTTCGTTACTCCCGAGTGTACTTTAGGTTAGGATAAATTTGAGTGAGCGTTTAGATGAGGCCTTCGTTTTGTCCTATACTACAATGCGAGTTCTAGAAATACTTTCTTGACGACCTAAATAATTTTGGCCCTTTGAATTTCACTCATACCATTTCTAAATCACAAATTACTTTCTTAGATGTTGATTTAACAATTTCCGAAGATAAAATTAAAACCGCGATTCATATAAAACCTACAAATAAAGAACAGTATTTACACTTTGATAGCTGTCATCCATTTCACACCAAGAGATCTATTCCCTATTCAATGTCCATTCGCGGACACCGTTTAGTTAACAACAAAGAAAATTTAGATAAATATCTCAATAATCTAAAGCAATCTCTTCTTGAAAGAAAATACCCTGCTCCTCTATTGGATAAACATATTCTAAACTCTGAAGTAAAATATATACCAAAGCCTAAAATTACTTCAAATAAAAATAATAATAATAATAAAATCTTCCTTAGCACCACTTATTTTCCTGGTGCTGAGAAACTGCGAGATATATTATCTGATTTATTCCCCATCATTTCTAATGATGCATCCACTAAGGATCTCTTAGATTCACCGCCAATTTTATCTTTCCGCAGACCACCTAATATTAGATCAATATTAAACAAAACAAAAAATAATCAAAATTTCTCTATTGGTAATAATACTTTTGGCCTTCAACCTTGCGGTCGTCCACGTTGTAAAACTTGTCCTCTGTTAGATCTAAGTCCTTTTTTTACCAGTCCAAATACTACTAATAGTTACAGGGTTCCCTTTCATTGCAGTTGTATTTCAAAAAATATAGTATATCAACTTCTGTGCAGGACTTGTGATGCCTTTTATATCGGTGAAACAACAACACCACTTAATATTAGACTAAATAATCATATGGCTAGTGTAGGAAATGAAAGCCAACTCCCAATATCTTTACATGCCAGGGCGCATAATTTATCTTTTGATCAATGTTTTAAAGTTAAAATAATAAAATGCCTGGGTGATAATGCAAAAGAAAGGGACGTCAAATCTTGGGAATTAGCTTATATTTATATTTTAGGCGCTTGCAAAGGTTCCGGTCTCAATAGGCAAAATTAATAAGGTTTATCATATTATCATAATCATCAAATGCTTTTTATTTTAATTTATAATCATTCATTTAAAATAACGTTTTGCACGGTTGGTTATGGTACCTTAACTAAATCGTGTAAAATATTATTAATCCATTTCTTTTTGTTCGATTCCTTGAATTTAAATTTTCAACGAATTGTTCGATTTCAGAAATGTCACATATCTTGACGACGGCTGAGCCGAAATATTGATATACATTTTATAACAATCATTAATATTTAAGAAACACTAATCGCCTATTATTTTCCAGCATTCATTCTCGTCTCGCATTGTTGTGTTGCCGCTACCATTTTGATCAGGTTCCAATACCACAGCAGGAAACACCTAGCAAGCGCTGAAGGAAGAGAATAATAAGGCGTGGAGTCACTCCTGGTCACCACAGACCAGATAAGTGCCCTTTCATTATTTTATCATTTCATTTATTTAGTAATCAACATAATTTCAATTTGAAAAAATAATAATTTACACATTTACAATCAAATATATATATATATATATATATATATATATATATATATATATATATATATATATATATATATATATATATATATATATATATATATATATATATATATATATATATATATATATATATATATATATATATATATATATATATATATATATATATATATATATATATATATATATATATATATATATATATATATATATATATATATATATATATATATATATATATATATATATATATATATATATATATATATATATATATATATATATATATATATATATATTATTGTCAATCGAGCAATATGCCTTCGTATTTTAAAAAAATTGATTAGATGTATAATAAATTATATGAAAATTAGAATGTCAGCTATCACAATACCATTATGTTTAAAACTTTACGCATTTCATTAATCATCAACATGGAAAATAAACTCAGACTTTTCAAACTCCTTTATACCATAAACTGGGCTTTTTACTAAATTATGTATAATTATCTTTTTAAATTGGTCCTCTCCAAGGCTTTTAATTTGCTCTGGAATCTTATTGTAGAAGGACAAATTTTGGTGAATCGCAATGAACTGTATCGCACTTTGCTAAGTCGCTGTCGGTTTATTTGGAGATTGGATTTATTCCTCGTGTTAATGGGCTAACGGTCAATTCTTTTCAACTAAACCGTATTTTTCATTCAATATTAATTTATAAAGAAGAAGAAAAAATGTACTATTCCAACTCTATTAAAATGTACTATTCCAATGTACCTATTCCAACTCAGTGGGGAGAAGTCATTTTGTCACAAAAAGCTATTTCGTTGACGAAAATTATGCTCATATTAGAAAATTGCCGAATTTTGGCGGTGTTCACATCCCTCCATTAAGCTATTAATCTTTTTTTTATTTCCAGTGTAGAAGAGCAAGGAGAGAGTAGGATTCTCCAGAGTTTGTGTAGTTCCTACACCACCGATTTTTCCCAAATTTTTCGATATGTCGACACCCCTGCCCGTATATTCGTACAATTTTGGTAAAACAGCGGAAGCCTAATATTGTTTTCAATATTCACCTAGTGTCGTAATGCGGGCGGTACGGCCACGCCATTTCTGTTCATTTCGGCAGTACGGCAACCGAACAAGTAGTGCTCACGAACATCTGTCGTGGGAACCGTCCAAAACACGTGCCGCATTGTCTGAAAAGCTCTCGTAAATTACGTCTTACATGCGCCGGCCACTCTGCACCGAAACAGCCTCTCTTGCGCCTATTAATATTCCAACTAAAGCAAGCCAAATTTGTTAATGAAAATTAATAATAGCTTGTAATAGAACTCACGCGCCTATGGGCACTAATTGAGATAGAGCCGATGTTCCCAATTACGAATTACGTTATAGATAGTTACACAAACAAATATAGAGTTGTCAACTACAATGGCCGAACCCGTCACCTCAGGAAGTTTTAGCGATTGTTCATTTTATCTCCCGTGAAGTGAGCGCAGAATATGGACAAAACAGTCCACAGTCAAGCTCCGCCACATGCCCGTAAGAGGCCAACACCTTATCCGCGATATAACCAGGTATGTTACCCAGCGGGCTTACACTCACGCCCTTACTTTCGGTTGCGACCAGATTACTCTGGTCTCTCAATTGGTTACGAGTGCGAGGTCGCTTGCGCGGTCCTCTCCTTTACGAAGCGGTGAAACTGTGTAAACCGAATCTATCGCGCACCACGGCATCCTTTACCCGGCTGTTCACCCAGGATCGGTTAGCCGATGGTCGTTTCAAGAGCAGTCGCCGTAAGGTCAGCAACCACCCCCGCTCTATAGAAAACAGTACTGCTTCCAAACTCCTTCGACCGTCAGTCAGAGCGCACAATCGATTGGCTTACGCCGCACGGTGCGCAGAGCGTCCAGGAGCACCAGATGGTTAACGCCTAGAGGAAACTAGCCCTAAGGACAGAGTTCTGCCCGGGCTCGCACTTCATGCATGGAGGCCGCCCGATGGGTGTTGACCCGTGAGTGTGACCAACCCTGAACAGAATGGGTCTTCGTGGCCAACTCGACAAGGCCCATTAGCTCCCATTAGCTTCCACCAGTTAGACAAACAAAATGTGAAAGAAGATAATATAGATCTTATTACATACTTTTTTATTGCAAATATATTCCGATAAATTTGGTATATTGTAGTGGCGATTTGATATTTATGCAATACCGGCAATAGGCGGGGGCACGGCAAACCAGAATTGTTATGTTACAAGAAATGTTAGATAAAATTGAACAGCAGTCTTCTATAGCTTCCTATAGGTAGCTTGGTCCTGATGGCCTGCCTGTGTTTTCCTAGATCGGCTCAACTCACGGTTTAGCTCCCATCCGGTAGCCTCATCAAAGAGGGACTAACCTATAGGGGCCTCTGTGACCTCAAAATCAAAATCAAAATGTTCTTTATTCATATAGACACAATTAAATTTTTTTTTTAATTTATGTTCTTATGATGCGTCCAAGCCTTACTCCCAAGCCGTTTTGTCATTTACATAATCAGATATTGTATAGTATGCTTTTTTATACAATTTTGCTTTGATGGTAGCTTTAAACTTATTTACAGATAGTTCTCTAATAGTATGAGGAAGTTTGTTATAGAAGCGTATACATTGTCCCAAAAAAGAATTGCTTATTTTGTGGAGACGAGTAGCAAGTACAACAAGGTTATGCATATGTCTAGTATTAACATTATGAGTGTCGCTTTTTTTTTTTAAACTTGTCAATATTCTTGTGGACATACAACAGATTTTCGTATATATATTGTGATGCAACATTAAGAATATTTATCTCTTTGAATTTTTCTCTAAGTGAAACTCGAGGACCAAGTTTATATATAGCCTGCTGTCAGTCTGTTATCTGCAGTGGTACATACAGTACATATATAGGCGAAATTGAACTATCCACCGGTATATTAGTATGCCTTGCACACACCTTCTACAAACAAATTTTCGAGGGCTTTTGAAGGGCGAGGAAAAATTTTGCTTGAAGTGACTGGCATTCAGCGGTATGCGGCGGCCTAGATTAACACCATTCCAGGAGAGTTTTCTACTATGTTGAACCGCTGGGATCATTATTAAATTTGTAGGAGTAACTTTGTTTTGTATGACTGTATTTTTGGTAAGAGATTTTATGGACCGGCATGATATTTCACTACTGCAAAGATCATTTCACAGATATTCAAATGCACTATGTCAAATTTGGAAATTATTTTAATATTTAATATTTTTTTAATTGAGGTCACGATAACATATGTAATTAAAATGATAATAAAAATAAAAATATTTGATTGTACATACACTAGCATTTAATATTACAAGTTGTTTAATAATGTACACATCGTAGTGTCTGAAAAAATACGTATTATAATATTCTAGTAGTGTTAATCCATCCACGATGGATACATTAGCCTGAATTATTTACTACTTATTGGCGTATTAGTAACGCCCTTAACGACGTCGTATCCTGATGTCATAGATAATAAATTATGACCTTGCTATCCCATTTTATATCATTGGCGATGGCATTACATACATAATGATCACAATGTATATACTTTCGATCGATGTATTACGACCTATTCGATGATATTTGAAATCATTTATGACGGAGTGACAAAATTAAAGCGAATAGATGTGTCTTCATAAATAAATGGGGAACGAGTAGTTATTGTCTCAAGGATCGGGCGTCTGGCATATTTATTTAAAGATTTAACCCCTCAGGCCCCGATTGGCCGATATCGGCCACAACACGATTCAGCGTGACGGCCCCGTTTTAATTTTATTTTAATTTAATTTGTTTTATTTTATTATGTTTTATTATGTTAATATGTTTCATTTTAATTATGGGTACAGTGGTTTGGTAGTAATTAATGTTTTGGTGAGACAGTGTCGTAATTCACTTTTTTTACTAATTTTTAGTATTTTTTTTTTGAGACAGCAACTAGTTAATCGGCTGAGGGGCCGAGGCCTTAAGGAATAATATAGACCCCAAAGCATTAAAAACTACCTATTATGCTCTATGTCAATAGGTTGATCCAAAACAATTATTCATAAAGTAGAGGTAGCACAGAAGATGATAACCAAAATTATCAACCGTAAATCCTACAGATACCCGTCGGAAAACCTTTTTGAAGAGTTTGGTGTACTTGAAGTAAGGCAACTGTATTTATAATATTGTCTGATTTGCATTAAATTTCAAAATAACAGTGTATCCACACAACAAGTACACCAAACAAGGCGGTCCATAGCGGATATGATAGACGTCCGACGAATGAAAACAACCTTTGGCCAGAGACACTTGATGAATATAGGCCCCAGGTCATACAAAAAATTGGATTAGTCTATAAGGATCGTACACAAAAAACGATGTCACATGTGGCTCATGAATGAAGGTCTGCATGTTAGTCACCAAATTTTTGACCCTATTATATAGATTGATTTTATTATTATTCTTTTTTTATATCGCTGTTGTTGGGTTTTTATTCTTTTTATTCTTTTTTAATTCGATTACATTCAAAATTATATTATAACTAGTAACATGCACATTTATGTATAACTGTATTCTCTGATTATTTCAATTAAATTTTTTGACTATTTATTACAATTTTTTTACATCCATAATTATTTCAATTTGATTATTTCAATTTTTATTGCAACTCCGAATTATTATTTACTTTTTCACATGTATGTAACTGGAGTGTGCGCAGCGAATGATCGCGATTAGCCGTTTCTTCCAGCGCCCTCTATCTGCTCCGTTCAGAATTACTTACCAAATACCTAAATCTAAGAAAAGCACGAAAGAGAGAAGCAGGTAAATGATCGCCATTAGGTTGCAGCCAACCGTAAATTTATTAGATATATTAGACTAATCAATTTTTAACTTAAATGAAATTGCAATTTCATTTATATATATTTTATTGAATAAAATGCGACGAAGTAATTCGTCAAAAGATAACCTTAAATATTGATGAAAACTCACACTTTTACGTATCAGTTTATTTTTAGGGTTGGTATTCAAAAGCTGTCCTTAGCACTTGGTTTAACTTTATAAAAAAAAACCTTTAAAGAGGTTTTTAAGAAACATATAAACACTCTATTTAGGCGTTCTATATCTATCCGCTCTATTTTAATATGTTGGGGACTTCGCCCAAAATATTAGAGTCAACAAAAGAAGTAGATTCTCTAGAATCCAAACCGCAAACACACTTAAATATACACGCGCTAACTGCAATTAAATTCCAACTAAATTCGGCAATTAATGCATACACAGCCGATGACTAATATCGATTCTTCTGATCGATTCAAATCGACACACGTATTTCCCCCACGCGTAGAACATTGCATCATACACACCGTATATAAAGCAGTAGATACATTCGATCAATTATCCATCATTCTCTAAGCGGCCGTCGCCCGCTCCAAGTACGCGTTCATACATCATCATCATCCTCTAGTCGACGATCGACACGCATAGTACTCGCGCCCTTCATCATCTTCGAGTTTACAACCGCCGCGCTTATACCTCGCATCAGTATCCGCGATATCAATCTTCACATACTCAGCCGCGATCATCATCATCACTCACACACTACACGCACCGCGACTTATCATTCGAGGCGTTACCAATGGCAAGCATCAAATACCTTCTGGAATAAATTACTTCACTGCAACAAGACGACTTTTACTACGGAGAAAACCCTTTGATGAGCTCCACCCTTCACTCACGAGCAATTGGAGTCTAGTGAGGGGTGGTTCCTCACAAATATGCGAAATTTAAAAATATATATATATATATATGTTTTTATTTCTTATCATTATTATTTCTATAACATTTTAAACGTACTAATATACATATCTCACATGTATATTCCACTTAATTCCACAAACTAAAGTATTTGTAAAATATTTTATAGTTGTAATATTTATCCTATATACTCGTACATAAACACAACTACCCATATTGCAGCAACCGTCTATATGAAACCAACAGATGAATACCGCACAAAATATCGCCTCGTTACAGGCCCTGCCTAGTGAGTCATAAAATCCAGTCGAAACTGCACTCTATAATAATTTTCCAGGGCTCTAAAATCTGTATTATCATTACGAGTTACCAAATTATAGGTAAATTTATTATGTAAAATTAGGGATAAATAAATAAATAAAAATAAATTGTATAAATACTTGTACTAGGAGTCCTAATGTAACTGTAATCAATTTAACCAAAATTTAACTGGAATTTTAATTTAAGTGTAATTGTAATTTGTAATTTCTAATTGTTATTTCTAATTTCAATTGTAACTGTAATTATAACTGTAATTAAATATTTTACTATATGTGTAATTTAAATGTAAATTAAACTGTTATTTAATTTAAATAGTAGGAGTCTAAATTTAACTGAAACCCAATGAAATTTCTCAATGATGACAAAAAAAAAAACAAAATGTAGACAACATTTCGATCCCTATTTTTACTGACGCCATAATCCGCTGCAAGCCCACCACAGATAATGGCTGGTTAGCGTGTGGGTCCAGCGAGCAGAAGGTTCGCGACATGCCCGAATTAGAGGACTGGGACAGAGCGTTGAAATGTAAAGCAGCGCTTCCGGGAAGCAAAAAAAGTTACTGAAACAGAGGCAAAAGCTTGCTGAACGGACGCGTTTACCCTCAGAGCGAGCGCGGACAACTAGTTAGATGGGCTGTTTTATTTCCCGGCGTAAAGCTGCAAGTTTAAATTGAGTGGAGCCGAGCGGCAACCCGATAAATACTGCCGAAATTAATTTGGTCACGTTATATGGTCGACGGTTTTATAATAAAACTGACTTGATTGGTGTGGTTAAATTAATGTCAATTTAAATAGCAATCTTAAACGAGAGTTTATATTTTAAATTAATTTGAAAGAGATTGAGTTCACGGCGAAATGACACGCAACGAAAAGAGACGAAAAACCATATATCAGCAAAAGAGCTATACTTTTACGTATAGGTACAAGTCTTTAAAAATTACAAATATTTCGTCCCTCTTAAGATCTATCGTATCTGAATTTTACTACTTTTTTGGAGACACATTATATTCGTTATATTCACATTTTAAAAAAAAACTGCTAAAAAACTTCTTAAGCACATGGGACCTGGTCATATTTTTAAATATAGCTAGTCGTTTAACCAAGGTTAAGTATCGCATGTTCTACTTTAGATACTTGATGGTCGTAAAATCACTACATTATCATTAATAATCTCAGTTTAATTAGCCTATCTGCCAGGTTAACATGTTTAGCATGTTAATTTTTCTCATCTATAAAGTTTACAAAGGTCAACAGAGGCTAGTTAGTAGTTTTTCTTATTCTTTAGAAAATCATACATTTATTCGAATACAATCGACCACATACGATGGTTCATATTGGTACATTTCTTTATCATTCTAATACGAAAGGCAGAAAACATTTGTGCACGCCACATTTTGCAATTGATAAATTCCATATTTTGTGGATAAGTGTGAAAATTTGCTAAAATTTCAGCAATAATTGACAGTGGGAGGGATCGTATTTGGAAATCCCCAATCTCGATCAGATTGCATTTTTTATACAAACAAATCGATAGGTAATTTAATTTCGATATTTAGTAAAAAGAAATAAAGAAAGAAATAAAATAGCTTTATTGTACCAAAAACACTAACATTGATGAAGAAAATCCTAAATTTAATTTTATTTTTTACAAACGACGGGCTTATCGCTTTACGATTTATTAGAGCCAACCGTTAAAAAGACTATATGGGCTTAAATTATGAAACTAACTATTGAACTATGAAAATCTAGCAAAAGCATTGCTGTCTATAAACCTGCCCTATCTATTTGATCCTGTCCGATTTAGTAGTTTACAAATTTACATGTACGGATTCCGTGCGGACATCGACTAATCCCACGAATATAAATCAAGATAACATCCCTTCGACCACCCTAAAGAAGAGCCTGACTGGTTAAATCGACTTGATAGGATAATAAAGTAAACTATAATGCTAAATACTAAAACCCATTCTATTTATTTTTTTAATATTTTATAAAATTATCCAAATCAAAATATTGATTTTGGCAAAAAACACAAGTATAAAAAATAATATTTTTAACAACTTTTTCTTGCGAAGCAGATAAGATGACGTTGGTGTGGATTTTATCATCCCTTTAGATTGTGCATCTGTCCTGGGGTTATAGTATTTTAGACATAGTGACTTTACTTTAATTTTTTTTTTTATTCATTCCGATCGCTCATTATTTTCTTAAAAATAAATAAGGTAAATATATAAATAAATATTTCATTTTACATACATACATAGAAAAATATTTAAATATATAAATAAGTAAATAAATAAATCTATAAATAAATAAACAAATAAATTAATTAATAAATTAAGTACGTTTAAAAGGTACCTGTATGCACATATACAAAAATCTGGTTTCTGTATGCACATATAAGAGTCTAATTATTAAATATAGTATTATCAATTTATTTTGAACATAACTAAATGTATTTATTTTCGAGTATCAATTAACAGATAATATGTCAAATATGGCCTAAGTCAGTTTATGCCCGTAACAATTTCTTTATGGATGTTAAACATTTTCGTATATATTGTTTCTTTACATGTATCTACAGTAAATGTATTTATTTATTCTTAGAAATTGATTACAGATAGAGAAACAGGCAGACAGATAGACGTTGCACTTTTTATTCGAATCAATGTAATGAATTGAGTAAAGAGAAAGAGAAAAAGGAATGAATGGAATAAACACATCGGAATGAATGGATAAGAGGGAAGAATTCTTGTTAACGAGCATTTAACGCCCAAGAACAAGGAACTTTTCAATAAATTGCGATTTTTATTCTAAAAAACGATACTTCTCAAGCGCGTTGTATTATATCTGAATCGCAACTAAGCAGATTTTTTTATAAAATTTATTCGTAAAACCATTTTTTTGTAACATCTTAACTATTGATGCATTTTACTACTTCTTTACTTTTACATGATTATCAATAAAATTTAGATAACCTTAACCCTTCAGGCCTCGGCCCCTCATCCGATTGACAAGTTGATGTCCCAAAAAATTTTAATAAAAATTTGTAAAAAAATTTAATTATAACACTGTCTCACCAAAACATTAATTACTGCCAAACCGCTGTACTTAAACTGTACCATAATTAAAATAAAACATATTAACATAATAAAATAAAACAAATTAAATTAAAATAAAATTAAAACGGGGCCGTCACGCTGACTCGTGTTGTGGCCGATATCGGCCAATTGGGGGGGTCTAGAGATTAAGGAAATTATTTAAGATACTATTATAGGATGCATTTAATCGGCCAATAAAACATTGTATCAAAATAACTTTTTAAAATAACTATTTATGACACACAAATACATAAATAAATAAATAAATATTAAGTATGTAGAGAAGCTATTATATGTAAAGCGTTGTAAATATAATCACTAACGTCAAAACGGTATGAAATCACAACTAAAATCTGTTGGTAAATATTATACACGCTGACGTGGTGCGCGGTTGCCGCTGCAATCCTATCTGTCAACGTGCAGTAATAAATGCATTTTGCGGCTGAAAAAATGCGTTCAGAGCATGAAATATTGCCACGGTCGTAATTTCAGCTCATAACGCTCCGTTTATTCGTTCCCACTGCGCTCTGCGTGTACGACTGAATGTAATAAATGGCGTATACCAGGTTTTTACTTAGCTGTTGTGTTACTGTATGCAGAAGCAATTTTATAGGATGGTTTACCGGAACGATTCATTGTCAACACGAAATGTTTTTTTTAACCGACTTCAAAAAAAAGGAGGTTATCAGGTTGTCTTGTTGTAAGGTTGTTAAATTTATTTATTTTGTTTTATTTTGTAATGAGTGCCGATTATTTGGGAGACTAATGTTAATAAGAATTTTTGAATTGAATTATACCTCGTGAATACGCGAACAAAAAGGTGAGAGTTTTCGATTTTATGAATGTCAAAATGACCAGCGCGCCAGTTCCGTATTCACTACTCGAATCGGTTCACCCAAAACTGCACGTAAGGACTCCCTTCGGTAGGACGTCTTACAATAAGTACTTATTACAATGGTTACGACTAATTGTAGCGAACAAGTTCAAGAATCAAACATAAACAGTTCAGAGAAACCGTCACATCGTGTGAATTAGGTTGTATATATATTTTTTTTAATGTTTGTTACCTCAGAACTCTGCCATTTATGAATCCATTTGAAATTTTTTTTATTTATTTGAAAGCATATGCTTACAGATTGGTCTCATTATTATCAAAATCCTGTTCTGATCATGGGATCCATGAAGAATTAAGGGAACTCCTCAAATATTATCATATGAGGTTAAAAATTTACATGTTGGTTGAATTCCGGTGACATTGGGTTTTTTATGGTGAGCATGACCTGATTCTACACCCTGGGTTGGCTCTCGACGAGGGGACTCCTCAACGGTCAACAGCATAGAAACGAAATGTTGTATACTCATTCAGTTATAATAGCCCGTTCTAAGTTTCACCATGACATGGCTGCGGCACGCAGGGCTGGCTCGCGATTAGTGGACTGCTCAACGGTGAACAGCAGAGACACGAAATTTTGTATATGCATTCAATTAAGACAGCCCGTTCTAAATTTCTCGAAGACAGGACTACGGCAACCAGGGTTGGCTTCCAGCGAGGGAACTCCTTAACGGTCAACAGCACAGACAAAAAATATTGTATACATATTCAATTATGGTAGCCCACTCTAAGTATCGCCATGACATGGCTGCTACACTTATAAAAAAATTGGAGTTGTTTTTTTTTCTGTTAAAATTGCCTTTTATTTATAATTTATTTTATTAATAATATGCAATAATTATATTTATGTGATTATCTCATTGAAAACAAGATTTCATATCCATTTACAATTAGCTGTTTATGATGATAAAAATATAAGCAAAATATTATCAAATAAGTTGTAATTGGTTGATTCACTGTGATTAAAAATGTTGGACTTATTAATCATTCCATGAATATTAAAGAAAAAACTGATAATTAGGAAACAAAACTTTGTTATCAGTAGTTACTTTCCTACATATCATTTTCGATACCACCATACTAAGTATAATGAGAAACTACAATATAAGTTATATCCCTAATGATTGATGTGTAATAAATTTGTTATATTTAATTTTATTTTCCAATTAAATTCATATTAATAATTGTTCGCGTTAGCACAAGTATTAACTACCTATCTTGGCGTGGGCGCCAAAAACATACCTGCAACGTCACTAACGAAAGTCCATTTATTTATTCCTGCTGTGAAGGGAAGGGTTTATGCCTAATGCTGACGTGCTTTATACATTCGATTGTATAGTATGTTTGCGCTATCACCCTCTCTCGCAGTTATGTTTCTTTTCGTGATATAGGAATTTTGAATAAATAATTACATACTGATAATGTAGGTACAGTGCTGTTCAAATTAGATGGGACTAGCGGGTTTTCCTATATTTAGAGTATTAACTGAAAACGCCTTTCGATGTAATTTTTTCATATCAGAAAGACCTGTACGTACATATATTAGAAATTCACCCAAAATTGTGAAGCAGATTTTTATTTTGATTATTATTCCTAATCAGATTTTTAAAAACAATCTATTCAAGTAATCTTTCGAGAAGAAACACATTTTTAAAAACAATCTTTCAAGTAAAAACAAATTTTTAAAAACAATCTATTAATAAAATGCTCTGTCCCGAACCAACTATAACTATATGTGGGCTATAACTCTCTTAAGTTGCGTAGAGAAATGCTCGCCATGGCCTACGTTTTCAAGCTGATTAGGGGAAGAGTTGATAATCCTAGCATGCTAGCGAAGGTTTGTCTCTTTGTCCCGGACAATTATAATCGTGCTCGCACTCATAATCTATTTGCGGAGCCGTCCTCGCGCACCAACCTAAGTCGATGGAGTCTGCTTACACGAGCTTTGCGGCACATAAATGCGCTATATTCGACAGCGCCAGACTTTGATATTTTTACAGCGAGCCCGCATCTCTTCAAGGTGTGGGCATTGCGCTACTTGTTTATGGCAGAATAACATAAACTGTTTTCACTCTTATGTACTGTAAGTTTGTAAGTTTTTCTATTCTTAATGCCGGTATTTGTATTTAACGCTTATTTAAACATGTTATGTATGTACTTGTAAGAATTCTATTTTTTTTTATATATTTATGTGTATATGGCATATCAACGGATTGGTAGAAACTGTATGACTAACTAATGTTGATTTGTTATGAAATAAATAAATAAATAAATAAATAAATAAATAAACCCTGGCTGCAGCAGCTATGTCATGATGAACCTTAGATCTATCATAATTGAATGCTATACAGAATTTCGTGTTTGTTCTGTTAATCGTTGAGGAGTCCCCTCGTTGGAAGTCAACCCTGGGTGCAGCAGCCATATTGCGGTGAAACTTTGAACATCATATCATATCATAATTGAATGCATATACAAAATTTCGTTTCTGTTTTGTCGACCGATGAGGAGTCCACTCGTCAGCAGCCGACCCTGGATGCACCAGCCGTCTAATGTTGAAATTTAGAAAGGGCTATCATAATTTAATGCGTATACAAAAATGTGTGTGTGCTGTTGACCGTGGGAGAGTAGTCTAGCTGGGAGCCGATCCTGGGTGTAGAATCAGGGCATGCTCACCATAAAAATGCATTGTCATCGGAACTGAACTAACAAGTAAATTTCAAATTTAAAGGATAAGAGGAATTGGTTCTAATTCAGCTTGCAAGATTTCACCTAAACAAACTAATATACATCATACTGACAACATTGCAAGGTAAATCTAAGGTAAATCTAAAAATAAGCTTTTAAAAACAGGATTGCTCAAACAAATTTATCTCATCAATATTTGAGTTGTACCATTAAATACAACTATAAACTATAAAAATAAAACTGTGTTCTGTGACAAATTTGTTATATTTCTGCCAAATGTAACAAATCTATAACATACCGTAAAATGCCCTAACTCTAACCTCCTAACCAAATAATGTACCACTGCCGTTTTTTTAAATATTTTTCTTAAATTTTATTTATTTATTTATTTTAAACAACATGCATTACAGACGAATGGCTATGATATTCGGTATACAGTACAATAAAACGTGCAGGAAAAACAAGTTAAACCCATAGCCGTTGGCTCATCGCATACCTAACTGAGCAAGAACACCCGTATCTAGGGATGCTGATATTCAACTTAGCATATTGCGAGCTGACAGGTATGACGTTCGGTTATATAATTATTATTGGAATAAAGGGTATATAATTATTATTGTATTCGGTTATATAATTATTATTGAAATATAATATGGGTCACCTGTGGAAACGAAGAGCATCTGTTCAATTATGTTTTTATTTTGTCATGAACATGACTAAATGCTGAACGAATCGCTTTATGAGTCATCAATCGCCCGCGCGCATCGAGAGTGGAAGGCCATTTTTGTGTTTCGCTATAATTTCTGCTATAGCAGAAAATATACCGAAACACACAAAATCACCTTCTCTCACTGCACGTAGGCGATTCACTCTCACTGCACGTAGGCGATTGATGACTCACAAAGCGATTCGTTTTGCATCCAGTCATGTTCATAAAATAAATATAATTGAACAAACACTCTTCGTTTCCACAGGATGACTCATTTTATAAGGTTAGGAGGTTATATTTAGGACAGTTTAAGGTATGCTAGTAGTGGACATAAAAAATACTTATTAGTATTTAGTGAATGTGATTTTTTTCTGAATTTTAATACTAATCCACAAACACCTGATTTGAAGACATGTTTTGTTTGACCCAATGAATTTGAACACCTGTGTATATCTCTCTTTATCAAAATGAGCGTTTGCCGGGGAACAGAGTATATAAAATGGAGACAAAGGAAGGTGGAGTTTGTCGCAGAATTAGAATGCCGAATGTGTCTGCATTGAATGTCACGGCATCCTTCCTTGGATCCCTTCAATTAGGCAATTCGGGGCAGAGCTGCGCTGAGTAGAACTCGCGTGTGACCTTTGTTTCGCTCGCTTCGTAATCACGTTGGGGAATTTCGGCTTGTTACACTAATTAAATCCAAACCAGTTATCATTAGTGAAGATCATTAGCACGCCCGCACCTCGCGTCCTCTCATAATATTCAGAGTAATGAACATCGATGCTACATACAAATGAATTCTCCCAAGGGAGCCCCCGGCTATCGATTTCGACACTCCCAACTGCGCTAGTTCATGACGATAATCTTTCGGCGTTTTTCACGCTTCTACATTGCGGTTTTAGTATTTAATTATTAATTCCTTACGCAATTCTTCTGCTCCTTACTTCATATCATGAAGTCGCGTTTCTTAAGTCACAAGTTAGATAGAAATTCTTCATTGCACATTTATAAGAAAAAAAACATTTAACAGGCGGACTTATTGTTTAAAATAAAATTTCTTAGAGCCAACCTTCGTGGAAGTGTAAGAATTTAGGTGCCAATAGATAAAAAAAATACATAACAAAAATTAATCAACTGATAAAATTGCCATTTATTAAATATAATTAGGAATTGGAATATTCGCAAGGGGGCAAGGATAGAAGAGGATGGGATGAGATGTAGGATAACTAGGAATTTAGGGACTTGAAAAGCTTTTTCAGAGATACTTGAAAAGTAGAACCGTTGGTGCGTTTCTGATATTTGACGGCAGCTGGTTCCATAGTCTAGCTGCATGAACGGTGAAGAATTAAGTAAAAAAAAGAATTATGAGTGAGAATCGCAATTTTACTATCCTGACAGGAGCAAATTAAATAACCATGACTTCCTTAGTGATTGAACTTTTCGATTAGGTAGGAGGGAGCGGTAGGATTATTGAGGATGTTATAAAAAAGGAAAGAATATCGTCGGTGATACTGCAAAACCGCGTAAACTCTCTTCTGCTAAGTTTACAGGAGAGCATTAAAACCGTTTTTTTATATATTGCAAAGAATAAAAAAACAAAAATCCATTTGGAATATATACTTTATTTTAATTGTTTCCAATAAAATAATAATTTTAACAATATTATATACAATTGGAACTAAATAAAACGTATAGGTACTACAAAATGTACTATATTGTAATATAATGCAAAAGAATAATACTAAAATATATTTAGATCGTTATATTTATATATTTGTGTAGGTATATATGTGTATGTATGTGTGTATGTGTATATGTATCTATATGAGTACCTACGTCAGTTAGGCTTCTCCATCAAGTCAGAAAATAAGTCGTATGCCCAGATACAGGCTATATTTGGCCTCGTTGGGTATGCGCTAAGCATCGTCATGTGAATGTGGGCCGTTGTTTCTTCGCACCGTTACTTGGTATGACCATTTTTATGTGTTTTATAATTATGTTTTGTAATGGTCATAAAACCATTACGGGTTTAACAAACAATATAATAAACAATTATTGCCAAAATTAGTTAATAAAAATAAAATAACAATAATATAGGATACAAGCGAATTTTATCGCACAATAGGCATCACTAGCGATTAGATGGAACACGGGTGTAGAGAATCGCTAGTGAGAGTAGTTTTTTTTTTTTTTGGCCCGAAGCACTCGCCGGGAAAGGTCGTCGTTTCAGCGCGGCGGTCGGTTTTTGCCTCGCGGCGATTACCGGCCGCCGGAGCTCATTTCACGACTTCGAAGTGGCCTACCTACATCTACGAATAAAATATAAAAGTCAAAGTCATCTTTAGAAATTATAACTAGAATCAAGTGCGGCGCAGGCAAAGCATTCCAGCGTGATCTCCACATCCTATTTGGGGCAAGTAGATTATATTCTCATTTTCGGTTTTTTTTAAAGTAAAATTCGATTTCTATTATTCTAACTTGCAATACCACAATCGTGCAATACTTTTAGTCCTTCAGACCCGTCTTGCACGACATATACGTGCTAACCCGTTTTTCTGAATATAGAAATCCATAGTTTCTAATATAGGATCAACGATAGACACCGCCAATAAATCTAAAATCATTTCGGCGATCTCTACTTAAAATGTAGGCTGTAAAAATATATAAATATAATTAAAATCCACGTTAGACAATCTTGGGATTAAAACGTGGCGAAATCAGAGTGGCATTGAGTTCTTCCCGAGGCAATTAAAAATCAGATAAATTAATAAAATAGCTTATGAAGTAAAATACCAAATTATAGATAAATATAAATGCAAGTCATCGTCAGGGAATACGTAATATTTCCAAATTTAAATATCAGGGAAAATGATAGAGCAAAAGACTACCGTCGTTTACGATAGTTGAAAGTGCAGCGTACCCGACACTAAAATTGCCAAATCATTGTAGGGCAAAAATAGGAAAAACCAGTTACGAATAATGCTCATCGAAACGCGGGTAAAATGTAATAATTGTAACGTACGCTCGTAAAATCTCGCAAGGCCTTCGACGATCGACGTATTAAAATTAAGTTTCATAAATAATATAAATATTCAATATCACACATATAGTTTCGGGAAATGTCTTCGCAACAGGTTATAGAAAAATAAATAGTAAATTTGGGTCGAAAAAGTATCTTTTATTTTACTCATAATCATCTCAATATCAGAATAATTTCAATTTTAAATATCATCATATATCATATATTTCATTTTCATTTTTTTTATATAAATAAAATAGACTAAAAAAACCATAAAAGGAAAGGATTGGTTGAGATATATTTATAAAATATTAAAATCAGTTTCCAGTATTATTTGGGAAAATTCATTAAATTCAGAATTCTTTATTAAGGAAAATAAAGCACACTTATTTATGTTACAAATTAATTTTGCGCATATTCCAGCAAGATTTAAGTTAAATTAACCGAATCCGCCGTCGCGTCCGCGCCATCTAGCGGCGAAACGCGGGCATTAGTAGCACAATGCAGGTTGAGCAAAATGATGTCCATCTTTGCTAAGTAACTCGCCGCGCCACCGCTAGAGGGCGTTCGAACGAGAATAATAATATATTATTTAGTAAGGGAAATGGTTCAATAATTTAGCAATTCAATATCCATAAAAGGCCGTTCATCCCATAGGGATGGTCATCTTACCGTAGACTGGGTCACTAAGGGATTCTAAATACCCCCGTGCCTGAGATGGACTGAGCGAACCGACGCAAATCCCGACGCAGCCTACGTACCCCTGCCCCAGAAGAATTCTAAACGGTGGAAGGACTCTGGCACTTGTTCATAGATCCGAAATAAATCTTCTTCTCCTTCCGGGCTGGCGCCCACTATATAAACAAATCTCTCCATATCGTCCGGAAGTATATTGGTAAAATAATAATATTGTAATCTATAAAATTAACTGATATATTAAAAATTATTCGGGTCTCATGACAAATTGGCGCCCAAAGTGGGTCTATTTTCTTTTCAAACTTTCAAACAAATTGGCGAGCCAACGGGGGCTAATTTTTTTTCAAACATTCCAAACAGTATTATTTTTCAAAAACAATTTTATCTTCTGTTCGACTAAATGACCAAGTTGGACGCATGACAAATTGGCGTCCAACTTGGGGCCTATAGATCTTTTCATAATAATTTATTTTATTGTCCCATCAATTTTTTTACAAACAATTTTTTTCAAAATAACTCTTACCTTTTGTTTTGAAGTGACCACGCCAGTCGTCATGACAAATTGACGCCTGCTCGTGGGGCTCTTTTTTGTTTTCAAACTTTAGAAACAATTTTTTTTACAAACAATTTTTTTTTTCAAAATTCTAAAGCGATCACGCTGGTCGCCTACAAATTTCCCGCCCTCCCACCCTTTCTTTCTTATATATCGCAACTTTTCAAAATATTAATATATTACTGTTGCGAAACTATTATTAAATATTTATTATTATTTTTATACAGGCAACGAACTTGGTACTAATTAATTTTTTTAAAATATAAAATAAACACAACACACACGTACACGTTTACACACCGGCACGCCCTTAAAAACACTTTAAAATTTTAATAAAATTTTCATAAAATATTTATAAATACAATTTTCATATAACATCTCTAATAAATGATTCAGTTTTAGCTTTTATAAACGAAAGATAAACATTGCGTCAACTATAATAATAGCAAAAATTTCTCTGTTATTATATAAAATTGCAAGCACTTATACATTGACATGGAATACCTAGCGTCGCAAGTGAACCATAAGGAACTCTAACAAATGTGAAAACTAGAAATACGTACGAACACTACTGTGTGCGTCGAACAGTACATGGGCTTTAGGCACTTAGGAAAATTACGATTACAGGAAGTTTAATATATCTGATAGTGACAAAATAAGTAAATGAATGAGAAACAAAACACTGCAAACAAAAACGTAAAGAAAGGAATAAACTTTAGGAAAAACGAAACAAACTAATTTCGAAAAATAATAATATTAAATTATGGTAACAAGGAACTACACTTAGAGGTGCACACGAATACAGGGTGTCAAAAAAATAATACACGCAGTAAAATTTAAAACTTACTTAACCTCATGCAAATTTAAATAACATATAATAACTTAGAATCAACACTTAGAAATATACCCTGATATACAGGATGGTTCAAAAAAAAAATTTTTTTTTCTTTTTAATAAATTTTAATTTTGTTTTTTTTTTCTCTTTAACTTGTATTTCTTTCATGTGAATCATCGTCTAGCTTTAACACTTAAATATGTACTAATAATTTTCAGCATTCACCTTACACACTTGAAATTTTTAAAATTGCATCTAACACACGACTTCACACTGTTCAACTATAACAAGATTTGAATTTAATTTCTTTTTTTCTTCTCAAAACACTTACACACATAAATTTGGTAAGTGGTTGACACATTGAGCATATCGGGAAGCAATCGCAAAATGGCACCCAGGAAAACAAAAACGGCAGCTAGATCACGACGTCAACAGTCACCGGAAAATATACGCGAGGAAACCAATATGAAAAACAAAATTTCGGAACAACGGGGAAAACAAGACTTTGAAAATCCAACTCATGGTAATATCTCAAGACTGGAAGAATCAATTCATTACGAAAAAACGAATAATTCGAGGATCTACGCCACTTCGGAAATAAACAGCGAAGATGAGGATTTATATACCAGGAAAAACAGCAACAAAACGCCAGATGCAGCAGCGGAATCGGGAATCTTCCAAACCTCGAACAGTGGAAAGCACAAGATTACACCCAGCTTATACAAATGGAATTTGAAGTTTGATGGCAGCACACCTGTCTTGGACTTCATCGACGCGATAGAGGACAAAGTTCAATCAAGGGGAGTTTCGGAAAAGGAACTAATACAGGGATTCTCCGACCTTCTCGAAGGATCATCACTCTTCTGGTTCAGAAGCATAAGACATCACGCAACATCCTGGAAAATTCTGAAGAACGCGCTGATAAACAAATATGAGCAATTGAATTACCAAACACGCCTGGAAAATAAAATGCGGAACACGAAACAAAACATTGGAGAAACGATGAACGATTTCGTCACCCGAATTGACAGCATCAACAGCAGATTGTCGCCGAAATTGAGAGACAGCACTATTCTAGAGATTATAAAATTGAACGTGCTACCGCTATACCACACACTGCTAGGGACCACCAGACTGGAAGGGATAGGAAACTTATTGGACGTAGCCAAAAACTTCGAGCAGTACGCGCTAGAGCCAACAACTACAGCATCGAGCACCACCCAACATCGCCAAAATCCCTCAGGAAAAATACACAGTAAGGCCCAAATAGCAGCAATGGAGGAGAGCGACGAATACATCAACAACGAACAGATGGAGATAGCGGAAATTCCCCAAGGCAACTACTACAGACCACGTCATGTGACACCGCCACAGCAGCACAACAGGCCCACGTATGCTAAGCCATCATTCGCTACACAACGACCACAAATCCACGAGAGGCACTACCAAAACCCCCCTCAGCAACAGAAATTTTGCAGAAAATGCGACACACAAGGTCACACGTACAAAGAATGTCAACGCTATCCGATACCTATCTGCTTCAAATGCAAGCTGCAGAACGTCTACACCCATTCATGCACTAGATGCAACAACCCTCCGCCACCGCCACATGAAAATCAGCCAAAAAACGCGTTTGGCCACGGGAACCGGAGTTAGACAGAGCCGCTACCGTGGAAAACTTTACTTTGTCAACAAAAACACAAGATTACGACGTGCGCCCACATGCAAATATTTCCATCCTCGGAAAAACGTACAAAGGATTGGTGGACACGGGCTGCGCGATATGTATACTTGGAGGACAAACACACAGCCGTTTCACGTCAATCAAAAAAAAGGCTATGCACCCGGAAAACCGCATAACAACGGCGGATGGAGCTGGACAACGGATACTCGGCTCAGTAACACTGCCAGTAGTATACAAGGGAAGAAGAGAGAACATAAACTTCATCATCTGCCCAACAATAAAAAAGGACATCATCTTGGGAATCGAATTCATCAGCCGATTCGGCGTGAAAATTTCCGTCAACGAGGAAAAGGACATACAGCTCGCGGAACTAAGTCATACAATAGGACGACAGATAATCAACGTAGACGATTTGACGCCACATCAATTACGACGCCTAGAAGAAGTCAAAAAATTATACGAAGATATCTCCTTTGAAAAGATGGGGCTGGGAAGGACTCACTTGATCGAACACAAAATCGTAACCACCGGAGACCCGATCAGACAAAAACCATACCTCCTAGCGCCGGAAAAGGATAAGTTAGTAAAAAAGGAAATAGACGAAATGCTTAAATTAGGGGTAATTACGCCAATCAAATCGCCGTGGTGCAGCCCAATATTGGTCGTCAATAAAAAGGACGGAACGCCCAGAGTATGTCTAGACTCCAGAAAGTTAAATGAGGTCACAATAAAAAACCATTACCCCATGGCATCGGCCCAACGAATCCTCGATAATCTTGGAAATTCAAAATACCTAACATCGATTGACCTGTCAAAAGCCTTCTGGCAAATTCCCATGGAAAAATCGTCAATTCAGAAAACCGCCTTCGCCGTGCCCGGAAAAGGCATGTACGCATTTGTACGCATGCCCTTTGGTACATGCAACTCGTCATCAGATCTCGCAGCGTTAATGGACCGAATTTTCGGACCGGAATACGACAGCAAAGTATTCGCGTATGCAGACGACCTAATAATAGCCTCCGCCACATATGACGAACATATCGACACACTAGTAAGAGTCAGAGACAACCTGAAAGAGGCCGGCTTAACAATAAATCTCAAAAAATGCGAATTTTGTAGGCCAGAACTTATATACCTCGGATATGTAGTAGACGGGCAAGGTCTGAGAACGGACCCTGGAAAAATTGAATGTGTAAGAGATTTCCCAAGACCAAATAGCGTGAAACGTGTAAGAAGCTTCCTCGGTCTCTGCGGCTACTACCGACGCTTCGTAAAAGAATACTCAAAAATAGCAGCACCTTTATGCAAGCTCACAGGAGGAAAGAAAGGCGTCAAAGTAAATTTCGAATGGAACGAAGAGGCAGAAAAATCTTTCAACACACTCAAGGAAGCGCTAATATCGGCCCCCATACTAAGATGTCCGGATTTCACCAAGAAATTTACCATAAGTTGCGATGCAAGTGACATAGCCGTAGGCGCAGCACTCACCCAATATTCGGAAGAAGAGGAAATGGACTTGCCAATTTCATACTTTTCGCGCACACTGAGCAAAGCAGAGAGCAACTTTTCAGTTACAGAGAAAGAGCTCCTGGCAGTTTTGAGAGCAGTCCTTCATTACAGGACATATGTAGAAGGTTCCAGGTTCAAAGTAATAACTGATCACAGCAGCTTAAGGTGGCTGACAAATCTCACCAACCCCACAGGTCGTCTGGCGAGATGGAGCACCCTGCTTTCGCAATTCGACATGGAAATCGTGCATAAAAAAGGCAGTCTGAACGTGGTAGCGGACGCACTGTCAAGAATCCCATGCATGGAAATGTCCACGAAAGTCACGAAAGATGATTGGTACGATCGGATGTACAAAACCGTAGAAAAAGAACCTTATACAGCCACGGAATACAAAATTGAGGAGGAAAAACTATACAAATACTTTCCCCCAAAAAAAGGTGAGAACCTCCGAAATGCGTGGAGACTGGTACTCAAATATGCTGACAGAAAATCGACGATAAAAGACATCCATGAAGGGGAGTTTGCTGTACATTTTGGCATTTTCAAAACCCTGAGAAAGTTACAAACATATTATTATTGGCCCGGAATGCAAAAGGAAGTCAAGGCATATGTCAAAAATTGCGATACTTGTAAAGCATACAAGATAAAGACAGGACCTGCACAAGGGCTCATGGTGACTCCAAAAACAGTGAACACTCCAATGCATACGATCAGTATAGATCTGGTGGGACCCATGCCAAGATCACTGAGCGGCTTCACCTATATACTCTCTGTGATCGATTTATTTACAAAATTTTGTTGGCTATTCCCGTTAAGAAAAGCCACCTCAGCCAATATTATCAAACACCTAGAAAATAACGTATTTCTGGCGTACGGAACACCTGCGGTAATAACGTTAGACAACGCATCATATTTTAGGTCAAAAGCATTCAAAAATTTTACGGAAAAATATAAAATCCCAAAATTATTCTATGGATGCGTATATGCTCCTCAATCGAACGCAGTCGAACGTTATAATCAAACTATAGAAACGAGTTTATCAATTCTAGCAGGAAAAGATCAAAGATCGTGGGATAAACATTTATCTTTAATCCAAAACGCGTTAAATAATCATCAAAATCTGGCAACAGGCTTTACCCCATCATACCTTATGTACGCTCGTGAACCAATGGTTGATGGCCGCTACCATAAAATGTTTAGTTTCATTCCAAAAGAAAAATCCAAAATAGCAATAGACAGTCCACAGGAATTCGCAAAAGGACTCGAGACGCTCGCGGACGCATATGACGTCGTGCGGGAAAGACTCATGGAAGCTTTCAAAAATAACGCCTCAAAATATAACCTGAGGAGAAAGCACGTCGAATTCTCAGTCGGTGATTTCGTATGGGCGAAAAATCACATGCAATCGCGAAAAGCAGAGTTTTTCTCAAACAAACTAGCGCCCAGATATTCAAAATGCAAAATCATCGCGAAAAAGTCCCCCATAGCCTATGTATTGGTTGACGAACACGGCAAAAATCGTGGGACGTACCACATAAAAGACCTGTGTAAAAATTAGGGTCACACAAAAAATACGCAGAACATTTCACATTGCAAATAACATTCGCATAATATCCACATGTAATCCGGAATATGCAAAATCACAAAAAGCAACGACTATATTGGGTACACCGTGAGATAGTTGCAAGTGAAAAGTAAAAGAAAAAATATAAAAACAGAGCAAAATACAAAATATTAAGTAAATAAATGTAACAGATAAAGTATATAAGTATTCGATACAAGTATTCAAGGCTAAAAAAAAATAATAATCACACATAAAGAAAAAGTAACAGACACATAAGGGCGTAGCATGATAAAAATAAAAACACATACAACACTAAATTTTCAATAAGTAAAATAAATAAATATATAATTTCACATACAATAGATAACATCATTAAAAAAAAAATTTTTTTTTAAATAAAAAAAAAATTTTTTTTCTTAACATCTTATCCGGCTAAGAACCCGGATTGTCTAAAAAAAAATAGGGAGAAAGAATAGTACCAAGTTTCGCGGCAAAATATATTTATATAAAATATCATATATATGTATATATCTAACATATAAAATAGTAAAAAGGAGCCATGCGGATAAGTCTAAGGATTGAGATACTTCTATACCTATCATTTTATACTATATATTTGCATATAAGCAAAATCAGAAGGGTTCGGTGATCTAACCCTGCTCATGGAGTAAAAACACCTGGGTGCTTGATACCCGTCTATTGTAAACATCACCTGACATGTAGAATTAAAATTTACTTTGATCAGCTCTGAAGGATACAAATTATTTTATATTATTATATTTTAAATAGAGTATACCGGACGTTAAGCCGTTCGCGTTCAAATTAAAATTGTTCACGGACAAGTCCTAAATTCATTTATGAATAAACTCTACTATTATTATTTATTTCTACTACTATGTAATTACATGGCAAAAACTGCTGACATTTCTAATTAGCGACTAGAATGATCACGATAAAAAAAAACCATTGTATATTACAACATATAGCTACAGAAAGATCTCATCCGATCCTGAATTTATCAGGACATGGAATATATTTCCATACCATGAATTGTTTTTATTGTCTTTTTTCTTCAAAAAAGACTTATAGATTTTCCGTTATGTCCCGCTGAAACGCTGCTCAAAATTAGTTTGTCCATAAACGCTTATAGTTAGTAGCGAATTAATCTTAGCTGAACACGTAATTTCTGGAGAAATGTACAATACTATAGAGAGGAATCATTTGTACTGTCAAGAATTGGTAAAAATAATAAATACAAGGCAGACAGTTTTAGGTATGAAAGGTTAAACATAAATAGGGCTTTGAACGGAGAGGTAAGAAAGTAGAATGAATGAGCCCATGAAAGAGAAAAACTTAAGCTAAATATTGAAAATTTTATCATTCACACTCAAGACAACAATAATAACATCTCAGTAAAATATATGTTCAACACAAACATTAAATTCGGAAGGCTTAAAAACCTGATAAGTTAAATAAATTCTTGCCGAACAAGGTATATAAGATTTACTATTAACCTACTACTACTAGAGTAAATTACGTAGTTAATATGCGCTTTAGATCGCAGAACAGTCACCATATATAGTATCATAAAAATTTTTTAAAAAATCTAAAGATTTCCCATATTTTTCTATTAAATTAAAGACTATAGTGTCCACGCTTCCGCATGAATTAAAATTATGTGGATCGACGTCTATTATTGTTTCAACAGAGACTGGTCACCAATATATAGTTCATTTCTATACAAAAAAAACTTATAAATATTTTTAAAAGGGAAATCTCATATATATATACATATCTTATATTTCACTCGGGGAGACCAATACCACTGAGACGGTGAATAATCTATTATATGAAAAATTATCAATGTCATTGGAACCCTCACCATGACATACTATTAACAAAAATACTTGGTGTAAATTATATAAATAATTTTTTTAATAAATTAAATATAAAATTGCGAGATACTGTCCACGTCTCACAACACATAAATTCCATATAATTATACACTCTTCAATTTTTCCATACTCTTAAAAAGATATCACGCTAGAAATCTGCCCATAATTTATTAAGCCAGCCACACATATAAATAAAGATCGACGTTGAGACATAATTTACTTTGTAACATTTGATTTTGTAGTAATTAAGATAAGCTCTCACAAGAAGTGGAACGTTATCAAAATGTTTAGTTTTCTTTTTACTTAAATATTGAAATACGAAAAACCTCAACACTTGTTTGAAGAAGAAAATCTGAAAAATCGGAAGGTGTATCCATACGAACACCTAATAAAATATAGTCTTAAATTGAGTTACTGGAAGCTTATTTGAAAAGCAATGTGGGAGAATTTTTGTTTAAAAAAAAAAAAAAGTAAAATAAAAATGTTTTTTTTATTAAATAATAAGAATAGATGTAGTAGTTTAAAAATTTCTGTAATTTGTAAAGAAAACGCAGAAGCACGTCTCTTTTGTTCCGTCAAATTTTTTGAAATAAAAATAAAGTTGTATACGAGAATATGCCCTTCCTGTCAAACCCTTCCTAATGAATTGCCAGCCAACCGCAATCCTAGTAAAAAATAAGAGACCATATGATGCAGCAAAGAAAATTATACATTCCAGAAAGAGACAGAGCGACGAGAAAGAGGACGCCGATAATAAAAGGACAAAATGGAAACGCTATATGGCAGCTGGAAGAGCCACGACGCGGACGACAGAGATCAGCAGCAATGGCTCACGACTCCTCGAAAGCGCAGCACACCCACACAAATAGCAAAGGAAGATACCGAGGATCGACCGAAGTAAATAAGATCCAATCACGCTTATCCGACTCCAGACCACGCAGAAACCTAAGGTAAAAAGTCGAACTATTTCCTTTTTCACCGCAACAGGAAGGCCAGGAGGCACATAAATAGACGAAACTACCTATGACGTCAGCACCGGCAACATGCGACCTGCAGTATTACCAGGGACGGTATCGTGGACCGACCAGTAAAGCAAAACGGACAAGCGCGTGAACGAGACAATTCCCCCAAGATTGTGAGAGAAAATGCGGACTGCATTGTTTAGATAGAGACTAATATACCAATCGACAGTGCATTGATCTTCAATCCAGTGTAGCAACTTTTTGAAAAAGTGCATTTGTGCAGTGAGGGGCAAAAATGGGAAAAACGGGATAAAGAAGTTAGAAATTGGACAAAATTTTAAACATTTTTTTGAAACAGTACATCTACACTTCGATAGACTTTATAAAAGCATCTGATGATGTGTCCAGATTTACATGTATAAATTGACATTTTCGTGTTCAAGCTCCGAAGCAAAAAGCTTTGGGAGCGAACCTCTACTAATATGACTTTCTTCTCTACATCTCTTACCAAGGTGACGAGTTCCGGACGTAACGAGGCAAAGACGACAATTGAGCATCATATGGGCAAATACGAACACAAATGAAGGAAAAATTCATAAAAGGAAATACGGCAAAACGGCAGACAATGACAAGACCCTGGACGGAGCGGAATAGACGACACAGGCCACTGTATTCACTGTATCAAAATTGTAAAATGTAAGGTTATAAAGGACGTGTTTCGCAGAGCATTTTTTCTAACTTGGATAAATAGCTTTCTTTTAATAACTTAGTAGAAAATCGGAAAACCTCAAAAATTTCCAACTTCGGAAAATTTATTATAAAATATAATTTCTTTAAATAATAGGAGGCTAGAAGCAGGGGTTATCTCTTAATAATAATGTACTTTAAACTGTCAAGACAGAATATAATAGAACTTTTAGAAATTTTTATGTCGTAGCAAGCGTAGCACGGCAACTAAAGAACCGTAGCGATGGCTACGCTTTAGGTGGTAGATTCTTATAGTAGTTCGTTTAGTCTTTGGTGTTTAAGGTCTTCGTGGGCGAAGACTGAACATCTTTTCCGGCATGTAATGGTCATAAAACCATTACGGGTTTAACAAACAATATAATAAACAATTATTGCCAAAATTAGTTAATAAAAATAAAATAACAATAATATAGGATACAAGCGAATTTTATCGCACAATAGGCATCACTAGCGATTAGATGGAACACGGGTGTAGAGAATCGCTAGTGAGAGTAGTTTTTTTTTTTTTTGGCCCGAAGCACTCGCCGGGAAAGGTCGTCGTTTCAGCGCGGCGGTCGGTTTTTGCCTCGCGGCGATTACCGGCCGCCGGAGCTCATTTCACGACTTCGAAGTGGCCTACCTACATCTACGAATAAAATATAAAAGTCAAAGTCATCTTTAGAAATTATAACTAGAATCAAGTGCGGCGCAGGCAAAGCATTCCAGCGTGATCTCCACATCCTATTTGGGGCAAGTAGATTATATTCTCATTTTCGGTTTTTTTTAAAGTAAAATTCGATTTCTATTATTCTAACTTGCAATACCACAATCGTGCAATACTTTTAGTCCTTCAGACCCGTCTTGCACGACATATACGTGCTAACCCGTTTTTCTGAATATAGAAATCCATAGTTTCTAATATAGGATCAACGATAGACACCGCCAATAAATCTAAAATCATTTCGGCGATCTCTACTTAAAATGTAGGCTGTAAAAATATATAAATATAATTAAAATCCACGTTAGACAATCTTGGGATTAAAACGTGGCGAAATCAGAGTGGCATTGAGTTCTTCCCGAGGCAATTAAAAATCAGATAAATTAATAAAATAGCTTATGAAGTAAAATACCAAATTATAGATAAATATAAATGCAAGTCATCGTCAGGGAATACGTAATATTTCCAAATTTAAATATCAGGGAAAATGATAGAGCAAAAGACTACCGTCGTTTACGATAGTTGAAAGTGCAGCGTACCCGACACTAAAATTGCCAAATCATTGTAGGGCAAAAATAGGAAAAACCAGTTACGAATAATGCTCATCGAAACGCGGGTAAAATGTAATAATTGTAACGTACGCTCGTAAAATCTCGCAAGGCCTTCGACGATCGACGTATTAAAATTAAGTTTCATAAATAATATAAATATTCAATATCACACATATAGTTTCGGGAAATGTCTTCGCAACAGGTTATAGAAAAATAAATAGTAAATTTGGGTCGAAAAAGTATCTTTTATTTTACTCATAATCATCTCAATATCAGAATAATTTCAATTTTAAATATCATCATATATCATATATTTCATTTTCATTTTTTTATATAAATAAAATAGACTAAAAAAACCATAAAAGGAAAGGATTGGTTGAGATATATTTATAAAATATTAAAATCAGTTTCCAGTATTATTTGGGAAAATTCATTAAATTCAGAATTCTTTATTAAGGAAAATAAAGCACACTTATTTATGTTACAAATTAATTTTGCGCATATTCCAGCAAGATTTAAGTTAAATTAACCGAATCCGCCGTCGCGTCCGCGCCATCTAGCGGCGAAACGCGGGCATTAGTAGCACAATGCAGGTTGAGCAAAATGATGTCCATCTTTGCTAAGTAACTCGCCGCGCCACCGCTAGAGGGCGTTCGAACGAGAATAATAATATATTATTTAGTAAGGGAAATGGTTCAATAATTTAGCAATTCAATATCCATAAAAGGCCGTTCATCCCATAGGGATGGTCATCTTACCGTAGACTGGGTCACTAAGGGATTCTAAATACCCCCGTGCCTGAGATGGACTGAGCGAACCGACGCAAATCCCGACGCAGCCTACGTACCCCTGCCCCAGAAGAATTCTAAACGGTGGAAGGACTCTGGCACTTGTTCATAGATCCGAAATAAATCTTCTTCTCCTTCCGGGCTGGCGCCCACTATATAAACAAATCTCTCCATATCGTCCGGAAGTATATTGGTAAAATAATAATATTGTAATCTATAAAATTAACTGATATATTAAAAATTATTCGGGTCTCATGACAGTTTGAAACAAAGAAATAAATAAATAAAATAAATAACTAAGCGATTCTGCAACTCTAGAATAATTTCGTGGGTATTTCTTACGCGGTAATGACACAAAGAGGAATTAAATTAAATTATTTATCAACAAATAAAAACTTGAAACATATTTACGTATATCTTAAAATTACAAATGATTAAAAACTTGTAAATGTACCAAAAATACAAATACACTATAATGTCCTAAGATTTTTTTTTTTTGATTCAATTGTTTGTGAAGAGACAAAAACTTGAAAATAAAATACATTTAACTTAAAACTACAAAAGAGGTGATAGATCAAGTTTTAAGAGTAACTAAACTTGTTAGCACGCACATAAAAACATCGAAAAATAGTATATAAAAAATTTGTAACAATAACATACAAATATACCTAATATTTACATGTGCTAACTGGAGTAACTATGTCCCTCCACTTATTTTCGTTATGCTAGATACGTTTACACAATTTTTGTCAAAGATTTTTTTTCATTCACTTTTACGCTCGGCGTCTCTCGAATCAAGGCCGTTTCCCATCTTTACCGCCTCTCAAATTACGCAAACAAGTAGCTCCCGCATGGGAAATATTATGTCCGAGTACCTACTATGACGAGGGCGATGATGATGTTAATCAAGTTAAATTGTTGAGATGCCGCAGTGACATGGGCAAAGGGGGTAGGTTGGTTTTAGAGAGGACGGAAATTATGTTAAAAAACAAACGACGTGTTTGTATGGGGTCGAGTTAAGCCGCAATTCGGGATAACCGTTGCCGAGTAAATAGGTCAGGGTGGGTTATATTCGTGCAGAGGAGCGACAAGGGAGTGTAAGCAGTCGTTAACCCTTTGTAGGGAATGATGCCTATCGACAAAAGATCAGTCTACTTTTAAATCTTCATGTACAATTTTGCCGAAAAGAAACGCTCACATTCAAAGGATAATGGACATGTTTGTACGAAAGGTGTAGGTACCCAGAGTGTAATAACTATGTACTTAGATCAATTATTTGTGTTTGCCTAAAGAAGTAATAATATGAATATTCAACTCATTAATCCATGTTGCCTTGGAATTATACACATCAGAAATATTGTATATATGGATTATTTTGTGAAATAGATTAGTTATTTAATCTAGTTAAGTAGATTTTATTATAACACTAGGATTTATTGCAAGTCGTTTTTTGATTTAACAGTTTAACTTATATACAATCGTAAAACAAAAACCAATCAAGTCCATTATCACAGCCAGAAAGTAAAAACAAAATCACATGAAAAGAGATAACACTCAGAACACCCCAACGTAAAACGAAGGATCGAAAATGGCGCAGGCGCAAAATCTTACCTGCCACCCACAAACTTAATATCTATGTCTTGCTTATTTACCTTGTCTTATTTATCCACAAACTTGTTTCGACAACACCATCGTAAAACAAAGAATGCCGGCGGCCCTTGCGTAAATTCTTACCTGCCTGACATCCGCATATTAATCATCTATCTCTATCTTACTGATTGGCCATTTTTTTCATGTATAAACTTATGTACCGCTTTAATTTAGGGATAAGATAAAAGTACTCACTAGGTACTATGCAGTTTTTCATTCGATTAATAGTGGGTATTGATATATGTAAGACTATATTTTATGATATTTCACATGGTGAGTTTTTAATTAGTGACATCGTTGAAGTGGTTTGTTTTTTTTCCTGCTTATTTTGATAAATTTGAAAAACTTGACTGATAAATAAAAGTTTGAACAAGCGTTGAGCTCGCTGCGCCATCTAGCAATAGTTAAAATATTGCGAATAATCAATTTTCGCAATATTTTACCTACCGCTAGACAGCGCAAAGCAATCAACTATTTCTATACTGTTTTTCAAAACATTTTTTAATAAAAGTTGCTTGTTTGCTAGTACTGATTCACCCACTTCAAAGATGTCACTAATTTAAAACTCAACCTGTAGGCATGTAAATATTATTTATATAAATAATATGAACAACAGTATTGTTTAAATAGAATCCAGTAAATAGGATATTTAACTATGAAAGCGTAATTATCGAATAAAATATTTTGCAAATTTCAACACTATATATGTTTCTACTGACATGTATTTCAGCTTAGCTACTGTATAATGACATATTACACTTGTAACTGTCGTTTGTTATATATGTGGCAAAAAGTTACAACAAACTTTGCAATTGGATACGAAATTACCCATTGTCCTTTAAATAAATATTGTTGCAGACCAAACATTGAGTTACCGAGAAATAGCTTGCCCTCAGGCATAAATATTTAATTGCTATTGTAATTACACATATAAGATTTAGATAAAATTTCTCACACGTTCGAAAACAATTCGCAAAAATAATCATCAACTCTAATAAAGCACGTTGAAATCATAAAAATCGTCAAAAAATACCACATTATTTATTATAACTCACTCAAACATTTATTTTTATTTAATTTTTCAATTTTTAAATAAGCCAATTGGTAAGAATTCTTACTCTTGGTATTGCCAAATTGATTTTACATTATTTACCTTATATGTTATACTAGTATAATTCATTTTATAAATAAGATGGACATGAATTTACCTCGTGAAGTTTGTAGCACCGACGTTTCGGCGATGTTGCAACCGACGTTGTCCAGAGTAGACTAAACCACTGTCAATCCGTTCTTCCGCGGGTAGGCGGCAAACTGCTGCCACTGCGCAGATTATAAAGGTAGCCTCCTCGGAGACTAACTAACCAGGAAACGCGGCATGGATGCCTGTGGCTGTTACCTGCAGTCGTCCAAGACACAAAAAAATGCAGGTTCCGCCAAGGGGCCGAGGAAACTCCCCTGCAGCTCGTGTGCAAGTGTGGCCCGCTGATGCGTAAAAGATACACCCACTTGGGTGGTCATTACCTCCAACCTGAGGAGGTAAAACAATCTGGCGCCAAAAGCCTGTTGCGGTTTTTAAATGACACGAGGCTTAGCGCAGAACTATAGTAGGTGGCGAAGTATTACAAGGTATTACAAGGCTCATAAAGACCTTAGAAAAGCCCCACGCAACAAATAATAATACCTGCAGTCGTTGACAGATGGGATCGAAGGTTGCGATCCGGGTAAACAACTCGGGCGAAACTGGGCCGGTTAGTGCACCGTGCGGCGTTAGCCAATGGTTTGCGCGATCTGGCGGGAGGAGTCTGGAAATGTACGTTTCCTACGCGGCGGGGGTAGTTGTCGACTGACGTCATCTATCCTTGAAACGATCCGTTGGCCACCCGATCCCGTGTGAGCTTGACGGGCAGAGGGTGCCTCGTTCAGCGATAAATTCGAACTGAATTACCGATAACGTTAGATAGATATTCGCTTGTGCAGGCAAGCTACTTCGAACCTATGAACAGATTGAAGGATATAGAAATCCGTCCAAATCTGGTGGTAAGAGCGCCAGTTTGCCCGTAAAGTTCACTTCCAAGTATCTCGCTGTAAGGCGTTGAATCTTACGTGTAGTTTACGCAGTTTGACTGCGGATTGTGCTGTCCACTAATTTATTTACGTTCACTCCATGGCAGGCAGAATGATACGACTGATGTCGACTATGCGTTTTTGGGTTGTAATGATAGGCTTAAGACGCTATATATCAAGAACGCGGTATCCAATTCTTTTGACATTGATCGACAGAAAGAGCCGTAAAGCTTTAGGGTTCCGTACCTAAAATCGATCGGTGAGATGACATAAAAACGGACGACTGAGAAATCATACTTTTATCCGTACGGTCGCCAACATTTTATCATCTATCCGAATTAATATTACAACATATTACTGAAAGATTTTTTGAAATCGGATTTGACTTCTTGAAATACAAAATTTAATGCTCAGTGACATAAGGGACCGTAACTTTTATACGAATTATTAGACTTCTGTCGCTAATTAGTTTGCAGTGAAATCTGTCGATAATTAGTTTTTTTTTGTCGTATTGACGAGCTAATTACTTACTTCTAGTTTACTAATAGCATTACCTAGGAATATATTTCTGTACACTATTTTTGTGTCTCCTGTAAAATAAAAAGGCAGTCGTCCCCTTTCTGCTATTAGCGATTGAAATTTAAGAAAAAAACTAACTTTTGGATTTAAAAAATCTGGAATTCTTTTCTTAATATATTTTTTTTCTTTACACATTACCTCGACCATTTCCCCTCTAAAGTATTAAGGTAAATAAATAAGGCAGTGGTGGGCGAGTGTAGCGATTATAGCGGTACTAATCCGGAGACCCGCAGCAGCTCTTTAAATGAAAGGGATAGGGACGAGTTGTTGCTGTGTGTTTGGCGCACTGGGGATTAACCCCAAAAACAAAATCCTTGTTTATTAATGTCGCAATTTGGGCCGAGAGGGAGAGAGAAAGACCGGGCGCTCGGCACAAATAAGTGACGTCACCCCTTCCACTCTTGACGGGCGGCTAAATTTTAAAAATGGCCTGGCTCACATCACGGGCGAAGCCTCCTCGGCCGCTCGAACTTTCTAATTCTGTTTAATTAAGTTTTTTCCGCGCACCTTGGTCCTTTTTAAAAAAAGAACGCGCGCGCGTTTCGCGTTTTATTAAAATCCTGTCGGCTATAAATTATCCGCAGATTATGAACGGCGCGCCGCGCGAATAATTCAGGATTAAAATCGTGATGAATTTGTTTATCCTAGGGTAGTCGGTTCGGATCGTGCAGGTGTTTGCCGACGTCGGCGCGGCGGCGCGCACTGTGGTCAGCATGAACGCAATGGCGTGACAAAATGTTATTAAAAATATTTATTTCAAATAAAATTATTCCAGTGCCATATTTTTGGAGCATTGTGGCAAAACGTAAAGACGCGAATATGCTGTAGGTACGTTGTCTGACAACAACTCAAAATGGTGTCGCTGCATACGTGCCCGCTAGTTGGACATCTTTTATTAATCGGACAATTAATCGAGGCGTACAGAACACGAGAAATTGTATGAAATCCATAAAATTGGTCTTCGCACTCCAATCCGCACTCTTCGCGTATTCTCAGCAGACTGACGCTTCGTTCGCGCGCACGCCGGAAACAGATGCGAATAGGCATATGTTCCGTTTGCGATACATCCACACTGATAAAATGCTTCTTTCATGTTACATTGCATGTTACCTTTCGTCAGTCTGTACGCAGCATTAGGAGTCGTAGACAAGTCGCGTCCTTTTGATCCGATTATATTTTGGTTTGTGATATAGCTTAATCTCTTTCGTGCCGTAAAATATTCATGAGTCTGTGACAGTTTCACATTATATCAGTCATCCATTATCTTATAAAAGTGATTAATTTACTAGAAAGGTGAGACAAACACCTTTCGAAATACATACATATCATTGATGGGCTGGTAATTGGTCTGCGGTGCTTTCTATTTTGCTATTATTTACATTTAAGCCTATAATGTTAAACTTACAATGTACTGCCATAAAAATGTGCTTTTCTTTAATAAATAAATAAATAAAATTAGTCCTATCAGAAATTCGACAACTTCGTAGGAGGGAATAAACGCCCATTTATTAGGCATCTATTATAAAATATTTACTGAGAACTATATTAATTTTTATTCATTTTATTACTATAATGGTATACAAGTAATAATAAAGGGAATTAAATATTTTTATCGTAAATATAATAGGAAAATTTAAGAAAAGTGTAAAAAACAAAGGAATAAAATTTTGTAAAAAAACGCTGGAAAATACAAAGAAACCTGATTTTCATTTTTCATTTATTTATATCTAAAAAATCTTGACAGATTGTAGATACATAATATCTCATAATATTTAACATTTAAATTATTGTTTATTTGTCCGTTTTTACAATATCCAAATTGATCACCAGGTACATATAGTTTAAAGCTTTTTTTTATTGCTTTTACGATATGTAGTTATGCAACATTTTAAAACTGACGATACTAAAAAATCAAAATTAAAATGTACTCACTAAACCCACAAATTAAAATAATCAATCAAAATAATCCAGATAATATAAAACCAGAAAAAATCAAAATAATTTGAAAGTGTTACAATTGTAAAAAAAATAGCCAAAAATTCAAAAATCACATAAAATTAACAAACTCTTCGAACGAATAAAAAGCTTTCTGTAATAAGAATTCTTTTAGTAATTTTTTGAATAAGCCTTCCAGTTGAATTATTTTTAAACTTTCCGGTAGCCTGTTAAAGTAATATGTGCGGGCTCATATTGACCACCGTGCGGCGGTGCGGGCGTCGCGAAGCCCGCACTTCTGTAAATCCACGCTTAGTTGATTTTCACCGTAATGGACAAACAGAAAATTCTCTACTCTACACCTGCTGTTCTATTTTAAATAGAGGAAAATTACATTGGTAAAGAAGACTCAGGCAAAATGCCTGAAATAATCGTAACCTTCTGGGAATGCTGGAAGTCAATAAGACGTCGAGTCTCACACAAAAGTTGTTCGAACGTCGTCTTCTAATACGCTGACAGTGTCACCTATTTCGCTTTTTTGTACTATTATTTTATATTATATATATTTTAATGCTTGAATATGAAAAAAACATCTTAATTTCGCTAAAAACTATCGCTATTAAATTCATAACTATTTTCGAAATTTTAATTTAAATATAATTCAAATATAACTGTTTCATGGAAATCAAATATCCCAAAAGACCACGAGTACAAATTAAATTAATACCATGAACTCGCAAATGCCGTCACCCGGAACGGATTCACTGTTCACCTTCACGCGGTGGAAGTTGGCGATCATGGCCTGCAGCCAAATCTCTGTTTCACCTCTTTAAAGATCTTAGTCTTTCCAGAAAAATAATCAACTCTTTCCTAGAATAAATATCTAAAACCGCGATTTCCGCTTCTTAAATCCTATGGCTTTGAAGAGGGAGTGAATGGGTGGTAAGGTGAACGCTCACATGTAGCAATAACCTGCCACAACGGGTCGTTAGTCCGGAATCTACGGCTAACCCCCCAGAAGTGTAATAATAGTGTTATAATAGGCATGACTCCGGTCAGTGAATTTCATGGCAGCTCCGTTTGTATTTTATTTATTTTATTTTATTAATAGTGATCTAATTGTATAATGACTATAAAAGTAAATTGTTTAAATGATTTATTGTCTGGTGCCACAGATGAAACTGTTTATTTAAATATATTTTATATGTTTTTATTTTCATTTATTTTAGTATTATTTGACTTTACAGCAGTTCGAATAAGCGTCATATTTCTTTTCTTTTTGTTATCGATGCGATAATAGTATGATTTCCTAATGAGTTCAGGTAAAACTTGTATTTTAACCCTTTCCGTGTCGGTAAATCGCTCCAATCAACCTTTACGCCGCCGAGTACAAGTTAAAGGCGGTCGTTCGGCCACAACCGCTAAGGCCACTCGGCCTCTTTAGTACCTTTCGGGAGTCCATTACCGACCACTTAGCCCGGCGAGGGTTATTCAATACCAATCCGAAACGGTTCACCTTCAGACGGAAACTCGAATAATTTCATTCCGGCTCTTTAATGTGTTTTATGAACAAAATATCCTTAAATTGCCTTTGAGTCGTCTCGCTTTCGCCCTTTGCCCTTTATCGAATCGCTGCACGCCTTATTGAGTCCTTTTGATAAAGTTAGCCACTTGTGAGTCTTGCCTATATATCGGAAACTAAAGTACGTACCTAAATTCAATTTGTATGTATAAGGAAAAGAAAAAAATATATTATCGAATCGTGTTACTGTTTTCGCATCTGTATTAGTGATAGATCACCAGTTATCGATTAGTAAACTGCGTGATTACCGGTTTAATTATACTGACATAAACCTCATAGTAAACGTTCTTGCTAATAATAAGCAAAAATTCTCTTGCTTCTAAAATTCATTATTTATCATAATCATGAATGACATTAATGAGGTAACGAAATATGACAACCTATTGTTGTATGCAGATGATAAGTGCGCTTTCATCTAAGACTACAAGAATTTGTGGCATTCTCTTAAAAATGCATACGTGATGACAGATTTATATGGTTTAAGGCAAATGGCATGGTTCTAAATGCCACCAAAACCAATATTTTTATTTATTTTATTTTATTAATTTACAATAACTTCATATAATATGTCATATAAACACTATTTACATAATATGGTTGAGTTGGGAGAGATTGAGCACATCCTATGGTGAAAATGTTTATCCGCATTCCTAACTAGGTCAGAGACCCGTATCTAGGGATGCTGATTTTTGTTTAATTGTATCGACGAGCTGACTCTTTTGATATTATGAACATAAGTTGCATTGCATAATACATAAGAATATATACATATATACATATATATATATATATATATATATATATATATATATATATATATATATATATATATATATATATATATATATATATATATATATATATATATATATATATATATATATATATATATATATATATATATATATATATATATATATATATATATATATATATATATATATATATATATATATATATATATATATATATATATATATATATATATATATATATATATATATATATATATATATCTCCATCTCAAAAATAAATAATAAAAAATACAAATCTTCGATTTGTATTAAATCAAATCTTTGATTGGTATTTTTGTTTATTTATACAGATTTGTGTAAAAAAATATCAGAGTTGTGTAAAAAATACAAAATACAGTGGAGGAACTAAGAGCCACTGGTACCATTAGTTTCCAGTTGCAATATTTAAAAAATATATGTACCCGTTTTCTTACAGAACAAGGATGTCCGGATGGAAAGTAAAATCAAGTACATATATATAATGTATTCATTTAAATTACGATGATTTCCAGATAGAGAACAATGTTTTGAAAATCCAAAGTTCCCCGGCCGTGGAGAGGTCAAACCGCGCTAAATTTATTCTCCACGAGTCATGAAAAGTTATAACAAAGCTAAATATACATCGTGCTGATGAAAACATTCACGCTCACTCATTTGAATAAGACTCAGAGGCTCAATAAAGGAAGTGACATAGTTAAGTACGAGTCTTCAGTGGGCATATGCTGTAACAGTCTTTTTTTAGAATATTCGCTGATATGAATACACGAGTTCATGGTCTCTGATTTATTTAAATTTTTGTTTTAAAAAAAAACCGTTTATTTAGGTATTTTTTCAAGCAAATATCCTCAGCTATAATTTAAGTAAATAAAATCAGTTGTATCAACATGAGACTTTCCCGGTAAGCAGACTAGCCCCCCCCCCGTGCGCCGAAACCTCCAATCCATCACCCCCCCCCCCCTTCTCCGTTAACTTTCCCTTATCCCACCTCAACTCCTCCCCCTCCCACCCTGATTGTTACAAGTGATTATGGTCGCAAATGTAGTATTATTGTAGTATTTTTGTGGTATTAAAATACCTATTTTCCTATAGAATTTGTTTTTTTTTTTAATGTGTCGCTTGTATATGAGATATTCCAAACAAAATTTTACAACGTAGTTTCAGCCCAACGACGCATCGGCGTACCGAACTTCAAGTCTCTAAGTTCAATATTTCGAAAGTAAAGTATTTTAACAACAATCTTTTTACTCGTGCCATGACAAAATGACGCCTGCATGCCAAATTCAGCTCCATCGGAGGAAGCGTTTGGGCGCTATCGTGGAGGAATACACTCACATACACAGTCCCACACAGACACACAGAAGTGCGTTCACAATACTTTCCCTCTGCCAGGAGAGTAAAAATCTATAATTCTGTAGTGAAAATGTACAATTGTGATAAAGCAAAGGAAAAGTTTTGGCGACTAAAGCTCTCTTTTAGTTATTACTTTTATAACTTTGCGGTAACGGCCCACCTTATTGTCTAAAGGTAATTATCTTCCAGGCGGTCGGCTTCATATTATCTCGCGGCAGTTCAGAGAAATACACCTATCAGTATACTGGCCGCCCCCGGCGCTGCATAACTTTTGTGATCTAACTGGAACCTGTGTTGGTTTCTAATCGTTCCGTGCAGATTGTGGTTTTAGCCTACTTTGTTTTACATTGGTCGTGCCACATTACGGTTCAGCTCTCATCCGATAGCCTAGGGACTAAACCTAGAAGTTGGAACTCTGCTTGCAGGTGTAACCTACAATCGTAGTCGGTTGGTATCGCAAATTCGGATCCAGGGAACAACTCGGGTGGAACTGGGCGGTTTGCATAACGGACTGCTAGCGCAACCCGGCGAATAACCGGACGAGTCTGGAGACGTACGTTCCTAAGAAGCTGGTGGTAGTTGTTGACCTGTCGTCACCTATCCTGAGAAACGATCCGATGGCTACCCGATCATGATTGACCTTTGCGGTTGAGAGCGCCGCTATATATTCAATATATAAATTACCGCTAACGTCTGGTGTAGGCCGCGCAAACCACCTTGAATGAGTGGTCAGACTGTAGGATGGATACATCCGTCCAAATCTAGTAGCAAGGGCGTGAGGTCGGTTATTCGGGTTTACTTCCCAGTGCCTCGAAGTAAGGCGTTGGGCTCTTACCAGATGTTGGCATAGTTAGACCTTGTACTAAGTTTCAGCGTTTACTCCATGGGAGAGACAATAGAATAATGTCGTTATAAATCCCTGGGGTGGCAGGTTCGCCCGAAGTGTAACAACTCTTAATGTAACCTGTTTTTCAGCGCGGCTGTGCACATTATATCTAGGGATGTTCAATCTTCATGTAAAGGTTCAATGCTTTTATTTTGGGACCATATTGGCCCGTATTCTGTTTCCCTCAGGTGCCTAACTTCGGGTCTAAAACGCGATAAAACGACGCCTAATTTTGAAATAACGTTTTTGTATTCTGTTCTATGGGTCCTTTATGGAGAATGCTTATGTAAAGGCTATTAGGCTCTGAAATTGATGTAAAGAACCTTCTAGACCCTTTCTCGTATTCCATTTCTACAAGTGTCATGGTGGACGGATCCTGCTCGGGGTCTTAACTAAGAACGGTCTAAATCGATCAGTCTGCGTCTGATAGCCGCCTAGTTTTTATTTATCTCGTGATATCGAATACTTTATATGATATTGTAACTTCAAAGGTGTTTGCTCAACATTAACTTCTAAAACAAAGATGAGCGGTGATTATCGTAAGTAATCGTTGTATAATATCTATATTTTGCTTTTAAAATCCTGTGCCAATATTTTTGTAGATAAATAGCCTTGTAAATATTTATTTTATAAATATTTGTCTTTTTATATTTTATAGCCATTTTATATTCTATAGTTTTCTATATTTTTATATCGTATGAAAGTCTTGTATATTTGCATATTTTAAAACAAACGAAAACGTGGCGACAATTAGCTTGCGGTGACGAGATGGTGGCGAGCGGGTGAGGGAGTGACCGAGCTGCCAAAATTGAGACTCCGCTTTGGAACGGCCATAGACAATACGGTTTTTTTTTTAATTCCTTATTTTGATGAAACGGAATACCAATAAAATAACGAAGATTCTTAAGTTTCTAATTGTTAGCACCAGCTTAATTTAAGCGAGAAACGAAATACGGGCCCTTCTGTATTTTGTAAACTATGTATACAGTTCAAATCGATTAGATTATAGAATACACCTGAAGGCTGGCGGCATCGTCGCCGGGTCCCGATAATATTTTCGTTCGTTCGGCCAAGCCTTAGTGGGCCCAGAGGAACGATTTCTTCTGTTTTATGTGTCTCCGGCAACGCTGCGAGCGCGAACGGAGATGCCCCGGGAATATTTATCATTTCACTGCGCGAATATCATAGCCTGGAACATAACGGATGAGTAATATTACCTTCGATTATCCGATGAACTCGCGGAATGTCGCGCACAATCCGATGACGCGAGGGGAAAGCATTTTTTAAAATCTAGATGGAAGGGTAGTAGGTTTACATAACGTTTGCGTAATCGTAAAGAATGTAGATTGACAGACCGTCAATATTTTATGTTAGAAATCGTTACGCTACATTTTTATTTCATTTATTTATCCACCAAAATATATAAATAAGATAATAATGATTTAACCGCGATAAATTTGAACACCCGACGTTTCGGCGATGTTGCAACCGCTGTTTTCCAGGGTATACTGATGTAGAGTGACAGTCTACCATGGGCAATTGCGGTTGCAAAATCGCCGAAACATCGGGTGTTACAAACTTTACGCGGTTCGTTTTTCGTTTGGTTCGCACATTCGTTTTTATATCATTTATAATATCATATAACCAAAATATAATAAACTTTACAAACAATTTTCCTGTTCACCCTAGAACGGGCTAGTTCTAGTTGGGTGACAGAATCAAATAAGCAAAAGGTTATGGTTTTGCCATTCGGTTCCTGTTTTTTTTATAAGCAAAATCAATATTTATAGTAATTAATTCTTAAATAAATAAATAAAAATTACAAAGCGTTTATTATTATTTTAGACTATATTATAGACATATCGTCGTTCTATATGTGAGAACTCGTACATGCCAACAAGCAAACTTTCAGGGCATAGACAAAACTAAATAACTAATAATTCAGTAAATATGACAAAAAATATTATAATAATTTTCTGTATAACGATTAAAACTGTCAAAATTTATTGTCTAATAGGCATCCTTATACATGGTTATTTATGAGGATGCCTATTAGCTACGTCTGTTTCTACTATTTATTGTGAACTTTCACGATGGGCGGGTTTATTGTCAATTATGAAAATCTCTTACAACCAACCCTACTATGAAGTGTTTATATGTATGTGTGCGTGTAACATGAGTGTATTGTTATTGCATTTCATGGACAGAATTGAAAATGCAATTCCGTTAATTTGATCTGAGTTTCAACCCTAAATTCAGAGTGGTAAAAATAAAAAGAAAAACGGTATATTTTCTTGTGTTGTGTTTATTAAAATAATATGTTTACAGACTTCAATAATAAAAAAAAATGTCATAATTATAATGGGAGGGCTGTTCTTGATGGATTGGCAGCAAATTATCAATATTTAGGTTCAGTTTTGTAAGGAATAACCGTAAATCTCCCTGTTCTGCGATGTTTAATCTGCCGATTTTTTGTTAATAGGTTTGTAACGACACTAAAACAAAACATAAACATATCAAAACTAAAACATATTTCGACAACGTATGATGAGTGAAACGCTATCAAAAGTTTTATCGCTTTTTCCCATAGTTCAGGATATGTTTCGGGTATTTCCGAGTGTAGCCAAAATGTTTGATAGCCTTTTTTAAATTTCACCTACAGCTCCTCATTGGTGCTAAACTCGAGTTGCTCCTTTTGTAATGCCACATTTGCCATTTCCAAACTAAATAAATTTTCGTGGACCCCTACTTACAATTTGTGAACCCCTATTTTTTCACGCCAACGTAGACCCCCGTGGAGTCTCCCGTTGAACCCTGAGGGTCCACCTGGACCACTTTGGGAATCACTGCGTTAGAGAGTAGTATGAAATGAACAATCGTCGATTTTCCCCTACCAAAACTACCTGTCGAACTTAGAGCCACCCGAATAAGTTCCGACACGTGCGGTCTTAGATCCAGCTGCGTTATTTCGGTGTGTAATTCTAATGCGAAAAAGTGACCTCCTTTTATTTCATATTACGCTATAACGTATTGTTGTATAACGCGTTGTTGTCTTGTTCACATAATTAATATCAGATGTTAGTTAACGAAGAACATTGTCTACATAGAGATAGTAATTTGTTACAATAATATTTTTATTATGATATTTACTTCCATATTGTACATCACTAGTTGTGCTTTGACCAATATATTTGTCCCTCTAACATACAAAATCATGCTTAAGTTGCAATACGATTCTCCAAGAAGTATTCCTAAAAGTGATGCCAAGGCGAATTTCACACATTTGAAATTGATGCGTACCTCACCTAAGAACGGGGCGTCTGAGGTAAATTGGTATAATTAAAATCTTAGATACGAGGCGGTATTTCGCGGGTCCCTCGTTAAGGGGCCCAACCCAGGCGTTATTAAAATATCCGGGCGCCTCTGCGGCGCAACGCGGCGCCCCGCTCTCGTTACTTTTTTAAGCACCCTCTGCGACAAGAATTACGATAGAGGTGGACGCGTTTGTGCTGGAAGCGTAGAAAATTAAAGTTTCTAAGGGTCGACCCTTCGTAAATATTGCAACAACTATCTACTAAACTTTCCGCGAGCGAGGCGAGGGCATTTTGGAGTCCAATAGTCTTCGCTCGAATGCGGATGATACTGTTCTAATTGCAGATAGTAATAAGGATCTACATGCTTTTTAGAACATGAATAGTACTACTTGTCCTGTCCAGGCGACCTAACCACTCTACCACCATAGTGGTTAGGTCGCCTGATCTTACATTGTAAGGTCCCGGGTTCGATTCCCGGCTGGGTCCCCATTTTCCGTTGGGATCAAATTAACTTAATTGCATTTTCAATTCTGTCGATCGAATGCAATTACAAGACACACACTTACGGACATGTTTCACGCACACATACATATAACACGTCATAGGGTTGGTTGTAAGAAATTGTCATATGACAATAAACCCGCCCATTGTGACATTTTCACAATAAAGAGTATAAATAAACAAACAAACAAACTTGTAAAAATAACTTCCTAGAAATGTACAACAAAAGTAGTGTTTTTTCCTATCGGGACAAAAACCTCGATTCTTACGTACATGAATCGGGATAAAAAATACCCAGGAAGATTGGAAAAAAACTTCACAAGGAAGTTAATTATTAATAGCCTCCAAATCTGTCTACTTTGCATATTTCCATTCCCTATTAAGTTATGGCCTCATGTTCTGGGGAATGGCGGCAAATGTTATAAGGATCTTTCGCCTACAAAAATGAGCGATTAGAAATCTGTTCTCAATATCTTCGCTAACATCTTGCAAGTAGTACTTCATCGAATCTGGTATCATGACTTTGTACGCCGCGTATATATACCAAAACATCATGTATACGAGAAAAAATATCGAGACTACCTCAACTAACTCAAATATTCATTCGCATAATACGCGAAATAAAGAGAACTTGCGTCATTTTAACCCCTCAAATGTGAGGCGTCCCTTAAGGGATGCCTTGGCAAAATGTATACAAAATGTATATATATTTATATAAATGTAAATGTGCGCCGCTTTATAGTAATCCGCTCTATAGTAATGCTATAGCTCTATAGTAAACCCCGCTCTATGTAAATGTAAATGTAAATGTAAATATAAATTTATATACATTTTGCGGTAGGCAACCCGAGCTAATCGCCATTCATTTGAGGGGTTAAGGTGCAACTGAGTAAGGTTCGGAATAGCTTTCTCTGCCAATCTTATTTATTTTACAACAAACTTCCGTTACACATCAGGGGTCTTGGAAAGGTTCGCTTTAAGAAAAAGGTACAGGGTATTTTGACTAAAAACCCTATTTATAGCATTGAGGATTTCGACAATATCAATTTTTCGCAGCTCTATTGACCTACTTGACTATTATTATTCCTTATTGTTTCTATTGACTATTTTACAATTGCGTTTTTTTGTCTTCTTCTAACTATTGGCTTCTAACTATTGACTATAATTATTATTACTGATTTGTTTGTATTTGTGTTTTTTCTTTAAAATATCTTCCCGTATGATAATTTGTGAAATTATCCAATATTTGTTTGATTATTTAGTACAAGACTACGATTTGTCAGTCTGCTCTCCTCCCCCTTCTGGATTATGGAGATGTCGCATTTCTCGACCTCACAGAGGAGTTATCCACCAAAGTTGAGCGTCTCCAAAATGTTTGCATTCGGTATATCCATGGCCTCAGAAAATTTGACCACATCACGGAGTACAGAGAGAAGCTTCAGTGGCTGTCGACCCGGGAGAAAAGAGACATGCGAGTTTTCTGTATGCTTTTCAAGATCTTGGATGGCGTCGCTCCCAATTATCTTACCGGCAGATTTACTGCACTATCGGCTCATGAACGCCCTCTGAGATCAAAAAACAACCTGCTACTCTCTATCCCTAGTCACAGCAGTAACTTCTTCTCATTCTCTTTCACCGTGCATGGAGCCCGTCTTTGGAATGCTTTGCCAAAAAATGTGAGAACCGCGCCAAGCATAACAACTTTTAAAAACAGACTCAGAGAGCATTTGAAATCCTCCAGATAAATTCCCTTTCCCCTCCCATTCCCCTCCTTTTAAAACTTTAGCGTCCTTATAGGTGTTAGATTATTTTGATGTGGCAAATCTGTGCCCACAAAGAGTAAAGTATATACTTTCTTTCTATCCTCCTTTATTTTATTTGTCATACTCTTTATATAGGTTAAGTTATGTAGTCTACTCGCAAATAATGTTCTTACAATAGTATAGGCTAGCTCGAAAATATTGCCTGCAGGCAATAAGCTCGCCTTTTCTTAAGAATAAAGAGTTTTATTATTATTATTATTATTATTACTATTGTCCACATGAAAATTTTACGAAATTATGTAAGAATTTTGAATGAAAATATTAGAAAATGTTGTTTCCTCTATGTAACCTAGAAAATCTGCGTTTGGATGTTCAACCGTCATACCTTGCAATACCGACGTTCATATCTTATACCTTAATAGGTATTTATTTAAATATTATACTTGGTATTTTTATTAGTTTTGACATAATAACCAAGTGTAGGAACTCCTATCAACTGGTATGAAATAAAAATAAATAAAAAAATAAAAAAATACGAATATGTTGTTTATTATTCTCCTTTTAACGGTAACTTCAGAGATAAAAACATTGTAGTAAAACTAAATAATAATATATTAAATTAATTTCAAATACAATAAAATAATATGTTATAGTAAATAGCGAAACGATTTAGAACAGATCTTAAACCCAGGTATAAAAAGTTTGGGGCTACTAATAATTTTTAAATATATTGATTTGCATAATTTGCATTCGCACAAAGTACTCAAATGTTACGTGAATATTCGACAAAAAAACTTTTTCCCCAATTTGTCGTGACATATTTTTCTTTACATAATTATGTCCTTACCACTCCTACAAATAAGTTGGACTTACGAATATATTAGGTATAGAAAAACTTATTTTTTCCCGGTTGAAACAAGTTATTATACCATCCCGTAACACTTAAGTAACATGAAGAAATACTTTCCCCACCGAAAGTCGATCCGAGTTTGATGGAATTGTTATTTTTGTTTCCAGTTAGTCGTGCATAAACTTTGTTTGTTTAACTCTGAAGGTTGATTAAATGCTTAACTGAATCTTAACCTTCGACCTTTCGACAATTTTGTATTTCCATCCTCTACCATCCCTTCTTTCCCCCCCCCCCCACTCTCATTCTCTTTCTCTCTCTCCACTCTGGTAGGATAGGGCTCAGTAAGAGTCGATATTATTATAATTTTTTTTTAAATATTATATATGTTTCTTATATGATATTTAGACTTCTGTAGCTGAGAAATAAATGATAGATCTGAAAATTGAACATATCAAATGCTTTCACTCGGTAACAAAGTCTTAGACCAGTGGTTCTCAATTAGTTTTTTTCTGCGTACCCCTTCAAGAAAGGCCTCGAACTGGCGCATCCCTTATTGCAGGAATGATGAATTAAAAAATGTACTCAGTTTTTTTTACTTTCCTACCATCCAGTACAGTTGATGACGGTGAAAATCAGTTTAATGTGACAATTGTGCATGTTTTTCTCTGCACAACTCTGAAACAACAGATTGCTTAAAGGTACGCGTATCTTAATTGGGAAACACTGTGCTAGACCAATCCACTTTTGCAGCAATTTATAGTCGTTTTTTTTAATGTAGAATAAACTTTAGAAAAAAAATATCTTATAATGATCACATACCGTCAATGATGCTACTTTGGATCCGTCCCCTCTATTTTATTGTATGAGGCAGAGATCGCAGCTTATGCCACAGATCAACAGAGTTTATTTATTTTGCAAAAATGAGCAGTTTCTTGTACAGTGGATGGCATACCCAGGCCACAGTGTACACAGTTAACAGACACCCGTGCGAGAGATTCGTTCCGGTTTTTAGAAATACTGATCCTACCATGTATTTTCGTGATGAAGGTGGCGGGATTTGTATACAAAAACTTGAAACACTGTTGCCCGTCAGATCACCGAATTTAAGCAGCGTCGGGAGTGGTTAGTACTTAAATCGCCTGACCGCCTGAGTACTGCCACGTGGTGTTATAAAAAGCCGGCCGCGAGTATGATAGTCGTCGTTAGACATTAAGGTGAGAGGTTACCGTAAAGGGTATAAACGATAAAAAACTATCCACACTTACTCGATTAGATACGTCAAACCTTTGCAATCTGTAAGTCAGGCACTAACAGCCAGAGTAGTCGGTTTATGTGTTGGTATATGTGTAGATGTATATGTATGTAGGTCGACTACGTTAAAAAAAACAATCCTAATATCAATATTATTCTCAATAGTTTAATCAAAATTAAGAAAATATTTGATCAGTCACTAATTCTATTCAGTTAATTTGTTTCTTGAAAGTGCTGTGGAATAGTTATTTACCAATTTCCTAAGTAATTTTATATTCTACTAGCTGTTACCCGCGGCTTCGCTTAGCGAAAAGTTTCGAATCGCTTTGTTAATTTAAGTAGGTTGGCGTTTATTTGCCTTTTTAGACGCTATTTTTAGATATATAGGGCAAGACGTCCCCCCTCAGATGCACGCTACCTATCTTGTAAACATACGCGCCTTGTTCCTAGCTACCCTTGCGTATCCTTTCGCTGAACGCTGACCTTGCTAGGCCAGCAGCCGCCGCTAATTTTATGATTGCACGCGTTCCTAATTTTATGATATCTCTTTAACTATAACACATACAAGTTACAGTAAATGGCTAATGTTATCTCTATTTAACACCCGTGATAATGGAAAATAATATTTTGATAAGGATTCTTATTTTATTGCTAATGGCTTCAACAAACACTGCCTACTTATTTTTCATATTTTCATATTTCAAGTTTTTCATATTGTAGCTTAAATATAAAAGTTGCATATATGCTGTCGCCAATTTTTTTATACATCTCTTTAAGGCTGATATTTTTGTCATATATTGTTTTCACATACATCAAACCGTTTCATCAGCGCACATGGCTAAAATAACTCGCCAGCTCATTTTTCTCCGACTTGATTTAAAATATCGTGATTTCGTTTTGAAAACCAATGTTTATCACAATAAAATATAGCCTATAGCACTAATCGATAATAGAGCTTTCCATTAGTGAAAGAATTTTCGAAATCGGATCGGTAGTTTCGGAGATTACCCCTACATACTAACTTACAAATAATACTTAATAATATTAGTTATGAGTACTAAGGGTTAATATATTATTCGCTTAATATTATTCGTTTATATGGCCTAAGAAAGTATCACCATATTGCGGAGTAAAGAAGAAGGCTTCACTGGCTGAATTTATATATCAGTGCTTAATTTATGCGAAAGCAAATTCGAAAAACGAGGAAAAGCATTCTAGTCTGCATGAACATAACACTCGTAATAAAAATAATGTAGTAATCGCCAAAGTGCGGCTTTCTTTATACCAGAGATCATATTTATATTTGGGGTTTAAATTTTTTAACTCATTGCCAGCAGAAATTAAAATACTTCAAGAGGTTGCATTTAAGAAATCCATAAAAAAAACTTAGCCATGCATGCTCTCTATAATTTTGATGAATTTTTGACAAGGCCGTCTTAGTTTTTAAAAAATAATTTATCTTTGTTCTACACACTCGATTGTTCTACACACTCGATTGCATTTACGTCCCTTCGATTATAATCTATCGATATATTGACACAATACAGCAAGTGAAGCGTAAGAGATTTGGACATTTTGACAATTATGTAGGTACTTAATATTTGGATATTTAAGGTAGGTACTCTATAACACTAGGGACAACATGACGAATCTATGACTAAATCTGTTCGAGTGTTTAGAAAATATGGTTGAATAAAAAAACGGAAAACATACATACTCGTAGATGAACCCTGAATACATAATCGTTACCCTGAACACATAATAACATTCCTTTTTAGTTAGGCAGTCGTGTAAAATTAAAAAAAACTAAACTAAACACATAATCGATTCTACACACTCGATTGCAGTTACGTCCCTTCGATTATAATCTATCGATATATTGACACAATACAGCAAGTGAAGCGTAAGTGCGGGCTTCGCCCGCGTGTCGTCGCCATCCGAGCCATCGACCGACACGGTTAGAGGATACGAGCAACGGGGCTAATATAGGCTGAGGACGGGCAGATAGTTTAGCTTCAAACGCCTCGTGAGCTGCTTCGTTCGTGAGGGGCATGCCTAAGTACGCCCCACTCACCCACTTCCATTTGCTAGCGACGACGCTTTCAATTTACTCTACAGATTCCATTCACTAGCTACACGATTAATAAATAAGGTTAGGTTAAGTTCAATTAGTAAAACACGAGAAAAATCAGAATTTTGAATTCGCTATAAATCTTCTTTGCCAATAATTATAGCGTGATTAAGTAATCAAGTAATCTTAAGTAAGAGCAATTATCCTCAATTAACACAAATTTTCTACCGCCACCCGTTTATGAGTTTAATCACTGGCCATACCACATACCTCGGAATTAAATGTATAAATGTTGACATATGACATACCTAATAATAAATGTTTCTGAATAAAATATCAGCGAATAAGACTGAATAAACAAGTAAAAATATCAAAAAGAATAACAAGTTAAGAATGAAAATTAAATTTATTACAAAAAATAAAAAACACGACTGCCGGTACAAAAACTGAACTATTGTATTTATATTATAAATAGGATAGAAAACGAATATACCGCGTGAAATGTGTAGCACCCGACGTTTCGGTGACGTTGCAGCCGCCGTTGTCAAGGGTAAACTAGTCTACCATTGACAAACGGCGGCTGCAACGTCACCGAAACGTCGGGTGCTACAAATTTCACGCGGTAAATTCGTTTTCTATCCTATTTATAATGTCAAACAACCTCGATAGTCTTCGATTTTATATTGTATTTATAATTACCGTTATTAGGGTTTTTCATGATTTTTTTGTAGTTTATGTATTTTTCCATATAGATAGATGTATATTTACGGAATGTACTCAATCGCACCATTTATTTGACAGTAACACGATATATTTATATTAATTTATTAACATTTGGACATTTGCACAACTAATTACTTGATATTTTGACAATTAAGGTACCCTATGACTGGTGATATATAGAGATTTTTTAAAATAGAAAAAATGTAAGCTTTAACTAATATTTTAGCTATGTGTATAATTTGTATTATAATACTGAACATTTTAGATGACCAAGCGGAACTCAGGTTTGGCTTCCTACGCAGGGGAGACTGGGGTCAAAAGAGACCTGTGGCAGTTGAGAAAGTACCGATTTATCGGTTTCCATGCGTCCTATAAATGCATTTTAAAACAGCACATACCTTTAGAGTATTCGATATAACTCCCGGACAGCTGCTGTCGTCCGATCGGGTTGGGTGTCAGAACGTGGGGAAGTTTTACTACCTCCAAATTAAGTTTTTTAATATTATATTTCCCCTAAAATTCTCCTTCTTACAAGTACCAACGCACAATTTGTCTTTCGCAGTATTATCCTTGGACTATCTAGGACTATCCTTGGACTATGTTGATTTTTGACAAGAACCATTTAAAGGGGGCTTTATGTATCCGATTAAATTCAGTTTTTTAATTAAAAATTCTTGTTAAGGATGGTTTAAACAATGCGTGGGGATGATTAAAACACAAAAAAAGACGTCTCAATTGCCCCATATGTCTCGATCGTATGCAATATTTGTTTAATATAAAAACGAATTAAAAATATACAGATTTTCTGAAGGTTTTTATTTCAATACATTAATTTAATTATAATTATTATTTTTAATTAGAGAAATATCATTAATTTAGGGCGCAAAACCAATACAAAAAAGCTGACCGAACCAAAAAAGGTTAAAGAACGAAGGCTAGGAATTCAAAAGAATCTGATAAAGACGTATGGGTCCATATTACCACATGTCATTTCCAAACTTGGATCCAATGTACCACATGTCATTTATGGGCACACGATGAATGTACCTACCGAACAAAATTTGACATATGCTTGCTATCACTGCCAATCTGATTAAACTAAGACTGATTAAACCTTGCCAAAATAACGCTTCTTAGAAGTCTTTTATTATATGCCAATTACGGGTAAAATGTTGTTATACCTAGATACAAAAAGTAATTTTGTAAAACTGTATGTAAATAGTACTAAACCCATAATAAGGCATTGGTACATAGTTGGCTATGTGCTAACGTCGCTGATTTCATCCTAATTATAGGTATAACTTTTTGATGGGTTGATTTTTGATAGATACCTAAGTTTAAAAACTAATTTTGATAATATTTTATGTATAGATAAATACAATTATGTAACTGTAAAACAGACAACTAATAAATAGAGACTAAGCTTGATTGTAAAAAGTAATTATAATTATTGTTAAAGGTTGATTATATTATAATAATACTAATACTGAATTTTCATTTATTTATCATTAAATAATACATGACAGTAATAAAGAAGAGCTTAGATCTCGTTAATCTGATCTGAAATATAATTTGAAACTTAGTGTTATTCCAGGCGGGGTTAACTAAGATACTAAGACAGTTGATACAAATATATTTCGAAACTAAAGATTTACATTACAAACTTTTTAATAAAAAAAATACAAGTATTTCATTGTTTTTAAAAATAAATCAAAAAGTTAAGTCGATTTTTTTCATAAACTACTTATTGATTTAATAGTGCAAAATTCAGAAGGGGTTTACTAATTTGCCTATTTAACCGAAAGCACAAGAAATACCATTATTTTTTTTATTCTGGAAAATATATGTGTAAATTATCAATTAATTTTTCTTATCAACAAATTTGTTATTTAAGCAAAAAGTGTTGTGTTTTAACTGTTGACAAATCGTTTCAAACTACCCTACCATGGGGTCTTTGAAGATGATTTACACCTACCGTTGTTTTGGTCAATAACCTCCAAGCTATAAGACCTTCATCGATATTCATAAGGTATTCATAAGGTATTTAAGGTGTCAGATATTTATATCTGAATAAATTGTCAAGCTTGTGGTAAAAATACATTTTCTCTAACTTTCATAGTTTAATAATAATTATAATAATAAAATGCTTTATTCCTACGAAAATGCGAGCGAAGTATCGTAATCGTGAAACGCAGTAAAGTGAATCTTAATATCTTAACTGACCCCGGTCTTCCCTGTGCATTAAATCGCGGCTCCAAGGTCTCTGCCGAAGACCTGAAAGCCCTGAAAACCTTAAAATCTGATGAAGCCCTGAATATAAAACCAATACTTTTATGAAACCATCCTAAATAACATAATATACAGATGTTATTTCGTTTCTATTGTTTTAACATCGTAAATAATGTGTAATTATAGATAATAATATAATATTAATTACAGTACTACGGATTAATACGAAACTGTTTCAACTAGTTACAAAACTAATATTTCTTTACAGGTTAGTCATAAATAGTACACGTAATAATATGTCCAGTATATAAACTCAAACAACAAAATTAGAACGAGACGGAACACATTATTACTATGGTACTACTACACTTTTCCTTTCCTCGAATATGTATCTAATTACTTTGACCTTGGATTACGCCCTTTATTCTTCATATTTCGATTGCTACTTAATAATTTATAATAAAATTGCCACTCTGTTACGGCTAAAATATCAACTTAATTCATGTTCAATAAGATACAACTTAGGTGCCCTACCTAAGACATTATAATAGTTTTCAACTTGCTACGCTGTGGGGTGAGAATATAAGGACTAACCACAGGGGTTTGTTTAGTTTCAGCACTTGACAAATTTCATTATAAGTTTGGCGAGTAGTCAAGAATATCCCCGGTTTTCATTAAATTTCCTGAATTCAATTTACACCCATCCGAGTTGGGCAAGTTTTCGCGTCTACAATTCCGCACAGTGAAACGATAATGTCATCAAGTGGGTTTATATAATTATATACTTGGCAGACGAGCATATTATATTGACACGTGTATCATGTAAACGTATTGTTTACGATTCAGATATCTTGGATTTTATCACACCAATTGAAATCTACATTTTCACAGTTAATGCAACATTAATTTGTGACAAGGTAGGCATACAATATTGTTTGTTTCTTTGTTTCTACTCTTTATTGTGACATTTCACAGCGGGTTTATTGTCATACGACAATCTCTCACAACCAACCCTACTATAAAGTGTTTACGTGAATGTGTGCTTGTAACATGTGTGTATGTGTGTGTTTTGTTATTGAATTTGATCGACAGAATTCAAACGCAATTCTGTTAATTTTATTACGACGGAAAATGGTAACACCCAGTCGGGAATCGAACCCAAAACCTGTAAGATCAGGCGACCTAGCCAGTGAAAAAACACGTATTTCTCAGAAATTCAAAAATATTTATTATTAATCATTTATTTGACATTTAAGGGAATGTGACATTACTGTAACATTGAGTTGAAAGTATAAAAAACATTTATGTTGTAAGGAAAATTTGAATTAAAAAAATACACACTAAAACCTTTTTTTTTTATTTACCCAAAATGTTTTATCAAAAGTTGCTTAGTTGCTTGTACTGATTCGCCTCCTTGAAGGATGCCGGGTAATTAAAATTCATTCTGTATATATCGTAGTATTAATTGTCATCCTAGTGATGTTTTTCGGGTTTACATGGTTTCGACCCTTAAATGTTCGTGGCAACGACTCCCCTTTCTTCTTCGCGGAATCAGTGTTGTACGCGTGATGCGGCTGCCGACACAGGGGCGAAATGTGATACCACGGCCATAAATGTGACAAAACAATGGGAGCGTCGCGCGCCCGTCTCACAGTAATATCAATAAATTATACTAAGATTACAAATAAATCAGTGACTGTTTAATTTTTGATATAATGCTCTATAAATTCACTATTTTAAATAAGATAAAAGCGGATTTTAGTAAATGAAGGTGTAGCATCCGCTGCAGGTTATGTAATTGTAACATATATGTAATTCAAGATGATGACTGACATGAGTAGCTGTTTCCTGCTTAGCTATATTACGTAGGAAATTTTCTGAAGCCAGCTCTTCATTTTTAGCTTGATTGTATTTTTTGCCCTGATTCTGTAGGACCATTATCTCTCCAGTTCTTTTAACCTTTGGGTTATATATTATTTGATATAGGTGGCGGATTAGTTCTAGTAGTAAAATTGGTCACCGGACTCCTTTTTAGATAACAGGTTGGAGTTTTGATTGCATTAATATCTGTATTTTTTATTTTTATTTTATTTCTGGAAACATACAGCGCATACAATATACTTACGTGTGCAAAAACATAATTTAGAAAAAAAAACATTACGCCGATAATCGTTTCTTTCCTACGAAAGTAAAGCATATTAAACAGATTTTTGCATATTACACATTTGAATTTCAGCATATTGCACTTGAAAATTAATTATAAAACAAACTAAGTTCATATTAAATATAAAAATTAATATAGAAAACCGATGGGAGAGGTAAGGAATTGGAAGTGATTAGGAAGAAGGAGCTAGACAATGGTATGTGTATATGTATATAGATAGATATATATATATATATATATATATATATATATATATATATATATATATATATATATATATATATATATATATATATATATATATATATATATATATATATATATATATATATATATATATATATATATATATATATATATATATTTAAACATAAGCATTTCCCAATACAAGCTGGGATTTCCTTCGCTACTTTTAAGTAGCTTTTACTAATTTAAATTTTAAATAAAAACATCATCCTATAAACGGATTTCTTTACAAACCTCATCAAATATAACAATATTATACTGTTTTCTACAATATTTCTTTACAATTTTTTAATATTATACAATTTTATATAGGTTTACCCTATTTTGATAACATTATACAATCTTTATTATAAACTCCTATGCCAGAAATTAAGATTGAAGTTTCTTCTTTCATTTCATTGGGCATATGGAGGTTTTTTTATTTATATTTCGATTTAATGGCTCGTTGAAAACAAACTCAGCCAATTGTATCATATTTTAAATGTTGGTAGCATTCGAAATTTTAATTATTTCGTAATGTCACTTTCATTTAGAAAACGGCTTTGCCGAAGTGATCAATAGTTTATTTTTTTATTTTTTCGCTTAATTCGTCTCAATTGAAGGCATTTTGTGTTGCATAAGGATAAGCCCTATTTATGAGATATATGGATGAATAGTGATCGTTAGTCGACTGCAAAAGGACCTTTAAACTTACATTGCACCGTCGAAAGTCGTGCACATCCGTAAGTATATCTCATTCAAACATAAGCATTTCCCAATACAAGCTGGGATTTCCTTCGCTACTTTAAGTAGCTTTTACTAATTTTATTTTAAATAAAAACATCATCCTATAAACGGATTTCTTTACATACCTTATCATATATATATATATATATATATATATATATATATATATATATATATATATATATATATATATATATATATATATATATATATATATATATATATATATATATATATATATATATATATATATATATATATATATATATAAGATGATTATAAAGTAAATAATTATAAAAGCCACTTACATCGTGACGAAGGATTCCCTTGATCGGATTCGGGAATGCTTTAGGTGTTAACGAGAATGATGAATGCCTCTCACTTGCGGAAAGAGGAGTAGGTTTAAGTTGGGCCCATTTTACAACTAGTAACGCTCACCCTTCATCCAATTATCTCAAAAATTAAGCTACAATCCTTCTTTATACGTAAACTCACTCAATTTCCTATTATTTCAAGGGAAATAACAAGACAAGACGAGCTACTTGACAGATGTAGCTCGTCTTGTCTTGTTATTTCCCTTGAAATAATAGGAAATTGAGTGAGTTTACGTATAAAGAAGGATTGTAGCTTAATTTTTGAGATAATTGGATGAAGGGTGAGCGTTACTAGTTGTAAAATGGGCCCAACTTAAACCTACTCCTCTTTCCGCAAGTGAGAGGCATTCATCATTCTCGTTAACACCTAAAGCATTCCCGAATCCGATCAAGGGAATCCTTCGTCACGATGTAAGTGGCTTTTATAATTATTTACTTTATAATCATCTTATTGATCAATTCTAAGAAGAATATATACACAAAACTATCATATATATATATATATATATATATATATATATATATATATATATATATATATATATATATATATATATATATATATATATATATATATATATATATATATATATATATATATATATATATATATATATATATATATATATATATATATATATATATATATATATATATATATATATATATATATATATATATATATATATATATATATATATATATATATATATATATATATATATATATATATATATATATATATATATATATATATATATATATATATATATATATATATATATATATATATATATATATATATATATATATATATATATATATGTATATATATATACATATATATAGGTCGTATAGTGGATATAGGTACAGATATTTTTTGATGTTTATAGATATTTATAGATATGTATGTTATTTAAATTTTAAAATATTTACTGAGTCACTGGAAAATACTTTATTTAAATTCTGTAAAGTAAACCTAGCATATGCAGTATTTCAGATTACATAACTTCTTGTACATATGTATTTTTTAATAAGTCAAGTACTATCGCAGTTGTCAGACATTATAGACCATATAAAAAGAATTTTACTTGGGTATGTTTGAGGCGATTGAACAGGCTCGGTTTTTGTTCGCGAACAAACTATTATTGATTTGGGTTTTTGACATTGAATATTTGCATTGACTTCAATGGATATCACCGGTTTAGGACCTCATATTCAAAAATAAGGCGACTTTAAACTTTCCCATGATTACGCCCACGTAATTAAGGGAGTAATAACAAACAATAGAAAGAAAGAGAAAAACTGGTTTCGAGACGGAAAAAAGGGTTTCAAATCTAATCGATTTGTTTTTCAAATTCTAACTCAAACCTAAGTTATTCAAGTTAAAAAGTGGTCAGTTTGAAAGCAATACGTAGTCCGCACGCGAGATC
>OX155951.1:5322974-5467974 GCA_944548615.1 Micropterix aruncella
TAGATCTAAGTCCTTTTTTTACCAGTCCAAATACTACTAATAGTTACAGGGTTCCCTTTCATTGCAGTTGTATTTCAAAAAATATAATATATCAACTTCTGTGCAGGACTTGTGATGCCTTTTATATCGGTGAAACAACAACACCACTTAATATTAGACTAAATAATCATAGGGCTAGTGTAGGAAATGAAAGCCAACTCCCAATATCTTTGCATGCCAGGGCGCATAATTTATCTTTTGATCAATGTTTTAAAGTTAAAATAATAAAATGCCTTGGGGATAATGCAAAAGAAAGGGACGTCAAATCTTGGGAATTGGCTTATATTTATATTTTAGGCGCTTGCAAAGGTTCCGGTCTCAATAGGCAAAATTAATAAGGTTTATCATATTATCATAATCATCAAATGCTTTTTCTTTTAATTTATAATCATTCATTTTAAAATAACGTTTTGCACGGTTGGTTATGGTACCTTAACTAAATCGTGTAAAATATTATTAATCCATTTCTTTTTGTTCGATTCCTTGAATTTAAATTTTCAACGAATTGTTCGATTTCAGAAATGTCACATATCTTGACGACGGCTGAGCCGAAATATTGATATACATTTTATAACAATCATTAATATTTAAGAAACACTAATCGCCTATTATTTTCCAGCATTCATTCTCGTCTCGCATTGTTGTGTTGATCGGGTTCTAGTGCCACAGCAGGAAGCACCAGCAAACACTGAGGGAGGAGAAGAAGAAGGCGTGGAGTCACTCCTGGTCACCACAGACCAGATAAGTGCCCTTTCATTATTTTATCATTTCATTTATTTAGTGATAAACATAATTTCAATTTGAAAAAATAATAATTTACACATTTACAATCAAATATTAAAATATTACCTAATTTTAATTATGTTGCAATCACATCCATTATGTACACTCATTGGTTAAACCAAATAAATTACCATTCACTTAAGACAGCTAAATTCACGGGACACGTTGAATTTCTTTCTAAATGTTTAGAAAACAACATTTGCCCTAAAGGGTTATTACCAAAATTTCCTTTCGCAGCAATTAGTACAGAAATTCAATATGATTTCACCGCAATACGTTTAAGGTATTCAATGGAAATTACGTCTGTTTTGCGAAATGAATATCAAATTTTAGTTGATAAACATTTAAACTCACTGTGTTTTTATGTTAACATGATAACAACACATTCTCCTTTCTTATTTCAAGAAGCTCATAAAATAGTTAACAATTCTGTAACAGATTTACGAAATATTAGATTAAAACACGATAAAAAGTTCCTTAATTTACTAAAGAACTTTCAGAAAATTTGCATTATCCCAAGTTTGCATTATACACGAAACATTTTGAATCCAGTTTCCATTTCAAATTACAGTCATTCCAATGTTAACAAAACAAGGAATTCAAATTCACTTCGAAATGTTATCCCAGCAGTTCACCAAGGTACTCTTTCCTCTCCGATGCACACCCTATCAGTAAACCAAATTACTAACAATATATTTCCATTAGTATCAGATTCCGTACCAATACGTGCCACATTAGTAAACCAAATTAATAACAGTATAACACCATCAGTATCATATTCTAATAATATACAAGGTCCATCTCCTAGAGAAAAAAATGCTGTTAAAAACTTGTCATCCAAAGTAATTAACCACAATGAATATTTAGTATTAGCTAAAGGTCTAAATTTCACACCGACTCAAAATGTGAACCATTTTAGTTTTGGTAATGATGTTGTTAAATTTTGTCGTAATTTAAGATGGCGCGAATTTTGGCATTCAAATCAAAATAATAACAATAATAATATTAAATTACACAATGCACTAGCTCAATTTCGTCCACACTCCAATAAAGAACCCCCTCCATTACCAAAAAATCATCCGGTAGAAAATTTTATTACTATTTTATTAAACAAAGTAACACAGCCATCTTTTCTAAATAGCCTCAAGCCAACATCAAACTTGTCAGTAGATGAACGTGCAGCTCTTGAGAGTCTTAGTAAGGATACCAGAATCGTCATTTTGCCGGCTGATAAAGGTTCCACTACTGTCATACTTAACAAAACTGACTATGTTACTGAAGGCTTGAGACAACTTAGAGATGAAACTTTCTATAAAAAACTATCTAGAGATCCAAACAAAAATTTTGCAATGAAAATAAAAAAATATATTGAACAAAATAAATCAAATGAAAAATTATCAGACGAAGATGTTAAAACTTTAATTCCTGATCCTATCAGAACTCCAATTTTTTACCTATTACCTAAAATTCACAAGCCTAATAATCCTGGACGACCAATAGTCGCAAGCTTTAACTCTCCGACAGAAAGAATTTCGGCTTTTGTAGATTATTTTTTACAACCTTTTGTGAAAAATCTAAATTCTCATATCAAAGACAGCTATCATTTTATTGATATTTTAAAGAATACTGTAATTCCAAAGTCAGACGACCTATTATTTGTTACTATTGACGCCATATCCCTGTATACCAATATTCCTCATAATTTAGGATTGGAAGCCATTTCTTATTTTCTTGATGAGAGACCTCATCCTCAAATACCTTCTACGGATTTTCTTTGCAAATTAGCCGAGTTTGTCTTAACGTGTAATGCTTTCTCCTTTGAAGATGAATTTTATCTTCAAATTAAAGGGACTGCTATGGGCACGCGAATGGCACCTTCGTATGCCAACCTTTTCATGGGATTATTCGAGCAAAATTTTCTTCAAACGCAAAATTTAAAACCCATATTATGGTATAGATTTATTGACGACATAGTAATGATTTGGCCACACGGACAAACTACTCTAACAACCTTTCTTGACGACCTAAATAATTTTGGCCCTTTGAATTTCACTCATAACATTTCTAAATCACAAATTACTTTCTTAGATGTTGATTTAACAATTTCCGAAGGTAAAATTAAAACCGCGATTCATATAAAACCTACAAATAAAGAACAGTATTTACACTTTGATAGCTGTCATCCATTTCACACCAAGAGATCCATTCCCTATTCAATGTCCATTCGCGGACACCGTTTAGTTAACAACAAAGAAAATTTAGATAAATATCTCAATAATCTAAAGCAATCTCTTCTTGAAAGAAAATACCCTGCTCCTCTATTGGATAAACATATTCTAAACTCTGAAGTAAAATATATACCAAAACCTAAAATTTCTTCAAATAAAAATAATAATAATAATAAAATCTTTCTTACCACCACTTATTTTCCTGGTGCTGAGAAACTGCGAGATATATTATCTGATTTATTCCCCATCATTTCTAATGATGCATCCACTAAGGATCTCTTAGATTCACCGCCAATTTTATCTTTCCGCAGACCACCTAATATTAGATCAATATTAAACAAAACAAAAAATAATCAAAATTTCTCTATTGGTAATAATACTTTTGGGCTTCAACCTTGTGGTCGTCCACGTTGTAAAACTTGTCCTCTGTTAGATCTAAGTCCTTTTTTTACCAGTCCAAATACTACTAATAGTTACAGGGTTCCCTTTCATTGCAGTTGTATTTCAAAAAATATAATATATCAACTTCTGTGCAGGACTTGTGATGCCTTTTATATCGGTGAAACAACAACACCACTTAATATTAGACTAAATAATCATAGGGCTAGTGTAGGAAATGAAAGCCAACTCCCAATATCTTTGCATGCCAGGGCGCATAATTTATCTTTTGTTCAATGTTTTAAAGTTAAAATAATAAAATGCCTTGGGGATAATGCAAAAGAAAGGGACGTCAAATCTTGGGAATTGGCTTATATTTATATTTTAGGCGCTTGCAAAGGTTCCGGTATCAATAGGCAAAATTAATAAGGTTTATCATATTATCATAATCATCAAATGCTTTTTCTTTTAATTTATAATCATTCATTTTAAAATAACGTTTTGCACGGTTGGTTATGGTACCTTAACTAAATCGTGTAAAATATTATTAATCCATTTCTTTTTGTTCGATTCCTTGAATTTAAATTTTCAACGAATTGTTCGATTTCAGAAATGTCACATATCTTGACGACGGCTGAGCCGAAATATTGATATACATTTTATAACAATCATTAATATTTAAGAAACACTAATCGCCTATTATTTTCCAGCATTCATTCTCGTCTCGCATTGTTGTGTTGATCGGGTTCTAGTGCCACAGCAGGAAGCACCAGCAAACACTGAGGGAGGAGAAGAAGAAGGCGTGGAGTCACTCCTGGTCACCACAGACCAGATAAGTGCCCTTTCATTATTTTATCATTTCATTTATTTAGTGATAAACATAATTTCAATTTGAAAAAATAATAATTTACACATTTACAATCAAATATTAAAATATTACCTAATTTTAATTATGTTGCAATCACATCCATTATGTACACTCATTGGTTAAACCAAATAAATTACCATTCACTTAAGACAGCTAAATTCACGGGACACGTTGAATTTCTTTCTAAATGTTTAGAAAACAACATTTGCCCTAAAGGGTTATTACCAAAATTTCCTTTCGCAGCAATTAGTACAGAAATTCAATATGATTTCACCGCAATCCGTTTAAGGTATTCAATGGAAATTACGTCTGTTTTGCGAAATGAATATCAAATTTTAGTTGATAAACATTTAAACTCACTGTGTTTTTATGTTAACATGATAACAACACATTCTCCTTTCTTATTTCAAGAAGCTCATAAAATAGTTAACAATTCTGTAACAGATTTACGAAATATTAGATTAAAACACGATAAAAAGTTCCTTAATTTACTAAAGAACTTTCAGAAAATTTGCATTATCCCAAGTAACAATTCACGAAACATTTTGAATCCAGTTTCCATTTCAAATTACAGTCATTCCAATGTTAACAAAACAAGGAATTCAAATTCACTTCGAAATGTTATCCCAGCAGTTCACCAAGGTACTCTTTCCTCTCCGATGCACACCCTATCAGTAAACCAAATTACTAACAATATATTTCCATTAGTATCAGATTCCGTACCAATACGTGCCGCATTAGTAATCCAAATTAATAACAGTATAACACCATCAGTATCATATTCTAATAATATACAAGGTCCATCTCCTAGAGAAAAAAATGCTGTTAAAAACTTGTCATCCAAAGTAATTAACCACAATGAATATTTAGTATTAGCTAAAGGTCTAAATTTCACACCGACTCAAAATGTGAACCATTTTAGTTTTGGTAATGATGTTGTTAAATTTTGTCGTAATTTAAGATGGCGCGAATTTTGGCATTCAAATCAAAAGAATAACAATAATAATATTAAATTACACAATGCACTAGCTCAATTTCGTCCACACTCCAATAAAGAACCCCCTCCATTACCAAAAAATCATCCGGTAGAAAATTTTATTACTATTTTATTAAACAAAGTAACACAGCCATCTTTTCTAAATAGCCTCAAGCCAACATCAAACTTGTCAGTAGATGAACGTGCAGCTCTTGAGAGTCTTAGTAAGGATACCAGCATCGTCATTTTGCCGGCTGATAAAGGTTCCACTACTGTCATACTTAACAAAACTGACTATGTTACTGAAGGCTTGAGACAACTTAGAGATGAAACTTTCTATAAAAAACTATCTAGAGATCCAAACAAAAATTTTGCAGTGAAAATAAAAAAATATATTGAACAAAATAAATCAAATGAAAAATTATCAGACGAAGATGTTAAAACTTTAATTCCTGATCCTATCAGAACTCCAATTTTTTACCTATTACCTAAAATTCACAAGCCTAATAATCCTGGACGACCAATAGTCGCAAGCTTTAACTCTCCGACAGAAAGAATTTCGGCTTTTGTAGATTATTTTTTACAACCTTTTGTGAAAAATCTAAATTCTCATATCAAAGACAGCTATCATTTTATTGATATTTTAAAGAATACTGTAATTCCAAAGTCAGACGACCTATTATTTGTTACTATTGACGCCATATCCCTGTATACCAATATTCCTCATAATTTAGGATTGGAAGCCATTTCTTATTTTCTTGATGAGAGACCTCATCCTCAAATACCTTCTACGGATTTTCTTTGCAAATTAGCCGAGTTTGTCTTAACGTGTAATGCTTTCTCCTTTGAAGATGAATTTTATCTTCAAATTAAAGGGACTGCTATGGGCACGCGAATGGCACCTACGTATGCCAACCTTTTCATGGGATTATTCGAGCAAAATTTTCTTCAAACGCAAAATTTAAAACCCATATTATGGTATAGATTTATTGACGACATAGTAATGATTTGGCCACACGGACAAACTACTCTAACAACCTTTCTTGACGACCTAAATAATTTTGGCCCTTTGAATTTCACTCATACCATTTCTAAATCACAAATTACTTTCTTAGATGTTGATTTAACAATTTCCGAAGGTAAAATTAAAACCGCGATTCATATAAAACCTACAAATAAAGAACAGTATTTACACTTTGATAGCTGTCATCCATTTCACACCAAGAGATCCATTCCCTATTCAATGTCCATTCGCGGACACCGTTTAGTTAACAACAAAGAAAATTTAGATAAATATCTCAATAATCTAAAGCAATCTCTTCTTGAAAGAAAATACCCTGCTCCTCTATTGGATAAACATATTCTAAACTCTGAAGTAAAATATATACCAAAACCTAAAATTTCTTCAAATAAAAATAATAATAATAATAAAATCTTTCTTACCACCACTTATTTTCCTGGTGCTGAGAAACTGCGAGATATATTATCTGATTTATTCCCCATCATTTCTAATGATGCATCCACTAAGGATCTCTTAGATTCACCGCCAATTTTATCTTTCCGCAGACCACCTAATATTAGATCAATATTAAACAAAACAAAAAATAATCAAAATTTCTCTATTGGTAATAATACTTTTGGGCTTCAACCTTGTGGTCGTCCACGTTGTAAAACTTGTCCTCTGTTAGATCTAAGTCCTTTTTTTACCAGTCCAAATACTACTAATAGTTACAGGGTTCCCTTTCATTGCAGTTGTATTTCAAAAAATATAATATATCAACTTCTGTGCAGGACTTGTGATGCCTTTTATATCGGTGAAACAACAACACCACTTAATATTAGACTAAATAATCATAGGGCTAGTGTAGGAAATGAAAGCCAACTCCCAATATCTTTGCATGCCAGGGCGCATAATTTATCTTTTGATCAATGTTTTAAAGTTAAAATAATAAAATGCCTTGGGGATAATGCAAAAGAAAGGGACGTCAAATCTTGGGAATTGGCTTATATTTATATTTTAGGCGCTTGCAAAGGTTCCGGTCTCAATAGGCAAAATTAATAAGGTTTATCATATTATCATAATCATCAAATGCTTTTTCTTTTAATTTATAATCATTCATTTTAAAATAACGTTTTGCACGGTTGGTTATGGTACCTTAACTAAATCGTGTAAAATATTATTAATCCATTTCTTTTTGTTCGATTCCTTGAATTTAAATTTTCAACGAATTGTTCGATTTCAGAAATGTCACATATCTTGACGACGGCTGAGCCGAAATATTGATATACATTTTATAACAATCATTAATATTTAAGAAACACTAATCGCCTATTATTTTCCAGCATTCATTCTCGTCTCGCATTGTTGTGTTGATCGGGTTCTAGTGCCACAGCAGGAAGCACCAGCAAACACTGAGGGAGGAGAAGAAGAAGGCGTGGAGTCACTCCTGGTCACCACAGACCAGATAAGTGCCCTTTCATTATTTTATCATTTCATTTATTTAGTGATAAACATAATTTCAATTTGAAAAAATAATAATTTACACATTTACAATCAAATATTAAAATATTACCTAATTTTAATTATGTTGCAATCACATCCATTATGTACACTCATTGGTTAAACCAAATAAATTACCATTCACTTAAGACAGCTAAATTCACGGGACACGTTGAATTTCTTTCTAAATGTTTAGAAAACAACATTTGCCCTAAAGGGTTATTACCAAAATTTCCTTTCGCAGCAATTAGTACAGAAATTCAATATGATTTCACCGCAATCCGTTTAAGGTATTCAATGGAAATTACGTCTGTTTTGCGAAATGAATATCATATTTTAGTTGATAAACATTTAAACTCACTGTGTTTTTATGTTAACATGATAACAACACATTCTCCTTTCTTATTTCAAGAAGCTCATAAAATAGTTAACAATTCTGTAACAGATTTACGAAATATTAGATTAAAACACGATAAAAAGTTCCTTAATTTACTAAAGAACTTTCAGAAAATTTGCATTATCCCAAGTAACAATTCACGAAACATTTTGAATCCAGTTTCCATTTCAAATTACAGTCATTCCAATGTTAACAAAACAAGGAATTCAAATTCACTTCGAAATGTTATCCCAGCAGTTCACCAAGGTACTCTTTCCTCTCCGATGCACACCCTATCAGTAAACCAAATTACTAACAATATATTTCCATTAGTATCAGATTCCGTACCAATACGTGCCACATTAGTAAACCAAATTAATAACAGTATAACACCATCAGTATCATATTCTAATAATATACAAGGTCCATCTCCTAGAGAAAAAAATGCTGTTAAAAACTTGTCATCCAAAGTAATTAACCACAATGAATATTTAGTATTAGCTAAAGGTCTAAATTTCACACCGACTCAAAATGTGAACCATTTTAGTTTTGGTAATGATGTTGTTAAATTTTGTCGTAATTTAAGATGGCGCGAATTTTGGCATTCAAATCAAAATAATAACAATAATAATATTAAATTACACAATGCACTAGATCAATTTCGTCCACACTCCAATAAAGAACCCCCTCCATTACCAAAAAATCATTCGGTAGAAAATTTTATTACTATTTTATTAAACAAAGTAACACAGCCATCTTTTCTAAATAGCCTCAAGCCAACATCAAACTTGTCAGTAGATGAACGTGCAGCTCTTGAGAGTCTTAGTAAGGATACCAGCATCGTCATTTTGCCGGCTGATAAAGGTTCCACTACTGTCATACTTAACAAAACTGACTATGTTACTGAAGGCTTGAGACAACTTAGAGATGAAACTTTCTATAAAAAACTATGTAGAGATCCAAACAAAAATTTTGCAGTGAAAATAAAAAAATATATTGAACAAAATAAATCAAATGAAAAATTATCAGACGAAGATGTTAAAACTTTAATTCCTGATCCTATCAGAACTCCAAATTTTTACCTATTACCTAAAATTCACAAGCCTAATAATCCTGGACGACCAATAGTCGCAAGCTTTAACTCTCCGACAGAAAGAATTTCGGCTTTTGTAGATTATTTTTTACAACCTTTTGTGAAAAATCTAAATTCTCATATCAAAGACAGCTATCATTTTATTGATATTTTAAAGAATACTGTAATTCCAAAGTCAGACGACCTATTATTTGTTACTATTGACGCCATATCCCTGTATACCAATATTCCTCATAATTTAGGATTGGAAGCCATTTCTTATTTTCTTGATGAGAGACCTCATCCTCAAATACCTTCTACGGATTTTCTTTGCAAATTAGCCGAGTTTGTCTTAACGTGTAATGCTTTCTCCTTTGAAGATGAATTTTATCTTCAAATTAAAGGGACTGCTATGGGCACGCGAATGGCACCTTCGTATGCCAACCTTTTCATGGGATTATTCGAGCAAAATTTTCTTCAAACGCAAAATTTAAAACCCATATTATGGTATAGATTTATTGACGACATAGTAATGATTTGGCCACACGGACAAACTACTCTAACAACCTTTCTTGACGACCTAAATAATTTTGGCCCTTTGAATTTCACTCATACCATTTCTAAATCACAAATTACTTTCTTAGATGTTGATTTAACAATTTCCGAAGGTAAAATTAAAACCGCGATTCATATAAAACCTACAAATAAAGAACAGTATTTACACTTTGATAGCTGTCATCCATTTCACACCAAGAGATCCATTCCCTATTCAATGTCCATTCGCGGACACCGTTTAGTTAACAACAAAGAAAATTTAGATAAATATCTCAATAATCTAAAGCAATCTCTTCTTGAAAGAAAATACCCTGCTCCTCTATTGGATAAACATATTCTAAACTCTGAAGTAAAATATATACCAAAACCTAAAATTTCTTCAAATAAAAATAATAATAATAATAAAATCTTTCTTACCACCACTTATTTTCCTGGTGCTGAGAAACTGCCAGATATATTATCTGATTTATTCCCCATCATTTCTAATGATGCATCCACTAAGGATCTCTTAGATTCACCGCCAATTTTATCTTTCCGCAGACCACATAATATTAGATCAATATTAAACAAAAAAAAAAATAATCAAAATTTCTCTATTGGTAATAATACTTTTGGGCTTCAACCTTGTGGTCGTCCACGTTGTAAAACTTGTCCTCTGTTAGATCTAAGTCCTTTTTTTACCAGTCCAAATACTACTAATAGTTACAGGGTTCCCTTTCATTGCAGTTGTATTTCAAAAAATATAGTATATCAACTTCTGTGCAGGACTTGTGATGCCTTTTATATCGGTGAAACAACAACACCACTTAATATTAGACTAAATAATCATAGGGCTAGTGTAGGAAATGAAAGCCAACTCCCAATATCTTTGCATGCCAGGGCGCATAATTTATCTTTTGATCAATGTTTTAAAGTTAAAATAATAAAATGCCTTGGGGATAATGCAAAAGAAAGGGACGTCAAATCTTGGGAATTGGCTTATATTTATATTTTAGGCGCTTGCAAAGGTTCCGGTCTCAATAGGCAAAATTAATAAGGTTTATCATATTATCATAATCATCAAATGCTTTTTCTTTTAATTTATAATCATTCATTTTAAAATAACGTTTTGCACGGTTGGTTATGGTACCTTAACTAAATCGTGTAAAATATTATTAATCCATTTCTTTTTGTTCGATTCCTTGAATTTAAATTTTCAACGAATTGTTCGATTTCAGAAATGTCACATATCTTGACGACGGCTGAGCCGAAATATTGATATACATTTTATAACAATCATTAATATTTAAGAAACACTAATCGCCTATTATTTTCCAGCATTCATTCTCGTCTCGCATTGTTGTGTTGATCGGGTTCTAGTGCCACAGCAGGAAGCACCAGCAAACACTGAGGGAGGAGAAGAAGAAGGCGTGGAGTCACTCCTGGTCACCACAGACCAGATAAGTGCCCTTTCATTATTTTATCATTTCATTTATTTAGTGATAAACATAATTTCAATTTGAAAAAATAATAATTTACACATTTACAATCAAATATTAAAATATTACCTAATTTTAATTATGTTGCAATCACATCCATTATGTACACTCATTGGTTAAACCAAATAAATTACCATTCACTTAAGACAGCTAAATTCACGGGACACGTTGAATTTCTTTCTAAATGTTTAGAAAACAACATTTGCCCTAAAGGGTTATTACCAAAATTTCCTTTCGCAGCAATTAGTACAGAAATTCAATATGATTTCACCGCAATCCGTTTAAGGTATTCAATGAAAATTACGTCTGTTTTGCGAAATGAATATCATATTTTAGTTGATAAACATTTAAACTCACTGTGTTTTTATGTTAACATGATAACAACACATTCTCCTTTCTTATTTCAAGAAGCTCATAAAATAGTTAACAATTCTGTAACAGATTTACGAAATATTAGATTAAAACACGATAAAAAGTTCCTTAATTTACTAAAGAACTTTCAGAAAATTTGCATTATCCCAAGTAACAATTCACGAAACATTTTGAATCCAGTTTCCATTTCAAATTACAGTCATTCCAATGTTAACAAAACAAGGAATTCAAATTCACTTCGAAATGTTATCCCAGCAGTTCACCAAGGTACTCTTTCCTCTCCGATGCACACCCTATCAGTAAACCAAATTACTAACAATATATTTCCATTAGTATCAGATTCCGTACCAATACGTGCCACATTAGTAAACCAAATTAATAACAGTATAACACCATCAGTATCATATTCTAATAATATACAAGGTCCATCTCCTAGAGAAAAAAATGCTGTTAAAAACTTGTCATCCAAAGTAATTAACCACAATGAATATTTAGTATTAGCTAAAGGTCTAAATTTCACACCGACTCAAAATGTGAACCATTTTAGTTTTGGTAATGATGTTGTTAAATTTTGTCGTAATTTAAGATGGCGCGAATTTTGGCATTCAAATCAAAATAATAACAATAATAATATTAAATTACACAATGCACTAGATCAATTTCGTCCACACTCCAATAAAGAACCCCCTCCATTACCAAAAAATCATTCGGTAGAAAATTTTATTACTATTTTATTAAACAAAGTAACACAGCCATCTTTTCTAAATAGCCTCAAGCCAACATCAAACTTGTCAGTAGATGAACGTGCAGCTCTTGAGAGTCTTAGTAAGGATACCAGCATCGTCATTTTGCCGGCTGATAAAGGTTCCACTACTGTCATACTTAACAAAACTGACTATGTTACTGAAGGCTTGAGACAACTTAGAGATGAAACTTTCTATAAAAAACTATGTAGAGATCCAAACAAAAATTTTGCAGTGAAAATAAAAAAATATATTGAACAAAATAAATCAAATGAAAAATTATCAGACGAAGATGTTAAAACTTTAATTCCTGATCCTATCAGAACTCCAAATTTTTACCTATTACCTAAAATTCACAAGCCTAATAATCCTGGACGACCAATAGTCGCAAGCTTTAACTCTCCGACAGAAAGAATTTCGGCTTTTGTAGATTATTTTTTACAACCTTTTGTGAAAAATCTAAATTCTCATATCAAAGACAGCTATCATTTTATTGATATTTTAAAGAATACTGTAATTCCAAAGTCAGACGACCTATTATTTGTTACTATTGACGCCATATCCCTGTATACCAATATTCCTCATAATTTAGGATTGGAAGCCATTTCTTATTTTCTTGATGAGAGACCTCATCCTCAAATACCTTCTACGGATTTTCTTTGCAAATTAGCCGAGTTTGTCTTAACGTGTAATGCTTTCTCCTTTGAAGATGAATTTTATCTTCAAATTAAAGGGACTGCTATGGGCACGCGAATGGCACCTTCGTATGCCAACCTTTTCATGGGATTATTCGAGCAAAATTTTCTTCAAACGCAAAATTTAAAACCCATATTATGGTATAGATTTATTGACGACATAGTAATGATTTGGCCACACGGACAAACTACTCTAACAACCTTTCTTGACGACCTAAATAATTTTGGCCCTTTGAATTTCACTCATACCATTTCTAAATCACAAATTACTTTCTTAGATGTTGATTTAACAATTTCCGAAGGTAAAATTAAAACCGCGATTCATATAAAACCTACAAATAAAGAACAGTATTTACACTTTGATAGCTGTCATCCATTTCACACCAAGAGATCCATTCCCTATTCAATGTCCATTCGCGGACACCGTTTAGTTAACAACAAAGAAAATTTAGATAAATATCTCAATAATCTAAAGCAATCTCTTCTTGAAAGAAAATACCCTGCTCCTCTATTGGATAAACATATTCTAAACTCTGAAGTAAAATATATACCAAAACCTAAAATTTCTTCAAATAAAAATAATAATAATAATAAAATCTTTCTTACCACCACTTATTTTCCTGGTGCTGAGAAACTGCCAGATATATTATCTGATTTATTCCCCATCATTTCTAATGATGCATCCACTAAGGATCTCTTAGATTCACCGCCAATTTTATCTTTCCGCAGACCACATAATATTAGATCAATATTAAACAAAAAAAAAAATAATCAAAATTTCTCTATTGGTAATAATACTTTTGGGCTTCAACCTTGTGGTCGTCCACGTTGTAAAACTTGTCCTCTGTTAGATCTAAGTCCTTTTTTTACCAGTCCAAATACTACTAATAGTTACAGGGTTCCCTTTCATTGCAGTTGTATTTCAAAAAATATAGTATATCAACTTCTGTGCAGGACTTGTGATGCCTTTTATATCGGTGAAACAACAACACCACTTAATATTAGACTAAATAATCATAGGGCTAGTGTAGGAAATGAAAGCCAACTCCCAATATCTTTGCATGCCAGGGCGCATAATTTATCTTTTGATCAATGTTTTAAAGTTAAAATAATAAAATGCCTTGGGGATAATGCAAAAGAAAGGGACGTCAAATCTTGGGAATTGGCTTATATTTATATTTTAGGCGCTTGCAAAGGTTCCGGTCTCAATAGGCAAAATTAATAAGGTTTATCATATTATCATAATCATCAAATGCTTTTTCTTTTAATTTATAATCATTCATTTTAAAATAACGTTTTGCACGGTTGGTTATGGTACCTTAACTAAATCGTGTAAAATATTATTAATCCATTTCTTTTTGTTCGATTCCTTGAATTTAAATTTTCAACGAATTGTTCGATTTCAGAAATGTCACATATCTTGACGACGGCTGAGCCGAAATATTGATATACATTTTATAACAATCATTAATATTTAAGAAACACTAATCGCCTATTATTTTCCAGCATTCATTCTCGTCTCGCATTGTTGTGTTGATCGGGTTCTAGTGCCACAGCAGGAAGCACCAGCAAACACTGAGGGAGGAGAAGAAGAAGGCGTGGAGTCACTCCTGGTCACCACAGACCAGATAAGTGCCCTTTCATTATTTTATCATTTCATTTATTTAGTGATAAACATAATTTCAATTTGAAAAAATAATAATTTACACATTTACAATCAAATATTAAAATATTACCTAATTTTAATTATGTTGCAATCACATCCATTATGTACACTCATTGGTTAAACCAAATAAATTACCATTCACTTAAGACAGCTAAATTCACGGGACACGTTGAATTTCTTTCTAAATGTTTAGAAAACAACATTTGCCCTAAAGGGTTATTACCAAAATTTCCTTTCGCAGCAATTAGTACAGAAATTCAATATGATTTCACCGCAATCCGTTTAAGGTATTCAATGAAAATTACGTCTGTTTTGCGAAATGAATATCATATTTTAGTTGATAAACATTTAAACTCACTGTGTTTTTATGTTAACATGATAACAACACATTCTCCTTTCTTATTTCAAGAAGCTCATAAAATAGTTAACAATTCTGTAACAGATTTACGAAATATTAGATTAAAACACGATAAAAAGTTCCTTAATTTACTAAAGAACTTTCAGAAAATTTGCATTATCCCAAGTAACAATTCACGAAACATTTTGAATCCAGTTTCCATTTCAAATTACAGTCATTCCAATGTTAACAAAACAAGGAATTCAAATTCACTTCGAAATGTTATCCCAGCAGTTCACCAAGGTACTCTTTCCTCTCCGATGCACACCCTATCAGTAAACCAAATTACTAACAATATATTTCCATTAGTATCAGATTCCGTACCAATACGTGCCACATTAGTAAACCAAATTAATAACAGTATAACACCATCAGTATCATATTCTAATAATATACAAGGTCCATCTCCTAGAGAAAAAAATGCTGTTAAAAACTTGTCATCCAAAGTAATTAACCACAATGAATATTTAGTATTAGCTAAAGGTCTAAATTTCACACCGACTCAAAATGTGAACCATTTTAGTTTTGGTAATGATGTTGTTAAATTTTGTCGTAATTTAAGATGGCGCGAATTTTGGCATTCAAATCAAAATAATAACAATAATAATATTAAATTACACAATGCACTAGATCAATTTCGTCCACACTCCAATAAAGAACCCCCTCCATTACCAAAAAATCATTCGGTAGAAAATTTTATTACTATTTTATTAAACAAAGTAACACAGCCATCTTTTCTAAATAGCCTCAAGCCAACATCAAACTTGTCAGTAGATGAACGTGCAGCTCTTGAGAGTCTTAGTAAGGATACCAGCATCGTCATTTTGCCGGCTGATAAAGGTTCCACTACTGTCATACTTAACAAAACTGACTATGTTACTGAAGGCTTGAGACAACTTAGAGATGAAACTTTCTATAAAAAACTATGTAGAGATCCAAACAAAAATTTTGCAGTGAAAATAAAAAAATATATTGAACAAAATAAATCAAATGAAAAATTATCAGACGAAGATGTTAAAACTTTAATTCCTGATCCTATCAGAACTCCAAATTTTTACCTATTACCTAAAATTCACAAGCCTAATAATCCTGGACGACCAATAGTCGCAAGCTTTAACTCTCCGACAGAAAGAATTTCGGCTTTTGTAGATTATTTTTTACAACCTTTTGTGAAAAATCTAAATTCTCATATCAAAGACAGCTATCATTTTATTGATATTTTAAAGAATACTGTAATTCCAAAGTCAGACGACCTATTATTTGTTACTATTGACGCCATATCCCTGTATACCAATATTCCTCATAATTTAGGATTGGAAGCCATTTCTTATTTTCTTGATGAGAGACCTCATCCTCAAATACCTTCTACGGATTTTCTTTGCAAATTAGCCGAGTTTGTCTTAACGTGTAATGCTTTCTCCTTTGAAGATGAATTTTATCTTCAAATTAAAGGGACTGCTATGGGCACGCGAATGGCACCTTCGTATGCCAACCTTTTCATGGGATTATTCGAGCAAAATTTTCTTCAAACGCAAAATTTAAAACCCATATTATGGTATAGATTTATTGACGACATAGTAATGATTTGGCCACACGGACAAACTACTCTAACAACCTTTCTTGACGACCTAAATAATTTTGGCCCTTTGAATTTCACTCATACCATTTCTAAATCACAAATTACTTTCTTAGATGTTGATTTAACAATTTCCGAAGGTAAAATTAAAACCGCGATTCATATAAAACCTACAAATAAAGAACAGTATTTACACTTTGATAGCTGTCATCCATTTCACACCAAGAGATCCATTCCCTATTCAATGTCCATTCGCGGACACCGTTTAGTTAACAACAAAGAAAATTTAGATAAATATCTCAATAATCTAAAGCAATCTCTTCTTGAAAGAAAATACCCTGCTCCTCTATTGGATAAACATATTCTAAACTCTGAAGTAAAATATATACCAAAACCTAAAATTTCTTCAAATAAAAATAATAATAATAATAAAATCTTTCTTACCACCACTTATTTTCCTGGTGCTGAGAAACTGCCAGATATATTATCTGATTTATTCCCCATCATTTCTAATGATGCATCCACTAAGGATCTCTTAGATTCACCGCCAATTTTATCTTTCCGCAGACCACATAATATTAGATCAATATTAAACAAAAAAAAAAATAATCAAAATTTCTCTATTGGTAATAATACTTTTGGGCTTCAACCTTGTGGTCGTCCACGTTGTAAAACTTGTCCTCTGTTAGATCTAAGTCCTTTTTTTACCAGTCCAAATACTACTAATAGATACAGGGTTCCCTTTCATTGCAGTTGTATTTCAAAAAATATAGTATATCAACTTCTGTGCAGGACTTGTGATGCCTTTTATATCGGTGAAACAACAACACCACTTAATATTAGACTAAATAATCATAGGGCTAGTGTAGGAAATGAAAGCCAACTCCCAATATCTTTGCATGCCAGGGCGCATAATTTATCTTTTGATCAATGTTTTAAAGTTAAAATAATAAAATGCCTTGGGGATAATGCAAAAGAAAGGGACGTCAAATCTTGGGAATTGGCTTATATTTATATTTTAGGCGCTTGCAAAGGTTCCGGTCTCAATAGGCAAAATTAATAAGGTTTATCATATTATCATAATCATCAAATGCTTTTTCTTTTAATTTATAATCATTCATTTTAAAATAACGTTTTGCACGGTTGGTTATGGTACCTTAACTAAATCGTGTAAAATATTATTAATCCATTTCTTTTTGTTCGATTCCTTGAATTTAAATTTTCAACGAATTGTTCGATTTCAGAAATGTCACATATCTTGACGACGGCTGAGCCGAAATATTGATATACATTTTATAACAATCATTAATATTTAAGAAACACTAATCGTCTATTATTTTCCAGCATTCATTCTCGTCTCGCATTGTTGTGTTGATCGGGTTCTAGTGCCACAGCAGGAAGCACCAGCAAACACTGAGGGAGGAGAAGAAGAAGGCGTGGAGTCACTCCTGGTCACCACAGACCAGATAAGTGCCCTTTCATTATTTTATCATTTCATTTATTTAGTGATAAACATAATTTCAATTTGAAAATATATATATATATATATATATATATATATGTATATATATATATATATATATATATATATATATATATATATATATATATATATATATATATATATATATATATATATATATATATATATATATATATATATATATATATATATATATATATATATATATATATATATATATATATATATATATATATATATATATATATATATATATATATATAGATATATATATATATATATATATATATATATATATATCTATATACATATACACATACCATTGTCTAGCTCCTTCTTCCTAATCACTTCCAATTCCTTACCTCTCCCATCGGTTTTCTATATTAATTTTTATATTTAATATGAACTTATATATATATATATATATATATATATATATATATATATATATATATATATATATATATATATATATATATATATATATATATATATATATATATATATATATATATATATATATATATATATATATATATATATATATATATATATATATATATATATATATATATATATATATATATATATATATATATATATATATATATATATATATATATATATATATATATATATATATATATATATATATATATATATATATTGATATTTTAAGTGTGTAAATTTTTTTAAATTATTTTCAATAATATATAAAATTAGATTCATGAAAAGTTACTTATCTGGGGTCCTGGTGGACCAGAAACATTTAAACGATAGTTAATGTCCTCTTTAAATACTTAGGGCAGCGGCACCTGTTTCCGCAATTGATAACCTATGATGTTCTTAGTTATTGCAGCCGAATTACTGTATGCCCTTGGATGTAATACGTATAGGAGGATGGTTTCTGTAACAGAAATGGATGTTAGTAACTTATTTTAGAAGAAATTATATGATTGAGAATATTTCGACACTAGTCGTATTCATCTCTATGACATTTCTGATAGAACAATTTTTTCAAAATTTAAATTTAAAAAAAACTGAACATAGAGAAATGGGTTAATAATATTTTGCAATATCGTTATAAATGCACTATAACCGACCTTGAAAAACATTATTAATAATGATTTTTAAATGAAAAATATTAATAAGCTTTTAATGAATATGTCTGAACAAATATAATTACTGTATTAATTTTGCCTATTCAGACCGGGACCCTTGCAAGCGCCTAAAATATTTATAAAAGCCAACTCCCAAGATTTAACGTCTCTTTCTTTAGCGTTATCGCCAAGGCACTTAATAATTTTTACTTTAAAACAATTATCAAAAGTTAAATTGTGTGCCTTAGCATGCAATGCTATTGGAAGTTGACTTTCATTGCCTACGCTGGCCCTGTGATTATTTAACCTAATGCTAAGAGGTGTAGTTGTTTCCCCAATATAAAATGCATTGCAGGTCTGGCAAAGTAATTGATATACAATATTTTTTGAAATGCAACTACTATTAAAAGGAACTCTGTAACTGTTGGGAGTGTTAGGACTAGTAAAATAAATGCTTCGATCTAATAAAGGACATGTTTTACAACGTGATCGACCGCAAGGCTGTAGGCCCAAATTTTTGTTAGTACTAAGATAATTTCGATTATTTTTATTATTAAGTATTGATTTTAAATTAGGAGGTTTTCGAAATGATAAAATTGGTGGTATATCTAATAAACCTTTGGTTGATGGGTCGTTAGCTATAATAGGGAATAAATCTGCTAAAATTGGTCGCAGTTTCTCAGTGCCAGGAAAATAAGTAGTACTTAGAAAGATTTTATTTTGATTTAAATTTGACACCAATTTAGGTTTAGGTGAAAATTTTGTTTCGGAATTTATTATATTTTTATCTAACAAAGAGGCAGGATAATTTCTTTCTATTAGTGATTTTTTAAGATTAGAAAGGTACTTATCTAGATTTTCTTTATTATTAATTAAACGGTGTCCGCGAATGGACATTGAATATGGAATTGACTTTTTGGTATGAAACGGATGACAGCTATCGAAATGTAGGTATTGCTCTTTGTTTGTAGGTTTTATATGAATTGCAGTTTTAATGGTGCCTTCGGATAGAGTTAGATCAACGTCTAAGAATGTAATTTGATTTTCTGATATAGTGTATGTAAAATTTAAGGGTCCGAAATTATTTAAATCTGTAAGGAAGTCAGTGAGTGTGTCATGTCCATGTGGCCAAAACAATATAATATCATCAATAAACCTATACCACATTAGTGGTTGTAAATTTTGAGTAAGAAGAAATTTATTTTCTAATAACCCCATGAAAAGATTCGCATAAGAAGGAGCCATTCTTGTTCCCATTGCTGTACCTTTAATTTGGAGATAAAATTCATCCTCAAAAGAAAAAGCATTCTTAGTGAGGACGAATTCAGCCAACTTACAAAGAAAATTTGTAGAAGGAATTTGGGGGCTGGGCCTTTGATTAAGGTAACGGGAAATCGCTTCTAAGCCTAAATCAAGGGGAATATTAGTATAAAGAGAGACAGCGTCAATTGTAACAAGTAATAAGTTGTCAGTCTTAGGAATTGTGGTATTTTTTAGAATCTCGATGAAATGGTAACTATCTTTAATGTGTGACTTTAGATTTTTTACAAATGGCTGTAGAAAGTAATCGACAAAAGCTGAAATTCTTTCTGTGGGTGAGTTAAAACTAGCTACTATCGGTCTTCCTGGATTATTAGGTTTATGAATTTTTGGCAATAAGTAAAAATTTGGTGTTCTGATAGGGTTAGGAATTAAAGTGTTAACATCTTCATCTGATAATTTTTCAATGGTTTTTTGTTGTTCAATATATTTTTTTATTGTATTAGCAAAATTTTGATTCGGATCTCTATATAATTTTTTATAGGAAGTTTCGTCTCTGAGTTGCCTCAAACCTTCAGCTACATAGTCTGTTTTATTAAGGATGACTGTAGTTGAACCTTTATCAGCTGGCAAAATGATGATATTGGTATCTTTGCTTAGATTGTTAAGAGCTGAAAGTTCATCAGATGTTAAGTTAGGTGTAGGTTTGAGGCTGTTTAAAAATGTTGGTTGTGTAACTTTGTTCATTAAAACTGTAATAAATATTTCTACAGGATGATTTTTTGGAAGAGAGGGTGGCTCTTTATTAGAATATTGTCGAAATTTTGCCAGTGCGTCATGTAATTTACTATTATTACCATTTTTGTCCCTTGAATGCCAAAACTCACGCCATCTCAAATTACGACAAAATTTTGCTATATCATTTCCAAAACTGAAATGGTCAACTTTGGGAGTTGGTGTGAAATTTAGCCCTTTAGATAAAACTGAATATTCATTATGGTTTATAATTTTTGAGGACAAGTTTTTTACGACAAGTCTATCGGTATTTATAGGAACCTGTGCAGCATTAGAATTTGTAACTGATGATATAAAATTTTCAATAATTGGGATTTCTAAAGGAACTTGTGTAGGTTCGGGATGCATATCTGCATGAGAATAATTGTTTATAAAATGACGATTAGCTGAGAATTTGTTTTGTGATGAATATAAGGGAATGTTTTCGTTATTGTTATAATTTGAAACAGGATTTGAATTATATCTTGTATAATTTTGTTGTGTAGAGTTGTTGATTTTGTGAAAAATTTGTAAATTATGAAACTTATTTTCGTGTTTTAGCCTAATATTGTTTAAATCAATTACAGAACTGCTAACTATTTCACTAGCATATATATAATGCATTGGAGAATACATTTCTATCAAATCAACATAATATATAAGAGACCTTAAATGTTTATCTACCAAAACTTTGTATTCATTGTGTAAAACAAATGTAATCTCCATTGCATAATTAAACCTTAAAGTGTGGAAATTATATTGGATTTCTGGACTTATAGCTGAGAAAGGAAATTTAGGTATTAACCCTTTGGGACATATATGATTATTTAGACATTTTGACAGATATTCTACATGTCCTGTAAATTGTGATGCTTTACGAGAATGATAATTAACCTGATTTAACCAATAATTATATTCGTTCATAGTGATACATGTGATAGCAAAATAAGTAAGTAAAAAGTGTAAAATTGTTTATATTTTGATATTTTAAGTGTGTAAATTTTTTTAAATTATTTTCAATAATATATAAAATTAGATTCATGAAAAGTTACTTATCTGGGGTCCTGGTGGACCAGAAACATTTAAACGATAGTTAATGTCCTCTTTAAATACTTAGGGCAGCGGCACCTGTTTCCGCAATTGATAACCTATGATGTTCTTAGTTATTGCAGCCGAATTACTGTATGCCCTTGGATGTAATACGTATAGGAGGATGGTTTCTGTAACAGAAATGGATGTTAGTAACTTATTTTAGAAGAAATTATATGATTGAGAATATTTCGACACTAGTCGTATTCATCTCTATGACATTTCTGATAGAACAATTTTTTCAAAATTTAAATTTAAAAAAAACTGAACATAGAGAAATGGGTTAATAATATTTTGCAATATCGTTATAAATGCACTATAACCGACCTTGAAAAACATTATTAATAATGATTTTTAAATGAAAAATATTAATAAGCTTTTAATGAATATGTCTGAACAAATATAATTACTGTATTAATTTTGCCTATTCAGACCGGGACCCTTGCAAGCGCCTAAAATATTTATAAAAGCCAACTCCCAAGATTTAACGTCTCTTTCTTTAGCGTTATCGCCAAGGCACTTAATAATTTTTACTTTAAAACAATTATCAAAAGTTAAATTGTGTGCCTTAGCATGCAATGCTATTGGAAGTTGACTTTCATTGCCTACGCTGGCCCTGTGATTATTTAACCTAATGCTAAGAGGTGTAGTTGTTTCCCCAATATAAAATGCATTGCAGGTCTGGCAAAATATTGCAAAATATTATTAACCCATTTCTCTATGTTCAGTTTTTTTTAAATTTAAATTTTGAAAAAATTGTTCTATCAGAAATGTCATAGAGATGAATACGACTAGTGTCGAAATATTCTCAATCATATAATTTCTTCTAAAATAAGTTACTAACATCCATTTCTGTTACAGAAACCATCCTCCTATACGTATTACATCCAAGGGCATACAGTAATTCGGCTGCAATAACTAAGAACATCATAGGTTATCAATTGCGGAAACAGGTGCCGCTGCCCTAAGTATTTAAAGAGGACATTAACTATCGTTTAAATGTTTCTGGTCCACCAGGACCCCAGATAAGTAACTTTTCATGAATCTAATTTTATATATTATTGAAAATAATTTATATATATATATATATATATATATATATATATATATATATATATATATATATATATATATATATATATATATATATATATATATATATATATATATATATATATATATATATATATATATATATATATATATATATATATATATATATATATATTTTTTAGAATTGATCAATAAGATGATTATAAAGTAAATAATTATAAAAGCCACTTACATCGTGACGAAGGATTCCCTTGATCGGATTCGGGAATGCTTTAGGTGTTAACGAGAATGATGAATGCCTCTCACTTGCTCTCACTTGCGGAAAGAGGAGTAGGTTTAAGTTGGGCCCATTTTACAACTAGTAACGCTCACCCTTCATCCAATTATCTCAAAAATTAAGCTACAATCCTTCTTTATACGTAAACTCACTCAATTTCCTATTATTTCAAGGGAAATAACAAGACAAGACGAGCTACTTGACAGATGGAAGAATTTAAAATTTCGAATTTCGTTTTTTTATTTTCTAAATGTGCGATATAAAGAAGCTGCGATCAATATTCAGCTGAAAACTTAAAACTAAAAGCGTGACATGCCCTCATATCAATGAAAGGAAGCAGTCAGCTCTTTCCTATTAGTTGGAAAGATTACCTTTAACCTAAATGGATTATTTACAATGAACGAAACATAAAATATGTAAAAATTCAATATTTTGAAATATTTGATAGTTTTGTGTATATATTCTTTTTAGAATTGATCAATAAGATGATTATAAAGTAAATAATTATAAAAGCCACTTACATCGTGACGAAGGATTCCCTTGATCGGATTCGGGAATGCTTTAGGTGTGAACGAGAATGATGAATGCCTCTCACTTGCGGAAATTGGAGTAGGTTTAAGTTGGGCCCATTTTACAACTAGTAACGCTCACCCTTCATCCAATTATCTCAAATTAGGTTAAAGGTAATCTTTCCAACTAATAGGAAAGAGCTGACTGCTTCCTTTCATTGATATGAGGGCATGTCACGCTTTTAGTTTTAAGTTTTCAGCTGAATATTGATCGCAGCTTCTTTATATCGCACCTTTAGAAAATAAAAAAACGAAATTCGAAATTTTAAATTCTTCCATCTGTCAAGTAGCTCGTCTTGTCTTGTTATTTCCCTTGAAATAATAGTAAATTGAGTGAGTTTACGTATAAAGAAGGATTGTAGCTTAATTTTTGAGATAATTGGATGAAGGGTGAGCGTTACTAGTTGTAAAATGGGCCCAACTTAAACCTACTCCTCTTTCCGCAAGTGAGAGGCATTCATCATTCTCGTTAACACCTAAAGCATTCCCGAATCCGATCAAGGGAATCCTTCGTCACGATGTAAGTGGCTTTTATAATTATTTACTTTTATATATATATATATATATATATATATATATATATATATATATATATATATATATATATATATATATATATATATATATATATATATATATATATATATATATATATATATATATATATATATATATATATATATATATATATATATATATATATATATATATATATATATATATATATATATATATATATATATATATATATATATATATATATATATATATATATATATATATATATATATATATATATATATATATATATATATATATATATATATATATATATATATATATATATATATATATATATATATATATATATATATATATATATATATATATATATATATATATATATATATATATATATATATATATATATATATATATATATATATATATATATATATATATATATATATATATATATATATATATATATATATATATATATATATATATATATATATACATATATATATATATATATATATATAAAGATATATATAGGTCGTATAGTGGATATAGGTACAGATATTTTTGATGTTTATAGATATTTATAGATATGTATGTTTTAAATTTTTTAAATATTCCGCGCGCTAGCTCCGAGGAATCGGGGGCTGGGAAAACGGGCAGATTACGCCGTTCCCGACCGTCGTTTCATACCCGGCACTCTCCCAGTACTAGTACTAGGAGAGTACAGGGTATGAAGCGACGGTCGGGTGCGACGTCATCAACCCGCTTTCCCAGTTCCCGATTCCTCGGAGTTCGCGCGCAGACAGTAGGTATACCTAGTATATTTGCTTCGAATTTACCCTATTTTTGAAAAAGTGATCATTTCGCAATTTACTTTTTTCGTTACTGCCTATCCTGCAATTTACAGAACTAACGACTTATTGGTGTTTCAAAATCCGAAGGTTTCAAAAATATATATTATTATCAAATACCTACCACTGTGCGCCGTGACTCTGATTCTCGGGAAAGAAAAAGAAAACCCCACGAACGGCGTTAAAGTGAGTGGATGGAACACAAAACAAGCGACATTTCCTCCTTTCCCGCGCGGATTGATTGAAAGCGCGTGACGTCAACGCTTTCCTCGGGGTTTTTGGGGTTGTGTAAAGCTGAAGGGGAATGTGGGGGGGGGCGGTTAGAGGTTGATGGGAGTGACGGAGGGTCCGAGGTTAACCCCAACGCCGCTTTCAATTTAACCTGGAGAATTGGGGTGTCGATGTCGAGACGTCGTCGGCCGGCCAACTAAAAGATGTTGGGTTTTGTTCACTAATTTGGTTAATTGTTGTTATTCAATTGTTTTTATCCTTTATATTATTTCGATGTATTTCCCATTTTTTGAGCATCATTGGTAACTACTTATTCAAGTATGACACACTGAGACAAAATAGAACGATGGAATACAAATAAATACCCATGTTTTAGCAAGGATTACGTATATATCTCGGTCTGTGGTCCATACGTACGAATTAACATGACGCCTAACGGTGTTAGCGTGACGGTAGTTACAGTGCCGTATTGTTAAAGGATAATGTTATTTCATTACGTTGCGACCTTGGGATCTCTCTTCTAACATGACAGGATGTATTAGTATACGTACGGTTATAGTCGGACACATGAATCATGTTGATAAAATAAAATACAAACGGAGCTGCCATGGAATTCACCGACCAAAAATCGGGCCCATCATATATAATTATTACACTTCTGGGAGGTGAACGGTGGATTCCGGACTAACGACCGGCTGTGGTAGGTTTAGGACAGCTGTCTTGCCACAAGTGAGCGTTCACCTTACCACCCATTCACTCCCCCTTCGAAGCCATAGAATTTGAGATGCAGAAATCGCGGTTTTAGATAATTTTTCTAAAAAGGAATTGATTAATTTCCTGGAAAGACCAAGTTAAAAAGGTGAAACAAAGATTTAGCTGGCAGGCCACGAGCGCCTACTTCCACTGAGTGAAGGTGAACAGTGAAGCCGTTCCGGGTGACGGCATTTGCGAGATCATGGTATTTATTTAATTTGTACTCGTGGTCTTTTGGGATATTTGATTCCCATGGAAAAGTTAATTCTACGATAAGAACCATCTTCCGAGATAGAGAGTAAAGAGTTATATCTGGACGTAGGGCTGTGCATCCGAGACTTTCAGGGAATTTATACTGCTTAGAGTACGGTTAATACGGAAATAACAGTATACTGTTATTTTCGTATTAACCGTACGGAAAATGTTGAGACATATAATCGATTAATAGAGTTTCATCGAAATTCCTTGTAATGCAACAATATTACGATTGAAACATCGTTATTCTGTATAAAACCGTAATAAGAAAATGCTAATGTAAGAATCAATAAAATACAATATTTTTGTCAGTGCACCAAAAATGATTAAGTAAAAGAAACTTATCATCTTACAAAAAGAAATCTAGTGATTTTATCACGACACTAAAGACGTTTAAGGAATGATGAATCTTTTTTTTTTTAGAAATAAAACGAGATTATTTTACTAAGAACATTATAACTATTATCTCATTTAATATTCGACACATTACGCTAACGCGGGAATTATGTGGTTATGGATTTACAAGTAATCTACCTTGTTATGTACCTTATATATAGCGTGCATGACAAGGTAATGCGTAAATTTATTTTCAATACACATAGTTTATATCTCTTAGATCGTCTTTGACATAGGTGTTCTTGATAGCCTCCGAGCCATGATGAAAATTATAAGAAGTAACAGCTACGTGAAATCTTTATACATCTAAAAATTATCTAATTTAAATTAAAATTAAATTAAATTAAAATTAAAATTATTACATTTTAATTAAAATATCTTTATCTAAAAATTTAAATTAAAGTAAAAAATTTAAATTTAAAAAAAAATAATTAAAATATCTAATTTTATATATCTGAAAATTTAAAATATCTAATTTTATATATCTAAAATAATTCTCATGTATAAAATTGTATACATGAGAATTATATAAGTATTGTATACATGAGAATTATATAAGTATAAACTCAAATAATGTTTAAATTCAATTCATTTTTATTTCAATTCATTTTATTGTTATTATAGTGTAGTAACATGGATTTTTACATTATTCAGTGCCGCACAACCTGCCTTTTAGGCGTACATTTTTTCCTACAACATAATTGCATAGAAATATGATATTCTATATAAAGATGTTTGTATTGTTATATAAAGATATTATATAAATATAATATAAACTTAAGCTATAGGTTAGCTGATAGATATTGCCGCAACGCAATAAGCTATCCTTTATTATTTAAAATAAAGAGTTTATTATTATGTTATTTAAAATCAAATACAAATATGAAATTAAAAAACAACACATATTATAATCATAGCACAAAATCAGTTAGGCTAGGTATCAAAAAAATAAATTAGGTAGGCAAATAATATTTTACTTATATAATTAAAATTTATCCGGAAAATAAACAACAGTAAATAATAATGTTTCTTGACAATACAAGTACCAAAGAAGTGGTCAATGATTTCCTTTGCCGGTTCATTCCAGTTAAAGAACTTATAGAAATGGTCGAAAAATGAATATATGACATTTAATGTACTATTATTTACTTTTAACTTTTAGAATAGGCACGCAATATATTTACACTGGTTAATATTTTAAAACTTTTACTTTGATTTTGGTTATTACAAGCTGCAACCGTAAAATGCTAAACATCGCATTAAACAGCCTATTAAAAATAATTGTGAAAATTAGGCCGATCCACGACGATTAAAGCAGTCTCACAATGCGATTGCATATGGAAAAGTTTCTCGGCGGAGCGATTTGTACTGCCTTTCATTAAAAGTTTCCTTTAGCGAAGTTACCTCGCGGTATAAGTCTGAGGGAAATTCTTCGTTTTTTCTGCCTTCAGGTAACTTTGTTTCCTTTGTCTGCATAGCCGGCCGTTAGAAAAACTCTCCTCTCTTGCTATTTTATTCAGACCACGCAATCTAGAACGGTTCCGAGCTATTGACTTTACTGTATACTGGATTTAATTGAAGTTATTTCATAAATATGGCAAGAGACATAATATATGTATACTTCTGTCGCTATACATATTGGAGCGTTTTAAACTGAAATCCTGCATCCGCGTTCATCGGATTTCTCATGATTCAATAAATATACGAAGAAATTCAATTAATATATGAAGGAATTTTGAGAAAGAAAATTATATGTCCTAAAAAATATAATTATACATAATTTGGTAAGAAACCCAATTTACGGTATAAGGGAGTTTGAAAATTCTGAGATTATTTTCCATGTTGATGATTAATGAAATGCGTAAAGTTTTAAACATAATGGTATTATGATAGCTGACATTCTAATTTTCATATAATTAAATTCATTTTAAAAAAAAAATACGAAGGCATATTGCTGGATTGGCAATAAAATATATATTTTTTGATTATTCTACATAGAATTTGCATTTCTATTCTAATATATTATTCTCCCTGACTCATCACATTACCATATTTTGATTATTTGTATGTAGGTAATATTGAATATAATATTAGATTTTTGCATTTAATTTTGTGACGCATCCAAGTGTAGGAATGCCTATCTACTGGAGTAGTTGATTGTATTGTATTGTATTGTATTGTATGGTAAATGATAATTGTTTAATCTGCAATATTTCGTCGTTTAGCATTTCCAATAAATGATATTTCCAGTAACAAATAATTACTACAATTTTAAATATTTTAAATTTAAATTATCAAAGAACTGGACAGTTACAAATGTTTGGTGGATTTTTTAACAGCTTTCTTACTCCAATGAGGTGGTGGATTTCTTAATCAAGTGGATTGGCTTCTGCCTCCATCTACCACCCAATCAGTAGCAACGACTATGGTCGTTTTTTTTTGGCTAAGCTAATATTTTTTTTAAATCTGTTGCTTACGGTCAGGCAGCCAGCCGAGGGGAAAACAGGTCTCGAAAAAATTGTATTTATCGAAAATGTTGAAGTCATAAGAGCAAGATATCGATCTGCAACATATGCTCAGACTAAGAGGATGATGTCGAAAGAGTAGAAACCGATGGCAGAAGATTATTCGTTCTAGAGTGAGTCCATCATGTGGTGATAACAATCTTTATTCATAAAGAAACTATACAGAGAGAAAATACAAGACTTTTTGTCGAATTCTCTGAATGAAAGCCGAAAGACGTGCAGAATGAAAGCCGCGATGAAGTAAAGTAAACAAATTGGTAATTTGTCATAAAAGTGTGTACTATTTATACACGCCAAATCGTGTATGTACATATTGTAATAGTAATCGTACTTTCCTGTATAATAGTATGCGTTCGAGACGGGTCAATACGTTAGAGCGGAATATGAAATGAATGATCCATCCAGTCCCCAGTCTATTCATAGATTTATTGAATAAATCATTCATTAATGCTAACATTTCAGATTTTTTGCTACAATTATACATTTATAAAATCGAAGACTATCGCGGTTGTTTCACATTATAAATCGGATAGAAAACGAATTTACCGCGTGAAATTTGTAGGACCCGACGTTTCGGTGACGTTGCAGCCGCCGTTGTCTGTTCCGCCGGAGTCTACCCTAGACAACGGCGGCTGCAACGTCACCGAAACGTCGGGTCCTACAAATTTCACGCGGTAAATTCGTTTTCTATCCTATTTATAATTATACATTTGTACATTTTACAATTTTATTTATTTTTTTATATACAATGGTAGCAATATTAGATCGTTCTGTCACCAGTGAGGTGAGCGCAGAAGACTTGGGACGAAAAGCAATCCACTGTCTAGTTACGTCACTCGCTCGTCAGAGGCCAACGCCTTACGGCGAGGCACCGGAAAAGGTACCCAGTGGGCAGAATCGCCCACTGACTATCAGTTTGAAAGGATATCTCCGTCTGGAATTAATCTTCAGGATACCTCTTGCATCCTGACTGGTTACAAGATCGTTATTAACATTTTGTTATTATTTCTAGATCCTCTTCAGGGTTCTAAAATATTGATGAAAGCCATTTTCTATTATTTCACGTGGCATTATTTAGCATTATTTTCAAGGCACTTAATGATTTCAACTTCAAAACAAAAACCGAATCATAAATTATATGCTCTAGCAGGCAAAGTGACGGGAAGCTGTCTACCATAAAATTCACTGGCATATTTAAATAAATATTCAGAAGGACTGTTGTTTCACCAATGTTAAAATATTATACTGTTTAATTGCCATTATTTACAAAATGTATTTTGTAATGCATTGCTATGATGAAGCAATTATTTTTCGCTTTCATATATTTCGCATTCAAACTTCTAATAAACATGAAAATATTGGTTTGGATTTTTAGCTCGTACACAAAAAAAGAAGACTTATCAATAATTTTCATTTTCGATTAATTGAAAACAAAATATTGAAAAATATGTCGATTAAATAAAATTGTGTTCTCTCGACTTTACCGAATTCAATCTATGTTCGATTTTCGGTGTAGTGGTCACTAAGCAATACCGAAACGAAATAAATTAAAATATTTTAGGACATATCATTTCTAAATTTCAAAAGGCAGATAAATTCTTAGCCAGTCCTATTACATATGTGTCGAGTCAATTTTGCTCTTTTCACCATAGGCACATTATATCAGAAAGTAGCTTCTCTTAGAACGCGCGGCCAATGGCCTTCAGGCCTTTAAAGGCCTCTGATCGCTTCCCGCGCACCCTATCCCCGCATCACCACTGCTGGTCGAGACTGCGCTTACTGCTTTCTCGGGATAGCTAATGGGCCTAGTGTAGATGAGCCATCAAGATCCATGTGTAAAAGTCGGCAAAACTCACAGGTTAACACCCATCCGGCAGCCTCCAAGCAGAAGTGCGAGCCCGGGTAGGACTCTGTACCTGCGGGCCAGTTCCCCTGGGAATCGTATTTCGGACGCTCCTTGATGGTTTGCGCACCGAGCGGCATTAGGCAATCGATTATGCACTCCGACAGATATCCGGGGGAGTCTGAAAACGGCGTTGTTTCCTAAAGAGCGGGGGCGATTGTTTACCTTGTGGCAGCCACTCTTGAAACGAACATTCGGCTACCCGATAGCGGGTGAAGATCCGGGAAAAGGATGCCGTGGTCTGCAATAGATTCAGTAGACACCGAATCACCGCTACACAAGGGAGAGGAGCGCGCAAGCGACTTGGAACTTCGTAACCAGTCGGAAGGCCGGAGAAATCTGCCCATAACTGGTAGCGCGAGGGCGCTTGGTCTGCCCGCTGGGTTAACTACCCGGTGCCGGGCGGTAAGGGTTGATCTCTCGCGGGCTAGTTGACGGAGGTAGCTAGTGGGTTGTCATTGTATGTCTTCTACGCTCATCCCACGGTTAAAAGAATGATCAGATATCGTTCTATCAGCCTGGGGTGACGGGTTCGCCCGTTGTAGTCGACACCGCCCAACTGCTCTCTTACGGTATACTGTGCCAATTGTGATCTATTTTTCAGATACTTGCACTATGTAGAGGAATTGTTTATACATTTTACAATAACATGTTATAATATATGCATCCCAATATATTTCTTTATTTTGACAGGGGTTTACGAAAATCACAGTGATTTTCCATTAATCTAAACACGGTGCTGAATACTCCATTAAAATTAAGCGTTTTATCCCGGCCGATTTTCTGGACGTTCATTAATCAGTGGCTGAAACGCCAACCTCGGTCCTGGCCACACATTTCAGCGGCGATGTCTTCGCTTATATTAATCAAATATTCATATGTATTTATTTATACATCATTTGCTGCCCTCGCCACGAATACGGAGTCTGAAAAATATTCCTGAGATAGGCATCCCTAATCGCTATAAAATTATTTACCTACAGGTAGTATAATTAAAACAAAAATAGAAATACACATGGAGACTGGCAAACTCCACTCAAAAATGAAAATATCATTGATTGATATATTTTGTAATTATATCAGTCTTGTTAAAAATAAGTTTAAGTAAAACGAAAAAAACAGAAACAATATTGCTCTAAAATTTAGAAAAACGTACAAATAAAAGCAGTCGATTTAAATCTGTTTATCTGTAAAAGAAATATTTTTCCTTGTAAAAATGAAACGCGAAAAACAATGATGCAAAGATATATATTATTTTATTTTTTATTTTATAAAATTATCCAATATCAGACGTTGACAAAAAAAAGCAGATTATAAATAATAACTAGCTGCGCCCCGCAGTTTCACCAGCGTGGTGATAGAAAATTGTGATAATGATGATAGAAAACTATATATCTTTATAAATTATAGGATATGTGTTATTATGATGTGTAAACTATATTATTGTAAAGTTTCATCAAAATCCATTCAGTAGTTTTTGCGTGAAAGAGTAACAAACATCCATACATACATTCTTACAAACTTTCGCGTTTATATACTATTAGTAGGATATTTTTACAATTTTTTTTTACAATTTTTCTTTTCCAAGAAGATTACATGATATTTATGTGGATTTTATCACCCCACTATTATATTTCTGTTCTGGGGTGATAGAATTAAAAACATAATGACTTCTTTGTTACATTTTTTTCTTCATTCATTCTGATCGTTTATTCATTCTTGAAAACTAAAGAATATTTATTTAAATGAATAACTAACTAACCGACTATTTTTTTTTAAATTTTAAACCAGTTGATATTAATTCCTACACTTGGTCATGTCAAAAACTAACAAAAATAACAAGCATAATATTTACATATATACATATTAAGGTATAAGGTATAAACGTCGGTATTGCAAGGTATGAACGTTGAACAACCAAGCGCAGATTTTCTAGGTTATATAGAGGAAACAAAATTTTCCAATATTTTCTATCAAAATTCTTACATAATTTCGTAGAATTTTCATGCGGACAAAAGTACTAATAATCAAGCAAATTTTGTATAATTTCACAAATTATCATACGGGAATATTTTAAAGAAAAAACACAAATACAAACAAATCAGTAATAATAATAATAGTCAACAGCCAATAGTTAGAAGATCATTTATATGTTCTTCATCTATGTCTTTATACGTGAAATCCTTCTGGGATTTTCCATTGAATCGTCAGGCATCGTCAGGCATGATTTTCCCATATATATTTTTTCTCTATTTAGTTCTTCGATTTTTCTATCTCTTTCGGAAATTGATGTTGTAAGAATCTGACACTCGAGTTCTTTATCTATAACAATCTGCTTTTAATTCCTAAACTCTTGATTATAATCCGAGAGTTTGGAAAGAGTATTGTTAATGTGCGAAATATCAGTGTATTGATGGTATGAATCAGTTTTGTTTTCAAGGTTCGAGTTTATTTTTTCCAATTTCGATATGTATTTATGTAGATCAGATATTGGTATTCACTTCTTTCCTGCTCATATTCTTTCATCTTTCTGAGAACTTTGTATTTTTCTGCGTTGGCTTCATCAACCGATCGCTTCAATTCCGAAATAATTTTTTTCAGGTCAATATTTTCCTTCCTCTTGGTTTACAACCACCCCCGCTATATAGGAAACAAAGCCGTTTCCGGACACCCACGGTTATCTGTCGGAATGCACAATCGATCGGCTGACGCCACACGGTGCGGAAATCGTCCAGGAGCACCCGAAGTACTATTCCAAGAAAAAAGGGGGCTCGCACTTCTTCTTGGAGGCTACGGGATGGGTGCTGACCCGTGAGTTGGGCCGATCCTAACTCATGCATCATAATGGCCCAACCGCACTGGGCCCATTAGCTCCCAAATGGATCCCAATAGCCTTCAAATCAAGCAATAGGTCTGTGTGATGTTTGGCTAATTCCCCAAAATGAAAATGGCGCTGAAGGGGATCGTGTCGAATCATGAACATTTCGCGTAATGTGCCTGCTTAGTTGAAAATTATTCGAGAATATGCGTTTCAGAAGTATTTTAAACTATGGTGGTATCTTTGGAAGCAGTATATGATTAATACTTCATAGATTAGTTTAATTGTTCCAAGAGGACTAATTAATAGATTAGGGTGAAATTATTTTATATGATTAAGTGTACTCGTAATTTGGCCGAACAAAGTTTGGATACCTTTTGAAAATAGTGGTAATTTGAAATGGCTCTACGCCCTGCCATAAACGATGCACTGATTCGTATATTTAAAAGGCAGGGTAATTAGAATATTAAAATCAAAGACTGACCAATTTGCCAGCAAGAAGGCCACAATACCTTTCAATTTCCTTCATACCTTAAACCAACATTGATTTGGTGGGAACCGACGCAGGTGACGCAAAGCCGCCCTCTTGAAATATGAAAAGAAAAATAAATACACCGTTTTCCTGTAAACCCTTAGCAAAACGCTCTCAATAGCCTCTTTGAAAAATCGACATGGGCACAGATAAAATTAAATACGTCGTAAAAAAAAAAACATTCGGGAAAAAAGGGCTTTTTTGATCTGATTTTACAACTGTTGATCGTGTGGTTTGATGTTTGTACTCATCGACTTAGTGAAAGTTGCGGGACAGTCTATAAATAAAAATGGTACTTTAATTCAGACCGATGCGTCACGTCGCAGATACAAGCCTAAGCTGAGAGAACGAAAGTCGCAATGATGAATCGGAAAATGCAAACTGATGTAATACAAACGTAAATCCTTTCGCTATGCTTTAACTACACCGGAAAATCGGTACAGTATTTTTTTATTAGACAGAGGTCGACGTGATATCTAAAGATACATAGTTGTGATGTGATGTGATGGATTATAGTTGTGATATATCTGACGTTTGTTATACACCTTTGTTGATCACTATGATAGGTTAAGTTACTATGGTAATGTTATATGTGTACTAATTCGCACTGAACCATGAATTGAAAATCACACCTGTAAGCATGCAAACAAGGAAGAAAATGAATAAGCAAATACAACCAATTAAAAAGCTAGAAACCGAAAGTGGAAGATACATTTTTTGGAACATGCAATGATCGATAGCAATAAGACATCTGCTATTGCGAGTCGAATGTAAGGAATAGGACAATACAAAGAAACGAATTTGGTATATAAGGGCATTATACGAGTAAATACTGGACAAGTAGTGATAACATAGCTATAAGATGGTGCTGCTACTTTCCCCAGGCGGAGCATACCTCAACTTCTCCAAATGTAACACCTAATGAGACAAAAATAAAAGGAGGGCAAAGTACTCCGTGTCACTGACGAGGTCGTGGTATTATCAAACTAAATTACTACTATTTTCCCTGTCAAATAGTGTAGAGCAGATCCAGTCTATTATTCATTAAGCTCATCACTTTCATGTATGTAGCTTTATCACGCCATGATGTCATTAGCATGCGTCGATAGATCTACATCTCAAAGGCATCGAGCTTTTTCATTATAGATTATATGAGGGTCTGTGTTTGTAGGCCATGCAGTAAAGTACATATTATAACCTAATACCTTACTATGCGCATGTTTTTGTTTTATATCCAAATATCCTTACTAGTTTATGAATAAAATAATGAAAATTTAAAAATGAAGGGTTGAAAAGGAATAATTAGAAATTGAAGCCTGAAAATCGCAATTATTAGATCCGATAATCAGAACATTGACACAATGTTTGTAGCTTTATGATTTAAGAAAGTGCACTTGATGACTTTCAAAGGTAAATTTTGTAAATATTAGAAGTAAAATAAGAACGTGCCACGCCTACTCGTTTAATATGGCGATTATTGAAGCCAATTACAGGGACGCATTATATGTATAGAGAGAAATTTGCTATTGCACATTTTGAAACAAAACATATAACAGGCGTTATATTGATAAAATCACAATCTCTTACAGCCAACTTTTGTGAAATGAAAAAGTAAAATATATACTAACCAAATAACAAAAATGCATTTTTTAAAAATGAATAATTAGGATTTAAAGAGTCCGCTTGGAGCGGAAGACAGTAGAGGATAAGATTAGCTTATAGGATATATTGATGGGAGGATGGGCTATATCGCTTCATAAAGATGCAATTAGGGAAAATATATCATACGGTGTATCAACGGTGTATACGAGTCATCAATCATAATATTAAATCAACTCAAATACACGAAATAACCAGGCCTAATGGTAGATTGCAGTCGGGTAATATCGATTTGACAGTGTCTGAGAGTCTGAACTATGATCAATCTTTGGTAAACATTTGTAGCATATTCCTTGATTTTATCAATTGATTTTAGATTTCACTCGATTCAATACGTTATATTCTTAAAAAAAAATCTAATAATTTACTCGTAAGTACCTCCATGGCTTTTTGATTTCTTGATTTTTTTGGCGCTATGCTCACTAAGCTGCCTTTTCCCATTACATTATGCGATACGATAAAATGATTGATATCGCACATAATATAGCATCTAAATAGGGCGACTCTCTATTCGTTCCTAGTCAGTATATGTACAGGCTGGATTGATTAAACCTGCCTTTTTGGAAGAGTACCATGGTATTCGTCTTGAAAACCATGTTCTTTGCTGCATTTTTGCGTTTTTTCCAAGGAATTTCGAGTGTACGAGTATATCAGTACATCTGATATTTTTTTAACCCCGGCGGTTTACGTTTATTTCAACAACAATTAACGCCAGAACATTCTTATAAATATTTTCAGCAAATCTGATATAATGTGAGCTGATTAGGCTTCGCTATTTAAACCCAGTGTCTGGGCATTATTATATTATTATAAACAATTTTTATCTATTAGTAAACTTATCAGATTGTATTCAGTACTTTATCCAATACCTTAACGTAGTCAATGAAGCAGACTCTTAACTACTCAGTAAGCAAATTTATTCCTGTTTTATATATTTTTTCAGGAAAGGCATCAATAACAATATTACTCATATAGTTTGTTATAATTACCTACTAAACCAAATATTTTAGGAATCAATTTGTAGCTATTTTAGGACAATAACTCAAATTTAGGAATAATTCAGAACCGAAGACCAACGAGACAAGTTTTAGAAAATAGCTTAATAATACCCATAATGAAAACATCATTTGTACAAAACATTACTCTTTCATTACGCCGAGATTTTACAATCTCATCAATATGGAAATAAAAATGAATTTGATATTTAGGGAATTCAAAAAGAAATTAAGGAAACGGTTATCGAATCATGACAGACTAACCATATATCGAATATTAGAAATAATAGTTTAATAAAACTTAGGTGCACAAATTATTATCATATTTTTAAACATGTATGTTGAGTATATATTAACATTGAAATACCTACCAAAAATTATTTGACTTTGTCGTTATATATTATTTTGACAATGAATTGTACTTTTTGACTATATAATGTATTAAATATTAATGACTGTTTTTTTTTCTTTTGTCACATATAATTTTATTTATATTATTTAATTGAATTTAATATTATATTTGTGATTATATAATGGAATTGCATTTAATTTATTATATTATCATTCAATATTTTTTTATTACTATTACAATTTTTTTTGAAGACCACATTTTAGCACAATTTAGTGTTATTAGCTTTGTATTAAAACTTGTACGTAATTGATTGTATGTAATATCAGAGTCCTGTCCACACTAGAACGGGCTAGTCCCATTTGGGTGACAGAATCAAATAAGCAAAAGGTTAAGGTTTTGTCATTCGGTTCCTGTTATTTTTGTAAGCAAATCAATGTTTTATAGTAATTAATTTTGAAATAAATAAATAAATAAGTATTAAAAATAACACGTAGACTAGGTAAATTTTAAACCCTACACTTATTTTATAAATGTGTATTGAATATTAAATAAGAAATTTAAACGCCTCATAAACTGAACGTCAGTAAAATGTATTACCGCTAGACGGGCGTTGTAAATCTCTTCCTGAGCGGATAATGTTTTATTTAGCCATCCTGAAGGAACACGCACTGATAAATGACACGCTAAAGGCGAATGACTGATGACTGCCCGCACGCAACCGACCACCTATTATCTCCTGTCTTAGTCTTGTACATTTATTGCCATCCAATAAACTGTCATGTTAGTAATGTCTATCATTCATTTTTATTATTACCGGTGTATTATTATAATAACCATAATTTCGTCGTTTTTCTGTAGGACGTTTACAGTGATAAAGTATCTATTGTAGATTTAAATGAGTGAAATATTTTTACCTTGATATTTTCTGGGAATTGTTGCACGTTTACAGTGTCACACTTAATTCACTTCAATATTTAAATCACAAATTCTTAGTGGCCACACACGCACATTCTTTCTACGTGGAACTTCTGAAGAAAAGCACACAGAGAGCCTTCAGTGTTCAGTGATATCAATATTTGTTTGGTATGGTTTTTTAACTATTGATAATATTCACTGATATGCACGGTAGCGTTTTGTTTCGTTTTTCTTTTTGAGAAAACTTGTTCGGAGTTCGCGATTCGCGGTCGTATGGGAGGCGTTGCGCGGCGCCGCGGCGCTCGGCGTCGCGTCTGTTGCTCCACGGGGGCGTCGCTCTACCGCGGCGACGTCGAGAGCGGCACTGGCCGTCGGGGCGGGCGGCGTCGGTCGGCGTCCCGACGTCCGCCCGCCCGCCCTTCGCGCCCGACCAACGCTCGGCTCATCACCGCCGCCGCGGCGGCTGCGCTGCTCATTTTCGCTTCTTCTCCGCGATGACGACTTCTAAACTAATACTGTAAACAAAAATCGGTTTTATTATCCCAAGACTTTCAATAAAATCAAAGAGCGCCCTCTCTCGGCCTCCCTGTCCAAGGACTGATTTCACATGAATATTAATTTCATAAATAAAATTGATGAGCGCCCTCTCTCGGCCAACGGACGAACGCGGTAGTGTTTCGTTGCAACACATCGAGCGGTGCGATAAGGGCAGTGTTGGGCCAAGCGCCAAATATTAATAAAGGGTCTTCCAAGAGGGACTTCCGAACTTTGACAGTTGATAGCGGCCATCTTGTTAAAGCTACATCTGTCAAATTAGTTGTCATTTATTCAGTCTGTTTTTCCAAATCACCATGGACGGATATAGCATTCAACAACATGTGCAAATAATAAATTTGTTTTATCAAAATGGGTGTTCTGTTCGGCCAACGTACCGCGCGCTTCGCCCATTTTACGGTCGCCATAATCGTCCTACCGAGAGGACTATTCGCAATGTGGTAGATGAATTTGAGTCCACTGGTTCAGTAAACGATCGACCAACACCCATATGTCGACGAAACGCAAGATCTGCCGAAAACATCACCGCTGTCCGTGAGAGTGTGCAGGAGAATCCAAGGCAAGCGATTTCGCGTCGCTCACAAGAACTTGGCCTTTCGCAGACCACAACTTGGCCAATTTTGCATCGTGACTTGGGCCTGCACCCGTACAAAATTCAACTGACCCAGGAACTGAAAGCAAACGACCATAGACAACGACGTGTGTTCGCTGAATGGGCTTTGGAGCAGTTGGCAACTGACCCTAATTTTCATCGAAAAATCATCTTCAGCGATGAGGCCCATTTCTGGATGAATGGGTACGTGGACAAACAAAATTGTGGAATTTTGGGACGATACCAATCCACATTAGATCCAAGAGCGTCCAATGCATCCCGAAAAAGTCACTGTTTGGTGTGGATTTCGGGCTGGCGGTGTCATCGGTCCATATTTCTTTGAGAGCGACGTTGGCCAGGCCTTCACTGTCAACGGCGAGCGCTATAGGTCGATGATTACCAACTTCTTTTGGCCTGAATTGGATGATCTGGCCACCAACGACATGTGGTTTCAACTGGACGGCGCAACGTGCCACACAGCTCATGCCACATTGGATATTCTGCACGAGCGATTTGAGGACATGGTCATCTCACGTGGAGGTGATGTGAACTGGCCACCGAGATCGGGCGATTTGACCGCGTTAGACTATTTCTTGTGGGATTTTCTTAAGTCGCAGGTGTATGCAAATAAGCTACAAACCACATCGGTCCTCAAAGCCAACATGTTTATACTCGTATATGGCAAGCGGATTTAATATTTATTTATTTATTTATTTGTTGGTTACATACACATACATTGGGTTCCCGGCCATTCAGAAATCGAGGGAAATGAAAAAGGTTATATTCTAAATGTTGATAGTAAGTTAAATTATGATTATACCAATTTTTTGTACAATTTACTGTGGAAAGTGAAATATAGAGAGAAATATATAAAAAAGAAAAAGTTAAAAATAAAACATGCGAACAGCTTTACATTTCAGCATTGTCCTAGATGACGAGCTGTTGAACTCTCCACAATTCTTATAAGCCGGGAAGTCCATCATCAATCTTTTGTGGATAACGTAATCGTAGCCAGATCGTGGCCAGATCTTTAAAGTCTTGAATGAAACTTTCTTCATAAACAATTCAACAATAAAACTATTAAGGCCATGTCAAGATAAGTCATGGACAACTTGGACATAAAATAAATAATGTGTTTTTGGATGGGTATTAATGTTAAGTATATCTAACGAATGGTCTACCATAATATATACAAAATTGAAAATCTTTATTTATAAAAATTCAGGCTGCGTCTATTTGTGCTCGCAAAACTCGAAAAGTATTCAATCGATTGGCTTGAAGTTTTAATATATTGGAATACGCGCGCGTTTTTAAAGTTAAATGAAGTTTTGACACAATTTTGTATTCTAATACAACCGATAAAAGTCTTCAGAGTGTTTGCCATTCATTTCCTATTAGACTGAGCCACAGCGAATCGTGGACGGGCTTAGTTAGTACAGTATATAAAAACAAAATACTAGAGATGTTTTGGGTTCGTGGGATATCTAATTCGATAGCTTTTTATGTCAAAACAAAAACAACCATTAAATGACCATCCCTTAAAACGAAAAAAAATAATCATATCCTATCCCTGTTTCCATAACATTTGTGTGATAAAATAAATATGGGTGATATTGATATTGTTGACTTCAACCATACCTGGGTGTTTCCGTGAAAATTCAGTCGGGGTCGTGTCTTATATTTCCGGTATCCGTAGCTTAATCGGATAGATTTGCTTTCAGATGAAGATAAATGAGAAATGAAAACACGTACCGCGTGGCGTCAATAAGCGAGGAAATCCGAATTGATTTGCTTGCCTGGCGGCGAATGTATTTTTATCTTCGAGCCACCGCAGGTTGCTCATATATTCATTAGGAACAGGGAAAGCAGTATTTCTCTCCGTATATCAGATTCAGATTCGGATTATTTTTATTCCATATATAAAGGATTTTTTAAGATACGATGCAATAAGCATACATAGAAATATCATTATATATGCTATGTTGGATTAAAACAACATATTAGAGACTTTTAATTAAGAGTATGGCAAAACTTTGTTCAACCTCAAGCTCAAACACATGTTCAACCTCAAGCTCAAAGACACAAAAATGTGCAGGTTCTGCCAAGGGGCAGAGGAAACTCCCCAGCACCTCATGTGCGAGTGTGTCCCGCTGATGCGTAAAAGATACACCCACCTGGGTGGTCACTACCTCCAACCTGAGGAGGTAAAACAATCTGGCGCCAAAAGCCTGCTGCGGTTCTTAAATGACACGAGGCTTAGTGCAGAACTATAGTAGGTGGCGAGCACAATAGATCAGCAATGGTCGCAGTGTTACAAGGCTCATAAAGACCTTAGAAAAGCCCCACTCAACAAATAAAAAAAAAAATAAAAAAAAACAAAACTTTTCATTTGTCCAACCGTATATAGCAACGCAAAAACCGCAGTGGCATTGATTTTATATATTACAAATTATTCAGAATGCAATGGAAACCTTACATTATGACAATTTAGCAGGTAGCAACATTATAGGGATTTTTAATTTGTGATTTCGTTTCAATGTGTCAGTTACATATAATCAGAGTGGAATAAAAATTTATTTCTAATAATATGACATCAAATATCAAATTGAATAATATATATATTTTTATATTCAAAATAAAAATCGACCTAAAATAAAAAAAAAAACGACATCAAAATAAAAATAAACGGGCTTAAATCGATCAACTGCTAAGGTTACAACGAAATAATCAATTTTATTATTGACCCAACGTAGGAAGGCCACTGATTTATCGTTGATTTTGCTTTTGCGACTGCTTATTTGAGACGCAATAACAACGATGTATGATTTTCTCCAAATTTGGCGAGAATATATCTTGATGTAATTAGTAACAGCGTCATATGTGTAGGAATTCTTCTTTTGTGATTTCGGACATTCGTAGCATCTCACCATCTCAGGCGCACTCAGGCGGTCACCTATCAAAGTGCTGACCGCGCTCCTTAACATAAGTAAAAATCGAAAACTGGTGTGTCAACTTGGCTACAAGCGTCCATGGAGCCGGGTGGGGTGCATAAAGAAACATATTTTCAATAGAATAAGAAAACATAATCCATTATTATAATAATAAATCTTTATTAAAATGTATAGACATAACAAACAGCGAGCTTTTTGCCAATCCGATATTGACATCTAACAGCTAACCTACACGAAGTGAACAGTTTAAATATAATATAAATAAATGGTTAATTGAATTAGGGAGGTCGAAATCCGAAAACTTGTCTTGTATAGCGTATAATATATAGTGGTTGATTTTAAAGCTAATATCGTATACATATTCATAAAGTATTATACATATAATATTAATATATCGTATGGTATTTCTTATTTTTCCCAATATTTTTATAAACGTATTTATATAATTGTATTCTAATATAAATATGTTTTAACCATAATATATTTATTATTTATTATAATCGAATTTAGGTATCTATGTACTTACCATATTATTACATAAATATGATTAGGTATATACATTGTAATATTTATTAGGGTTATTATATTATATTATATATTAAATTTTAATTAGGTACATTTACTATTTCTAAAAATAAAACATTAGTCAATTTAGTTCTTTATAAATTAAATCGCTAATATTAATTGTTTACTCTGACCCGCCTAGATACAGGACATTACAGTCCTAGTTAGGTGGGCACTGACCATTTGCTACATTTGCGTGTTAAATTTTCCCGAGTTACTTTATAATATTGGTAATAATGAGGCTATATGTATAAAAAAAATGTGAATAAAGTACTAAATAAAGTACTAAATAAATAAAATAAATAAAAATATATATTCATCGGAAATAAATCCTTTGTTACTTGCCGGGAAAGTCTTGGGGTGGCACAATCGATTATTTTATCATTATATACGCAATATGTAGGTAACGGGGGTGAATATAGAAAAATATTTTCCAATATAAACAAACATACGACATGTAATCAGAGACAAGATTTTTTTTATAAAAATATTTGCGAAATATGAAAGGCGGAAGTGCATGGAAAAAATATTCAGTTTCAAGATCGTGGCCGTTTTCATGGCTCTAATACTCGTAAAGTCTACTGTTCACAGAATTACTGGTTTTAGATAGCCTTCGTAACCAATTTATTACCAGTTATATCTAACTAAACAATGTTGTTTTAATTTTGGGATTTCATATCCAAAAATCATGTGGATTTTTTTAACATAAAAATATTTTCGTAGGTAAGGGATGTTACCAAATAAACCATTCCCCTTTACCATCCTAAATCATACGGCCCGGGGCAAACGACTTTTTTCCTTTACCGTAAATCCCCCACGATATGTTTTTACAGATAAAAAAGAAAAAATAAACAAATTAACGTATTCTTGCGTGTAGTCAACGTGGATCGGTTTCCCATGGGGGATTGCCCCCCCCCCCCCCCCCTGCGCTACTGGACGGTTTGCGCACTTTGCAGCGTCAGCTAATCAGTTGTGGACACTGACTTATTACTGAATGCATGGAGACTATGGTAATATACTGTCTCCTAAGCAGCGGGGGTGGATGTTGACCTGTTGTCATGCCACACGATCCCGAGTGGCAATACGGGAAAAGGACGCCCAGGTCCACCATAAATTCATATTTAATTACCGCTGTAATACAACAGGTAGAGGCCGCGCAAGCGACCTTGGTCCCGTAACCAGTCGGGAGGACGGGGTTATCCTAAAGATTAATTCCAGACCGAGATATGCTCCCAAAACTTGTAGCCAGGGCAGCGAGGTGGCCCACTATGTGACCTTCCTAGTGCCTAGCTGTAAGGACTCTGGTGGGTTCGAGGCTTTGCTGGACGGTAGACTTGTATCGCCCCAAAGTCTTCTACGCTCTTTCTATGGGAGACAGAACTATCATTATTGTTAGGAAAAATATGTCCACCACCTCGGCGATTTCGGAGATGGTAAATTTCATTATCGACACTTTTGAAAATTCTTCCCAACCCGTGGCAGTTTTTTGTGACCTATCCAAAGCGTTTGATTCGGTTGACCACGAAATACTGCTCAATAAATTAAACAGTTATGGGATTCGGGGCAAAGCCAATAATATGATGAAGTCCTACTTAACAGGCCGGTCACAGGTAGTAGAAATAGATGGATTTAGATCTACACCGCAACCGATATCCTGCGGAGTTCCCCAGGGATCGATTCTTGGTCCATTATTATTTTTATTTTTTATTAATGATATAGGCAATTGCTTGCCAGCCTACACCAAAACGTTACTCTATGCGGATGATACAAGTTTCCTGTTTCACGATAACAATCCAAACGACCTAATGACCAATGCCAATCATGCGTTAAACCTAGCAAGTTCATGGTTCACAGAGAATAATCTCTTGCTTAATGCAAAAAAAACCGTATCTATGCACTTCTCCTCAAAATATAAATCGTCTGCTATACCATTTAATATAACTCTAGACAACAGTACTCTAGAATTAAGCAAATCGACAAAGTTCCTAGGTATCATGATCGATCATCATCTTAGCTGGAACATCCATATTAATGAACTGTGTAGTGCGCTTTCTTCGGCAATATATGCGATAAAAAAGATTAAATTCTTAGCTGGTGAAATCGCTGCATTAACTGCGTACCATGCCTGTTTCCATTCTAAAATGACTTATGGTATACTGATATGGGGGAATGCCACAGACAGTTCTAGGGTTTTCATTTTACAGAAAAGTGCACTAAGAGCAATTGCAGGAGTATCCCGTGACACGCACTGCGAACCATATTTTCTTAAGTACAAAATACTGACTTTTACGTCTCAATATATTTTACAATGTCTACTCTATGCTAAATCAAATATTAACGAACAAGAGGTAAACGGGAATATGCACTCCCACAATACACGCAGACGTGATGACGTTATCCTGCCTAAAGTACGCCTTACGCAGACACAAAAGTCCTTTGGATATTTGAGCTATAAGCTCTTTAACCAGCTACCACTCTCCACAAGAAAGATGGAAACAAAGGCGTTTAAAAGATTTATTAAACAAAAGCTACAATCCACACATGCTTTCTATAAGCTGGGTGATTTTTTTGAGCATGCCAATTCCTTCAAATGGGAATAACATTAATATGTAACTTTCAGGTACCTCATTTTAGTTCTTATTGTTTAATAATAATATTATGAATTTAATATTTAATATGTAGATTACAATGTGTAATGTAACATACCTGATCATATACATACGTTGTTTTTTCCAATTTTGTTTTGATACTTCCTATTGTGTGATTATTTTTTGTATAAAGTGCTTGATGACTATTAATATTCTTATAATAATCTATTTTATATGTATACTCATGTACATGGATTCAGCTCAATTTTTTTTTTATTTTTTTTATTTTATTTGTTTGCCGTGTAAAGCCGACTTTAGTCAACGCTATTGTCGAATTAATATTTATGCTTTAATCGTTTTATATCTACATTTAAACTGACGAATTCTAATATGCGATAATTAGCTTTGATTCATAATTCATGCTTTTATTGTATATTCTGGATAAATAAATTGAATGCTGAATGAATGCTGAATGCTGAATGTTAAGATTTCCTAGTAAGGGAGCTAATGGGCCCTGTTGCAGTTTGGCCAATAAGACAGTTGTATAGGGTCGGTAAAACGCACGGGTCAACCACCATCCGTGGGCCTCCACGCAGAATTGCCAGCCAGGGTAGGACGCAGGCCTGCGGGTCAGTCTCCCCTAAGAGTCAACCTTCTAGAACTCCTGGACAGTTTGCGCACCGTGCGGCGTTAGTCAATCGATTGTGCATACCGACTAACAGCCGGAGGAGTCTGGAAACGGTAATGATTCCTATATAGCGGCGGTAGTTGTTTTAACCTTACAGCAACTGTTCTTGAAACAACCCGATCCCGGGTGAAGAGCCGGACAAAGGATGCCGTGGTCCGCGAAATATTCGGTAGATACCGTATCATCGCTACGTAAAGGATTCTGTAACCAGTCAGGAGGTAGGAGGTATCCTAAAGGTTAACTACAGACTTAGATATCCTTCCAAACTGGTAGTCAGGGGAAGATGCTGCCGCTGCGTACTTTTTCCGGTGCCTCGCCATAAGGAATTGGCCTCTGACAGGCAGGTGGCGTAATTATGTAGAGAGTGTATTGTTTATAGTCATATGTCTTCTGCGCTCACCTAACGGTCAGAACGATCTAATATTCTTAAAACTTCCTGAGGTGAACGGTTCACCCGTTGTAGTTGAAAGCTCTAATTGTTAAAACTTCCTGGGGCGACAAGTTCGCCAATTGTAGTCGACATCTCCAAATGTAGTTATTGCAAGACTTTAATTCTACTGCCACGATGCTCTAGTGTTTAATTCATTTCATATAATTCTCATTTCTCTTTACGCCATTTGGAAATAGCAGTCTAGTATCAGAATCAAAAGAACATGATTTTCAAGTGAATACAATTTCCGTGCGTTTTCGATTCCGCAAAGCACACAATAAGTAATAATTATTATGCTAATATCCGTTAAAAGGGGAGAAGTCGGTTCGGCTCATTTAATTTGTTCGACTCTCGCAAGACGTAGCCCAGTGGCGCATTGAAAGGGAACAATTGAATCGCGAGCAAGATTGTTGTGATTATTGAAAATGAATTTTCTGCTCGACGAGCCAGAAATTCAATAATATTTCTCGTAAACGTAGAGCAAGAGATTTCTGAGGCTTCGGTCATGGCGGTATCGAATATGGACACTTAGATAGGTAAATACACTTCAAAGAGGCTTCAAAAGCGGAACATGATATCTGTAAAAATCTATAACTATTTATATAATAAATACTAGCAAATATAATAGGCGGTCACGTTCTTAAATTCAACAAAAAAGTTTTAACAGTTTTTTATTGGACAATGCAAACATTTTCATAATAAAATCACCAGAAAATGTAGGATTTCTAAAAAAACTATTTAAAATTCATAATTTGAAAATCACTTCGTGGAAAAAACATGTTTCGGACCAAAAAAAAAAACATGTTTCGCGTTCTAGTTCGTAATATTTATTACCTAAAAACAATATCTTATTCTCGTAAATGAACGTTTTCTTTACCAAACATAATATATTATGTTGTTGAGAAGTGCGTACCTACTCATTAAAATATAAATAACAACACTGTTATTATATTGTTGTAGAATAACTGGTATTTAATTTAGAACTCTCTGCAATAAACAATAGAACAGTCTGAAATAAAAACTTTACAAGCTCATTATATTATGACTTGCCTTTTCTGCCAATTTGAAAAATTCTTGCAATATTCTCTTTTCTGTATTACTTTTAAAGCTAATAAAATGTTGGAGTCTGTACGGATAAAAATGTATTCTCGTTTAATAGCTCCCCTATACATTTTAGGTACAAAGAAACATATTGACAAAATAATTTTTGAAATTGGGTGAGGCGTTCTTGAGTTACGGCCGGGCCATACGATGCAGTGCGGCGGCGGCGCGGCGTCTGAGCGGGTACCGCTTCGGCGTCCAACATACAAATATCCATGGTATTACACGGTGTGCTCCGGTGCCGCACCACACGCATGGACGAAACCTTTGCGATACGGCGCACGAAGCGGTGCGGTGCGCTTATAAAAACTGGTGACAGTGCGGATAAAAAATGCGGGTTTTCAGTAGACCTTAAATGAAATTGGCTCCTCCCATTTACGAATAAAACAGATTGGCGAAAGAAATTTCGAAATCCTGCAGAGTTCTTGAGTTACGACCTCCCAAGCCTATTATTGTAACTCAAAAAGATATACTCCGATTTCAGAAAATTCTTTGAAAATCTTTTATTTTTCAATTCGGACAACTTATAAAGACTTGGTGATCTTATACGGCTGAAAATATGGTAGTTCAGTTTATAGACTTTCCTAATCACATTTATGACATACATAACTAATCATTTTATAAATCAGTTTCGCCAAATACCAGAAACAATTTTACAAAGTGTCGACCTAATTAATTAAAGTATGCCAATTAAGAAAAAAATATTCTGTGCACGTACGCACACAATTCTAGTCTGTATTCGTATTCTTGTCTCTCTTTTCTAGTCTCAGTATTCTAGTCGTGTTGTATTCCTAAATGGGCTCAAAATTAATAAAATTTACTTGAAATAAAAAAAAATATATATACATTTGTAATTCACAGGATATCCGTTACCGGTATTATATATTTAAATTTATATAATTTTGTAATATTGCATACTATTTTATACTGTTTGAAATATTTATAATAAACTCCTTATTTGCACTCAAAAATTAGAATGCTAAAAGGTATGCTAAATGCCACTATCTTACAACTAACCTAATCACAGTGCAGTGGTACCTACATGCGCGCGTTGTGGAATTAAACGTTATTAAGTGTGTCTGCTTAGAATGCAAACTGCTATATTTAAACCTAAGAATGCCTGAATAGATGAAATTGCGAGAGGAATGAGAGATAAAAGGAGGAACTACTTACTTCTCAGAAAAGTGATACATTTTAGGTGAGTCACATTTTATAATTGTACATTTTATAATGTTAAGATGGCTAGTTTTGTATACTTGCTGGGAGATCGCTCCAAAGTCTTGCTCCATGGACACAAAAAGAATAGGAGTAGAAATTGTCATTAAGACAGGAAATTTCGAGTACATTGTCAGAGGCTGATCGAAGTATGAAAATGTGGGAACTTTATGGTTCCAAAAGCTCGCGGATATCGGATGGCGTTGATTGGGATAATATACTTATCAGGGATAAACAATATACTTTGCCTATTTCGAGTCAATTCTTCGTTACTGGATTACCTTCTGGTTACAAAGTATTTTTCTCTCCAAAAACGAGCCATAAGAATATTGATAAACCTTAACCATAATGAATCACGTCGTGGTCACTTCAAAAATCTCAGTATTCTAACGCTACCATCACTATACATATTTGAATGCATAGAATTAATATTAAAAAACATAGGAAAGATGAAGACCCATAAAGAAATTCACTCGCATTTCACCAGATGTGGGCACAATTTAGCATTACCCCGTCCATCTCTGGAATTATTCAAAAGGGATCCAAATTACGTTGGAATGGCGTGTTACAATAAACTGCCTGAGAATATTAAAATTATATGTAGAAACGGAAAAATAGCCCAATTTAAATCGAAATTAAAAGGCTACCTTATTGCGAGAGAATTATATAATATAAACGAATTATAATTAGATGACTGACAATTTCCATCTCGATTTTATTTATTCAACATGATTTTATTTGCCTTTTTGGCAAATAAAATCATTGATATTAATAACCATTTTATTGATTATTATATTATTACTATTATTTCTAATTGTCTCCCATAATCAATTATATTTCTTATTTATAGGACCATTTAATTTTAATATTATAATTTCATGACTAACTGTAGTTATAAATATCTAATATAACACAATTGTGTGGTGAGTCTCTAATGGAATATTTAGTACCTATACATTTTTAAGCGGCTATATAAAGTGTCTAAACAACTATGTATAAGTATTTGAAGACAATAAATGCGATTTGATTTGATTTGATTTTGGAAAGTATGCGATAGAGGAGATCAAGTACATGAAATTTTCTACCTTTAGTACTGGCGACCAATTTAATCGTGCCCTATATTCGGAATATATTTTTCTTATTGAATAAAATGAATGAATAAATAAATAAATAATCTAGCCCAAAGGCTATATTATAGAAAGATATCCCACCCTAGCGCGGCTGGCGTCATGTGTGACGCGACCGGAAATTGTCACGGAAAGTGCGTGAGGAAATTCGACCGCCCTTCTCTTTCACCCGCCCAAATACAAGATGCGAAAGTTTCAACTGGAAAATCGCTCCCGTCCCGTGCATGGCGTATTTGATATGTCTTCTACTCCGTCGCCCGCTCGTGTTATGGAGAACGGTATTGATTCTGCTCTAAATCAGACACACTCTTTATTCGATGTTTTTTTCTTGAAATCAATTCCAGATTATACATACCAACACGAAATCTTTGAAGAAATAATTTTGCCCATTTATTTCATATTTATATAATATGTCGTGCTATCTCGTATAATCGTTCTCAAATATAATCGTTCTCAGGGGGAAGGGTTGGTTCTTAGTTGATATTTAAAGGAAGAAAATGTTCTCTCAGTAACGCCTTGAAGCAGGGCAACGATGTTGCATGACGAATAGCATGCGGAAGCTGGTTCCAAAGTCGAGCAAAGTGGACGGTAAATGAGTTGGTGAAAAAAAAAAGACGGATGTAGTCGAATTGCTATAGTGTTATCTTGACTTGACCTGAGTGGAACACTGCCTCGTTGTAGATTTCTAAAAAATATATAACTGCCTCGTTGTAAATTTCCTTGCTCAGTTGCAAATTTGGATTTGATATTCTAGTACGCATCTGATGCAAAATATCAGATTTGTTATTTTGTATTTGGTCCACAAATTAATCAGTTTCGATGGAATGCATTTACCGAAATCACAGCATCTCGGAGGGTGTATTCCCAATGAGTGTCATTATCTAGCAATGGTAAACGTGGACAGGTTTCTATATACCATATGTGCCACACAATTCACCATTATCAATACGGATATATAAAATTTGGACCACAATCTTTGACTAATTGCAAACGCAGATAGAACAACTTGTGGTTGCTTGGATGGACTGAAAAAAACGACCTAATAAACCGACATCGAGATGACGGGTACGTCCGTTGTTGTTGAAAGCTCTAGTTACTCAGAAGATATTTTCCAATACAAAATAATAACTACTACTACTACAATTAAACATTCGTCTGATAAATAGGTACTTGTGATATAAAATCGAAGACTATCGCGGTTGTTTGACATTATAAATAGGATAGAAAACGAATTTACCACGTGAAATTTGTAGCACCCGACGTTTCGGTGACGTTGCAGCCGCCGTTGACCAGGGTAGACTGAAGAGCTGTCAATCCGTTGTTTTGCGGGTAGGCCGCATACTGCTGCCGCCACTGCGTAGGTTATAACGGTGGTGGGGGGCCGGGCTCGGAGCGCGGGAATTTTGAAAATCCGTCTTGCACACAACACTCACTGTATCCTGTTTTACGTCTTTGCGTTCGGCGCTCGGCGGCGGGAACATTTTAAAAAGAGGGTTCCACGTAGAAGAGAGTTTGTAACCGCCGCGCCGTCTCTATTGAAGTTCGGGGTTCTTCTTATTTCAATGGCTTCCTGGATTATGCGAGGAAAGTAGAATTGTTCCTTGGATAGCAAAATGGGATTTTGAAACTGCATCCAGTGGTTACTTCCGCTTTCCAATATATGTTCGCAGATCGCCGATTTTTCTCGCTGAACGTTTTTAACAGCTTTGATGTGTTCTGTCAGTCGCGTGGCTATGGGCCGTTTCGTTTGTCCAACGTAGGCTAGACCGCAGCTGCATTCGACTTTATACACACCCGGGATTTGCAGTGGTATTACATCCTTTACAGGTCTCAAAAATCGAGCTATATTTTGGGTCGGTTTGAAGATCGTTTTTATATCGAATCTGTTTAGCATCTTACTTATTCGATCTGTCACGCCCTTGACGTATGGTAAGAATGCTCTTGATCTGCTCAGTTTCTGAGTTTCGTCTGTATTAGATCGTGTGCGTGTCTCGTGATATTTTCCGTATCCATTTTTCCTAAGGACATCATTGACATGTTCCATCTCCTTCGGAAAATGCTCAGTGTCGCATAGATCGCGTGCTCGATTCACGAGCGACTTTGTACTGAACGTAGATGGTAGGGATGATGGTGTGAGCTTGCATGCTGTCCGTAGTTATTTGTGGTCATCGCACAGTCCACATCGTTCATTAACCTCTATCGTCCATTACTGCAGATATTTGTGATCGATCTAAATGCTCCTATTTAAAATGCTTACTTTGATTTATGTGTATTTTCGGTGCAGATAAATGTAGCGCGCAACAAACGGCTATGCGTATGAACGACACAGATAGGTAAACGGCTGTTGGTTTTCCAGAAATAAAAGGAAAACCCCATAATGGGTAACTTGGGTTAACCTGAAATATCGCATAACGTCCACCCTGATAATAGGAACTCTAACGTTACTCGGAAACCTAATGGTTTTTGTATCAGGAAACATCGAATTTATGTTTGCCCTCCGGTCAGTCCTTACCCAAAGCCCATTGCGGTCAGTCTGCCGTTTTAAAACCCCGAAGAAGATCTCTAATCGTTTAAAATAGTCACTTAAACAGCCCGAATTCGGATCGGAATTACTGTTTTAATATTGGTTCGCGCGAAAATTGAAACATATTGATTTAAATATAGAAGTATAAAAAAAGAGCGACGGACAGAATTATTTTTTTAATTTTCCACAAACTCTTATCAAGTTTTGCTTACTTTTCTGACTGATTCACCCCTTTTAAGGATGCATCCCGATTATTTCGCTGTGCTCCAAGTGTTAAAAAAATACAATCCGCCTGCCGAAACTTTTGCAAGAAATTCAGTCTTTCTATTTCAAAATCTCAGATACTCTTCACTTACGAAGAGCGCCAATATTAATAAAGAAAACGGCCTATTCTTTATTTGGTCCCATTTGCTAAATTGGGCCAGTAGCTGACCGGATGTCTCCTAGGAGGGCCTTGAGCGTACCACTTAAGGCGAGGGGACGGCGGGGTGGCTTTATGAGTTTGCTGGCCCACGCCAAAGTTAGACAGGTTGATGCGCGAACGTTATTTTTGGGGTGATCTTTTAGGGCTGTTTGCCGTCTACTTGAGTTTTCCAGCTGCTCGGTCGAATAACTTCCCCCGAAAAAAAACCTCTTTGTCACGTTTAATATTTACGCGACGCTCAAGTGGCATTGTAAAACGGCAAAAGGAAGTAACGTCAGGAATGTAGATAAAAATATTCCTTCATGGTAAAATATACCTCCAATATACGATACTAGATAGAGTTGACCACATCAAAGACCTCGTAGTAATCTGGGATTATTTATAAAAATATTAAATACAAGGCATAGTGGTTGGGTCCCCTGATCTTTTTTTTTTTTGAAATTCCAGATTCGATTCCGGGCTACTCACAATTTTCTATCGGGATAAAATTATCCGAATTACATTTTAAATTCCGTCGATCGAATGCAGGAACCAAGACACACACTTACTCACATTAATAACTCCTGTCCACCCTAGAACGGGCTAGTCCCAGTTGGGTGACAGAAACAAATAAGCAAAAGGTTAAGGTTTTGCCATTCGGTTCCTGTTATTTTTATAAGCTAATCAATGTTTCATAGTAATTAATTCCTATAAACCCTAAATAAATAAACCTAATAAATAAATAAATAACCCTTATAAATAAATAAACCCTATTATAAATAGGATAGAAACGAATTTACCGCGTGAAATTTGTAGCACCCGACCATTCGGTGACGTTGCAGCCGCCGTTGTCCGGACAACGGCGGCTGTAACGTCAACGTTGGATACAAAAAACTAGTTGGAAACAACTATATGGCCTGTCCATCGCCATTTCAAGTTGGCAATTTACGAGCTATATCAGTAACCTTGGTTCTTCTGCGGATTTCCTCATTTCGGATCCTATCACGCAGTGAAACTCCAAGCATTAATCCCTCCGTGGCATTGTTAGGCAAGCACTACTCTCGCATTTAACAATTATTTTCTATTATTTTGTTCGAAGCCAATAGAATATAAAACATTTTTTCCATAAAATTATATTTTAAATTGCCATTAAATTGGTATCCGCAAAGCTGCTTACCTCGGTCACGAACTCTTACAAATCATTATGACGGGAAAAGTTGCAGGGAGTTGAAGAGCAGGCCGTAGACGGAAATCTTGGTGGCAGAACATTCGAGAATGAACCGAGATTAAGAGAGCCGCCGAATTGTTTTGCCTGACGAAGGACAAAAAGAAGTATGCAGAGCCGACTGCCAACCTAACTAGTTGTAGAGGCACCCTAAGAAGAAGAAAATTGAAATGGTATCTTCCTTGAAATAGGCGCTGCATAGTAAGGAGTCATACAGAGTCATTGTATTTATATTTATTTATTATATTTATTTATGGTAATGTACATATTATGCAACAAGCGTAACAAATCATACTTAATATCTACACTTTAAATAAAACCCACAGCAAGTTGTGTCATGCTTATAGTGAAGATCGGTCCCATGTCGCCCAACTAAGTAAACACTTGTTCTAGGGCAAACATATTAAACAAATACTAGTTTAAAAGAGAAAAGATATTCAAAAGAAAAAAAAAGTAGTTTAAACAAAAAGAAAAAAGCGAAAATGGAAAAAAACCATTGAAAAAAATAAAATTATGTATAAAAATAAAATATGTAAATATATAATTATAATAAAATGAAACATTGAAGTAAATATATAATTAAATACACTTATCCTTCGGTCACAATAAAATTATAATACCAGTAACAGTAAAGTTTCTAAAAAAATAAAATAGTCTCACAGAACAATTAAATTAATAGTAATAGTCACAAAGTGCAGCCAAACAAAGCTCGATAATTGAGAGTTATTGATGTATTCGAGATCTTCCTGGCCAAATAATTGTTATATATTTTGTTGATAAAATTTAGAATTCAGAAAATTGTAAAAAATATTTTTTTATTATATAGCTATCTAATCATATTTTTTTCGGTTTCTCCTCCGTAATAAAATCACACAGAAATGTTGAAAAATTACTCATTCGAAGGAAAATTGTTCAGTGGTTCACGACTTGTCCCTGTATTCGGTCAGCCTTTTATGATATTATGCGCTCGTGATGATATTTATTATTAATGGCGTTGTACATGTTGAGTGGCGTGGTCTCTTTCAATTTGAATAGCAATTCGTCCACTCGTTTTTGCTCTGACAAATAAAAACATTTAACTGTAAAATAGGGTAATGGGGGGAGGGGGAGGAGGGAGGGGGGAGGGGTGCAAGCGGCGACTGACGATCTAGTCGTCCGTTAGCAAATTACTCTACCGCCCTTCGGCAATGCGGATGCGCTACACCTAAAAGAAAAGAGTAGATATGCCATTCGATACAGGCAACATTTTGTCTTTTTTTTTGTTTATTTCTCCAAAGAAACAACATAACCATTATAAATAATATTAATAATAACAATATAACGCTTTAATCGTACAAAAAGACGAGCTTCTTGCCGTGCAATAATTTAGACTATAAATATACAAGATCATATCCCACAACGTACGTATCCCACAACAACTATTGCCTTACATATAAAGGTTACACACGAAATAAATTGTATATCTTTTCTAAAGCTAAAGAATAATATAAAGGTGAGGTTTGAGTGAGAACGGGAATTGAATTTAAGCAAAGTAAATACTTTAAATTATACAAATCAATATATCATAATATAATATAGGTAAATTTTACATATAATAATTTTAGTAAGGATATATGTGTCGATTGCTTTTTATGTATTTTTTTTTTGTTGTAAAAGTTGTTAAAAAATATATTGCACTTCTTAAATAGCACTGGTACTACGAATTAAAATGTGGGGTGTCCCGTGATAATGTGTATTTCGCGACGTGTCTATATACCCTCTTTCCATTTGCCTAGTGCCGTGCGGATGGTAAACCGGCATTTAATAAATATCTTTGGTTACATTGTTCAGTAAGATTTTATATTGCTTTGAATACTGAACCGGTAGGGCATTTACATGCGCGAATATATGAACCTAATTGAAGTATGCCTAGGTAGGCAGCGTTTATTTGAAAAAAAAATGGTCTTCGGTGCTGTCTATTTTTCTACTATTTACAATGAAGCCTCTAGAGTTAATGTTATAATTTACTGCAGTTTAAAAAAATGCGCCCTCTTCTTTAATAAAAAATATTAAATTTTCTTTATATTTTCCTTGATATTAATATTCTTGTATTCGTTTAAGGTTATATGGGAATAATAGTTTTATTATTCAAAATGTGATTTAATCTAAGCGATTAATAAAAGCATTCAATGATTTTCCCCATGTTTAAATGCCATATGAGACAAATGACTCAATAATAGGAAGTACAAAAATAAATAAATAAAAAAATATATGTTAAAAATTAATTCATATCTGAGAAAAAAATTATTACAACTGCTGACAAAGTGCAAATGTTACAACCATTGTTAGCTGTTTTTGAGATAAATAACACTTTTTAAATATAGGTGCTAAATCTTGTAAATACGTTGTAACAAATGCTTGACTTTCTTTATTGAATTCTCCTAAGGTTTGGTGATAGAAAAACTTTAAAAAAACATTTTTTGGAACTTTTTCGAAAATGTAAGTACCAGAGGTGTATTTACAAAATGCTGCAACCTAGGGCCAGGGTTTCATCGTGACAAACGAACAATGTCTTTGTCGGAAAGGGTCACCCTGGTACTGAGACTTATACTAACTATGAGTCATGCGAAAGCCAGTAAATAATTGGACGATTAAAAAAATACAACCTTAGAGGTGGCATCGTTTAGTGGTGATAGAATACGCGTAAATCAAGAGCTGTTAGTAAGTTGAAACACCAGCGATGTTGAAACACCGGTTATCGGTGCTACCAAAGTCAAGCAGCCTTGGGCACGTGGCCAATACGATGATGGTTTTCTAAGTGTGGATCTAAAGATGGCGCCACTAGGCGCCATGAAGATTTCCATAAAAAAGGTTCAAGTTTTTCTTGAACTCCCAAAGTAAATGTACAAAAGAAAATTACAAGTATGTGTAGCATTTCTGTGAGGAAAATATTTTAAGCCATATACCCATCAAACGCTATAATCTGGGTTGCAAAGTTTTATTGTTTGACGACTGCATGGAAAGAGACTTGTATGCTATTTTTAATAGGTTGTCATTATTTTTGTATGCTAATTTTAAAAGGTTTATTAGGTTGATATTATCTTTAATTTTTATCGTAAGAAATAATGACGAAGACATCTGAAAAATGGTACAATAAAATAACTATGTTTTATATCTTACATGATTAGGTATTTTAATAATAAAATTTATAATACTTAACACATATTAAATATTATTGACCTTTTTATTTTTTTTTATTTTTAAATTTATTTTTCTCTTAATTTTAGTTTAGTTTCAAGTCTTTTGCCGATTTTATAATGGATTTGTGTTTTATATTGTTTCTTTTTTTGTTGAGGGCCATATTTTAGGGAAATTTACTTTAATGAGCTTTTTACCAAAACTTTTACATAATATATTGTAATATTAGAGTCCTGTCCACCTTAGTACGGGCTAGTCCCAGTTGGGTGATAGAATCGAAAAGCTAAAGGTTAAGGTTTGCCATTCAGTTCCTGTCATTTCTGTAAGCAAAATCAATGTTTTATAGTAATTATTTATTAAATAAATAAAAAATAAATCTGCTATGAGGACCAAGAAAAAAAGATGCAAATATTAACAAATATATGTAAACTGTATTATTTATCAATTGTGCAGAGTTATCAGAAGTAGGTTATTTTTTTTTAAATATATGTAATAAATAATTAATTACTGACTGCCAGACAAGTCGAAATCAAATGTTTAATTCTGCGCACTTAAGATGAACATCCGAAAATAAAAATGATTTCTTGCGCTTAATTTATCAAACTAATAACTATAATAATGAATTCTTTTGAGCGGCATAACATCCTTTTTCTCTTACACTAACAGCGCATCGCTCACCTGGCAACACAAGGCTATAAGCAATTATTGAAAAATACACCGATAAATCTGGCATTGGTGTTGGGTGAGCGACGGTCGTATGTATTTATTTATTTTTAGGAAAACCAACAGCTAATTATAATTTAACAAAAAGACCTAGTAAAATAACAGTAAGATGACAATGGTTATTTGACCCATTGTAATCGATTGGGATGGTTGAAATAGAAGATTCATTCATTGAACAGATTTCTGTTTTGCGTTATGCGTAGCTTTACTTTTTAAAACAAAAAGGAAAATATCAAAAATGAATCGTGTTGCTTTGAATAATCCCATAAACACCAAATTATAGAATATTATCTAAAATCTGCTTCCGTTGTTTCTCAATCTGTTATGATTTGGGGTGGTATTTACTTAACAGCAAAACTCTCCTTGTTTTTATTGAAAAGGGTGTCAAAATAAACAAAGAAGTAAACTGACGAGGCATTCTTGACGCTGTGGTTGTTTCTTGGAGTCAGATAAATTTTAACAACCATGTATGGACAAATAGAGTTGTCGACTACAGCGGGCGAGCCCGCCACCTCAGGAAGTTTTAAAGATTAGTCGTTCTATCTCCCTGGAGTGAGCGCAGAAGACTTAGTACAAAAACAGTCCACCGTCTAGCTCCGCCAAAAACCCGTAAGAGGCCAACACCTTAACCGCGAGATAGCCAGGAGTGTCATCCAGCGGGCTTACACTCACGCCCTTACTTCCAATTGCGACCAGATTACTCCAGTCTCTCGATTGGTTACGAGTTCGAGGTCGCTTGCGCGGTCCTCTCCCTTACGAAGCGGTGAAACGGTGTACACCGAATCTATCGCGGACCACGGCATCCTTTGCCCGGCTGTACACCCACGATCGGGTAGCCGATGGTCGTTTCAAGAGCAGTCTCCGTAAGGTCCGCAACCACCCCCGCTCTATAGGAAACAGTACTGCTTCCAGATTCCCCCGACTGTTAGTCAGAGTGCGCAATTGATTGGCTTATGCCGCACGGTGCGCAGACCGTTCAGGAGCGCCAGAAGGTTGATTCCCAGGGGAAACTGAAAATAGGGCCAGAGTCCTACCCAGGCTCGCACTTCATGCGTGGAGGCCGTCGGATAGGTGTTGACCCGTGAGTGTGACCAACCCTGTGACAACCGTCAAGAATAGTAAAAAAAAAACTGATTCATCAGCTCTCAAGAATGGCCACTCACTCGCCCGACATTGATCCCATGGAATACTGTGTACGGTAAATTGTATACGGGGTGTGTGTACTACATAGATGACAAAGAAATCAGCACTTACCCGAGAATGCGATAAAATAACCCTGGTAGAATTGCGTAATATTGTTTATAATTTGCAGGAGCTGCAGAAGCAAATCGTCTACACACGATAAATTGCAATAATATTAAAATTTGTAACAGGGGTTGAATAGAAACGTTAACTAAATAATTACAAAAATCTAGACAGTATAGAAATATACAAAGTATAGAACGGAACTATTAGAAATAACCGCAGTGACTCTTTTTTACACAACTACCCAAAAAAGGAGGGTTATATGTTTAGGATTCAGGTAAGTATGTTTTCCATTTCTTTATTCCATCATAACTTTTAAACGCTTGAACCGTTTTAAAAGAGTGTGGTAATGTTACAATCGGAGTGTCATAGGGTAAGTGCTGCGACTTCTTGCTCTCAAATAAGAATAAATCAGCGTCGTCAATATAAATCGCCGTGTTACACGCTGGCGTAAAGGACAGTCATCATTTGACAGCTTAGTTTTTCGTTCTTCCTCTGCACGGCCATCAGGAATAAACCCACTAGGTAGAGTGGAGTACAGGGAGAAGTATTTGGATTTTAATTTAGCAATATACATTATATAAAATATGCAATTATTACTCTCCACAAAATATTACCGCTTTTTAACACGCTTTTATTAGGTCGACTTGTATGTAACTATATAATGGAATCTAAGGTAACTAATTTAACCATCTTCCAAGGATCGTAGCGTCATGAAAATTGGCAGCTGTATGTAGTTCTGATGACAATTCAATAATATGGTACTGTCGAACTGATCTGATGATGAAGTCGGAAGATATGAACTGGAACTTCATGATGAAACATCGTATCATAGCTGTGTTTGGACTTGATAGAAAAGTCTTGTAATGAACTTTGACCACGATTAGGTTTTAAAATCTGATGATGTGGTTTTTACGTGCATTTATAAAAGCGTGTTTTTAGTGTTTTTTTTAAACTTTTAATTTATTTAATCGCCGTTTTGGTTTTTACGAATTTATTACACGACTGCCCAAAAAAGGAGTGGTTTTTGTTTAGGATTCATGTAGATATGTATGTTTTCCATGTCTTTATTACACCAAATCTTCTAAACGCTTGCACCGATTTAGAAGTGTGTGATATTGTTACAATATTTATGACATTCCAAGTGTCAAAGGATACATAAAGTGCTCAAAGGTCCAATGAATAATTATCTAAATGTCCAAATGTCAATAAATTAGGAGAAATGTAACGTGTTTAGTATCAAATGAAAAGTCTTATAGAGTACATTTCGGAAATGTATATGCATATGTAGGTACGGATAAATACACAAACCTGAAATATTTCATAAAAACCTTTTTATTACTTATGCACCGAGGGTAACCGACTAAATTTCGGGGTTTCAAGATACCTGACGCAGAGCAAAGGACGAACTTTATTCTCTTACAAAACGTGATTTTTATAGCGAACAATTTTTTTTGAAAGGGCAGCTGTGTTTTTTAAGTTATTGTTGATTTTAATTAAGTGGCAGGCAAAAGCTTCTACCTGTGAGGGTGATATTAGAATGATTAAAACTACATGATGCTATAATTTATATTTGGGTTGGTATCTAAAGACCCACGGACCCAATATAAACTTAGCGGTGTTATTCGTCTTATCTAAACTATTCGAGACAATACTCTACCTGGATATTTACATCCAAGTGTGTGGAAGGCTGTCGGACGCCCAGCACGGGTTTCGTCCCAGTCAGTCCACTACTACCAACCTCACCGTCGTTTCATTCATACACATTACTTGTACGTACACATTACTTGTAAGACACATTACTTGTACGTACACATTACTTGTACGTACACATTACTTGTAAGACCTTTTGACCTTTTAATATGAAGGAATAAAATATATTATTAATAAAGACTCTAAGTGCAATGAACCTATCGCGCATAATCCTGCTTTAAATTATAATTGGCATTTAAACTATATAAAATATGTAAATCGACAACAGTAAAAATTGAAAATAATTGAAAAAGGTTGGTTTTAAATTATAATTGGTTCACCAAAATATTTCAAACTTTCCTTGCTTAAGTATTAGAAGTTTCTTTTCTTTTTGAGAAATGTATATTTATATATTATGCTTATCTGAACACTGCCGTAATGATTATGCAACGGAATTTAAAGAAGTTAGTCGGCTGTTTAAAGAGAAAATCATCCGAATAAAATCATTGTGGCCCATTTTTATTCATAAATATATCCTAAAGTTCAAATTACGCAAGAATTTTAAATAATAGCTAGGAACAGAGGTTAATTTCGGCAGGCATAAAAACTTTGTATAGATTGTGAATATTGTCGCGATTCGAATCGCGCTGGCCCCTGTGCTTGTACCTTGTTTATCTGAAAAATATAATAAAAATATCAAGTGGTATAAAACTATGTTTCACTAAATGAAAGTGAAAATCTTATTATTTATTGAAAGTAGTCTTATTATTTTAAATAAAGTGACTTAGCGAAAAGAGTAATCAAATCAAAATCATTTATATGAAATTATAAAGTTCAGATAATGTGAAAAATTACGGCTGGTACATACCTACCTAGGTACCACTGATATATGTATGAGTACTGAAACAGTTAAGTACATAAAAAAACTTTATAATAGTGAAAAACACTGCCATCCCACGGCGAGGGTCTGCACTTAGTTACAAATAAGTTACATCATATTACTATCACCAGAAATACAAAATATTTCAGATAGAGTGCATTGATATTAATTGCTATACAATCTAATTTAATATTTATCATCAAAATTATATATTTTAGCCACATTTTAGTCACAAAGGCAGATGTTTTATTGTGGGCAAAATGTGGCGAAGGATAGCATTTTTCCTGTATAAGTATGTATATTAAAGAATAAATGAAAAATATATCGGTATGATCTTGTGGTATACCAAACCAAACAGTAACTCCAGCAGAAAATAATAAATATTTTTGATAATACCTATATATTATGCAATAAGAAGCGGGTCGGTGAGGGGGAGGGGGGAGGTTTATTATTGTTGTGTATTTAGTTTTTATTTTTTTACTGGAATTTGGTGATAGCCCTTTAATAGTTATAATACACGCGAGGTCTACTGTTCACAGAAATATTAGATGTAATTGACACTCGTTTTAGAGATATTTCTCTGCGTATTTCTCATGGTAATGAACGGTTTCGTGCAGCTTAGGCCACAAGATCCATTTTGTTCTCGGATCCGCTTAACTCACGATTCAGCTCCTATTCAGAAGTCTCCTATCCTCGCGCGGAAGGCTTCCCCGGGTAAGACTCTCGCGTCTCAGCCCTCACAAGCTGGTGGATCGGTTTCTCCTGAGTTTCACCTACCTTTCGGTTTCACCTACCGCGGAATTGCATCCCGGTTTGCGCACCGCTGCCAACGTCAATCGGTTGTGCACTCTGACTAATTGCTGAAGGAGTCTGGAGACTATGAAAATATACTGTCTCCTAAGCAGCGGGGGTGGATGTTGACCTGCTATCATACCACTCTTGAAATGACCTTGAGCCACCCGATCCCGTGTGGCGCTATGGGCATTGGATGCGCAGGTCGGCGATAAATTTAAATTGAATTACTGCAGGTAGAGGCTGCGTAAGCGACTTCGGACCCGTAACCAGTCGGGATGACGGAGGTATCCTGAAGGTTAACTCCAGACGGAGATATACTACCAAAACTGGTAGATATGAGGCGAGGCTGCCCGCTGCTTACTTTTCCCGGTACATCGCCGTAAGGCGTTGGCCTCTAACGGGGTTGTTGGCGGAGCTAGTCAGTAGATTGTCTTGTCTTTAAGTCTTCTACATTCATGCCACGGATGAAAGAACGATCACGTAACGTTATACCAGTATGGGGTGACGGGTTTGCCCGTTGTAGTCGATACCGTCCTACAGCGTATTTATCATAAGACATAGAATATTATAAAATATTTGTTTTGCCACAAAAAATACCTTTCCCTAACAATCCATATAACATTTATAGATTTTTAAAACTCTTTAAATTAAGTGTGCAATGTGATGTTTAGGGTATTGTGCGATGTGTTACCATTGAAAAATAAATCTACCGTCCATATCGATTCCCTTAATATGCTTTGCTAAATCCTGTTTATTTTATCATATTCGGAAAATTAGTATATGGGGGAACTTCTTAATCCTGTAGTCGTGAAAATTCGGTGATTAGCAGAACGCGTCGATTCAGCTACCCTATTAATTTGGTTTAAGCCCCCGAGCGGATTAGTCCGCCCCTGTGGAAGTGTTCTATCCCCTTCCCCGCCCATGGCTCAACCCCGCTCTGTCTCTACGATCACAGATTAGGAATGAAGTATACATTGACACAGCAGATGCGACTTTTGTAGGCAGGCAATTTCGTGATCCACTCGTTGTTGTTGCGTGACGTCGCGTAATTGGGAAATCTCGCGAAGTTTTATGGTTCTGCTGCCAAAAATCCGGGATCTTTTGCTTAGAATAGTTCTCACTGTTTACTAATCATAGGTGTATTACGCCGGAGATGGTTCTGAATTCGCGCCAGGATTTTATTCTCTCGATCTTGACAAATGCGCAAAATAAAAGCATCTATCGATCAAAACATATATCTCAGTCATATATATTTTTACGTAGTTTATGATGCAGGACAGGTGAGTATAGTTGCTCTCGGGTGTGTAACACTTAGGTCATGTAACATATTTCTTTAGAAAAATATTCAATATAACAAATAAAATTTAATTTGGAAATATAACAGTATTCATAAGCATCCAACCTTTTGTCGGCGAAAATATATTTATATAAAAATACTGTCGGTCTAATATCCCCAAAGTAGTCCCCTCGGTAAGCCACACACTATTTCCAGCGGAACAACCACATTGGAAAATAATAAGCCAAATGAATTTTATAGCACTCGCAATATAATAGTAAAAAATAGGAACAACTAGTAATAGCATAAAACAAAACCTCATCAATAAAATTATCATATGATATAAATAAAACATGGCTAAAAACATTCCATATGCATTTTATAGCACTCGAAATATAATGATAAAATAGGAAAAACTTGTAACAATATGAATTAATATCACAACACAAAATCTATCATATAATATAAATAAAGAGGGGGACAATAAATCCCATTTAAATATTATAGCATTTGGAATATAATAATTTAAAAATAGAAACGACTTGTAACAGTATAAAATATAACCACATCAAAAAATATATCATAATAGCTGCGCCCAGCGGTTTCACCCGCGTGGTGATGGAAAATTATTGTGACAATGATGATAGAAAACCATGTATCTTTATAAATTATAGCCTATCTCTTATTCTGATGTGTTAGCTATATTATTGTAAAGTTTCATGTAAATCCATTCAGTAGTTTTTGCGTGAAAGAGTAACAAACATCCATACATATATACAAACTTTCGCGTTTATAATATTAGTAGGATAGTAGGATAGAATTTAAGTTTCGAATGTCAATTTCATAGATTTTTTCCTACTTACTTGACAGTTATCGTTATATTTTAGATAATTCACGCTATATCTTTATAAATTATAGCCTATGTGTCATTCTGATGTGTAAGCTATATTATCGTAAAGTTTCATCAAAATCCATTCAGCAGTTTTTGCGTGAAAGAGTAACAAACATCCATACATACATACAAACTTTCGCGTTGATATGTGAAAGAGTAACAGACATCCATACATACATACAAACTTTCGCGTTTATAATATTAGTAGGAAGTAGGATAGTAGGATAGAATTTAAATTTCGAATGTCAATTTCTTAGACTTTTTTCCTACTTACTGACAGTTATCGTTAGATTTTAGATAATTCACACTATATCTTTATAAATTATAGCCTATGTGTTATTCTGATGTGTAAGCTATATTACTGTAAAGTTTCATCAAAATCCATTCAGTAGTTTTTGCGTGAAAGAGTAACAAACATCCATACAAACTTTCGCGTTTATAATATTAGTAGGATTTTAAAAATAAATTGTGAATTAATGTATTCTGATGTGTAAGCTATATTACTGTAAAGTTTCATCAAAATCCATTCAGTAGTTTTTGCGTGAAAGAGTAACAAAAATCCATACATAGGTACATACAAACTTTCGCGTTTATAATATTAGTAGGATTATAAAAATAAATTGTGAATTAATTTATTCTTTATGCATTTTATAGCACTTTAAACATAATGATTAAAAATAGGAAGAACTTGTAACATTATGAAACAAATTCATAACAAAAACTATATTATGGTATAAATAAAGAGTGTATTAATATATTTCGTTTCAATTTTATGGTACCCGAAATATAATGGTTTGAAAAATAGGAACGAATTTTAGCAGTATGAAATAAAATCACATCGAAGTATATATCATATGATATAAATGAATAATGGATTTATGAATTTCAACTAAATTTCATAACACTCAAATATAATGATAATCAAGTTAATATAATAAAAACAATAAAAAACACGACTTCCGTTACAGGAAGGGAACTATTCTATCTTTAATTATTTTATTCCGATTTTTAAATAAAGTATTTGTAGTTTATGTATTTATCCATATAGATATACTAGCTGCGCCCAGAGGTTTCACCCGCGTAGTGATGGAAAATTGTGATAATGATGATAGAAAACCATATATCTTTATAAATTATAGCCTATGTGTTATTCCGATGTGTAAGCTATATTATTGTAAAGTTTCATCAAAATCCATTCAGTAGTTTTTGCGTGAAAGAGTAACAAACATCCATACATACATATAAACTTTCGCGTTTATAATATTAGTAGGATAGTATGATAGTAGGATAGAATTTAAATTTCGAATGTCAATTTCTTAGATTTTTTCCTACTTACTTCACGGTTATCGTTATATTTTAGTTAATTCACACTATATCTTTATACATTATAGCCTATGTGTTATTCTGATAGTTCAGTAGTTTTTCCGTGAAAGAGGAACAAACATCCATACATACATACAAACTTTCGCGTTTATAATAGGTATTAGTAGGATGTATAATATTTCCGGATTGTACTCTATCAGACCTTTCATTTGACACTAAACACGTTATAGTTATGTTAATTTATTGACATTTGGACATTTGAACATTTAGATAACTGCTTACTTGATATTTGGGCAGTTAAGGTACCCTATGACATAACTATTCTATTAGTAGCACACACTGAAATGTGTGATATCGTTAGATTGAACCAATTTAGAAAAATCGCTTCAAGCGTTTAGAAGTTATGGTGGAATAAAGATACATAGATGTACCCTGAATACATAAAACTCATTTTTGTTAGGAAGTCATGTAAAAAATAAGGACAACTTGTAACAGTATGAAACGAAATAACATAAAAAATATAATAATATCATATTATGATAAAAATACAGAATTGATTATTGTAAGGTATTCTGTACCTATGCATTTTATAACATATAAAAAATAGGAATAACAAACAAATCTCACAAAACATTTTAACTACTTGAGGTTTAAGAAAAATTTAGCTAGATATTTTCATATTGTCATAAAAGCTGAGTATTATATATATATATATATATATATATATATATATATATATTATATATTATATATAAAATACCGCTCAATTGAGCGGTATTTAAATCGTTATCCATTCTTCCTTCTTATCTGTATGTTTCCCGGAGATCAATTAAATCCATAAAAAAATAAATGTCATGTATCTGAGGAATTTATTTATTTATTTTATTTTATAGTATACTTACAGATAGTTAATACATGATATAGTATTTTAAAAACATATTTAAACAAAACAAATTTACTATCCTATGAATAGTTTACAATGTTGCAATACAAATTAATATAGAAATAACATGAACACCTTTATAATGATAGTGAGGGAGCACCTTTATAATGATCTTTCAAATCGAAATCATGCACTAATGAAAAATACTTTTTATAAACGTTAGTGGTGGGGCGCGGGCTCACAGTCTGCAAAAGTCGATACACAAAACATGTCTTACCGCAGAGAGGAACGAGTGTGTATTGACGTTATTTGCTGTGAGATATACAGCGCGACAAGATCGTATTTTTTTTTTGACTGGGATGTTTAGAAAATATGTGCTTGCGGTCTGAGAGACCTATGTACCACCTAAGTACCTAATCGTATGCTAAGCCTGCCCGTGTCGCATCCATTGTGATTCCGCAAAACTCTCTATTTAATCTGAGCCTCTGTTTGGTGCGGGCTTCTCGTCCTGCGACAATTGGCCGGGATTACAACCGTGCGCAATTGGACCAGGATTGCAGATGGGGCGTAACGAGCGCATATCGACGTGACCCCCTAAACAAGTAACGGACTCACCTTTTCAACGCCGCCACTGACCGGGGAATGGACACGCCGCGTCGCATCCAGATCTAAAGTGGCGTTGCCAGATTTTACGAAAAAATACAAAGTAAATATAACGTTAGCAAAATTAACGGGTTAGTGTGATAGGCGGTGAACGGCGTAAAAGGCTGAACGTTCCAGAAATTTCGAAGTATAAAAACCCTAGTCCGAGGTGATTTGTCAGTACCGCGGCAAGATTCGTTGTTTTAAGTAGGGTTTCGGTTACAGGTAGAGGTGGCGCAAGAGACCTCGAGTGGTTATCAGGTTTCTCAATCTTATATCTACACTAACCCTTATTAAATTTCACAGACGAGTGCGAACCCCTTTTTAAAAATCTAGCTATAGCAGGGTAAGGGTTTTTATTTAAATAACAGAAAATACAGTCATAAAAAGCAATAATATTGTTTGTATAAAATGTTATAGATAGGTTTGCTTCTTGTCGCAAATAAGGTATTTTAGGAGCAAATTTGGTGAATTTCAATTTTAATTCTGATTCAGGATCAGGTCTGAAAACCCACTCTCACAAAAGTAGTTGTCACGAAGGGCAAACGGTAATTCACCATTTTGCGTGATAGCTTGGGATATTCTTACTATCCTGCTGCCCAAAAATCAATTAAAGACATATTTTTAAAATAAGCTTGAATGATTATATAAAATAAGCTTGAATTTAAAATAAACTTGAATAACTGTCGCGCCATCATGTGCGTCGCCAGCCAGTCAGTCGTCAATCTTGTCGCGAACCCCGTACGATTAACTCGAGTACGTCATTTTGAGAGAACTGGTCTAATGGGAGGAATAATCTTGCAAAATAGTTAATCAGAAAGCAAAAAAGGCCTCTCTGGCTTGCCAGTGCCTTCGCAGTTTTAGGTTGGTCTCTGCTGGGAAATGCTTATGTCCCAAAGTCATTGTTACTGATCTTAAGGTAACAAAACTACAAGATCGTTATAACACCCTAGGATGGCGGGTTCGCATGAAGCATTGACATAATATTTTCATATGTAGGATTTCGTACGTGATTTTAAAGATTGGGCTGTTCTCGATAGAGCGTCGTCTTCTAATACCCGCCTAACCACGTTTTAAATGGGCGGCATTGCCCACACTGAATTATTTGTGCCTTCTTCATGGTCTGCCAAGCGATTAAGCTCTGTCCTTTATCAGATTATTTTTTCCACTACTATTTTTTTGATAGGCCGGAAGAAGCCAGGAGGCGGTTTTCGTTCTCATTGGCGGTCCCCAGAGTATCGTCGGGCTCATCGGAAGATAGTTAAGGTTTTAAGGGGTCATGTACTTAGTTTCTCAAGAAACCCCTTGACTTGGCTCGCTCTGCCTACTTATCCACTATGCGCAGGGCAAAACTCAATCCTGAAGGAAATGGGTCTCGGAAGTGAGGAACTCCTAGTCTTGGGATATGATAAATGCCATTTCTAACACCGCTGGCAGTGGTGGTCGCTTCTTATCCAGTATTGTTTAGACCCACTGTGGACACTTCTGCGATATTAACGGCTCATATCCTTTTCCTCTGCTCGCCCGACTAACCTCCTAGAGACTCGTCTCACCACATTCAGCCTTGTTTTTTCGCGACGGTCGAGAAGCATATCCCTCGTGTTGCCGTTGTCACCACGAAATTGAAAGAACCATAAATACTATGTTGAATCTGGAAACACCGAGGGTGGACAAATTCTCCAGCGTTATCGTTAAGAAAGTCTGGGAGTTCGACTAGCAGGGAGCTGGCAGCCCAGCTACTATTGCCTATATCTGCTGGTACACTTGGTGGCACCATCTAATATGAAAGGAGAAGACGAGAATTTGTGATTTAGAGAATCGATATCCTCAATAAAGGAAGATTGGTTGTTGTGCAGAGAGCGACAGACCCTTCACATTTGATTAGGAGACGCAGTTTGAAGAAGTTCTTCATATATGTTTTTTGGCATTTCGTCAGCACTGGTTGCATTTATTACGCAGAGTTCTATATAGCTCCCAGGTCTCCAATTTACGATCATGCTTAAACTTTGATTTGACTCTGACGCGTTTCCTCATTAAGGATCGTATTTCCTCGGTCGTCCAAGGGGCAAAAAGGTGCTTCACTTGGCGTACTTTTAGTGTAACATTGTTATTGAAAAGATTAGTTAATGATTCGTTAGTTATTGATTCGTAGATTAGTTAGTTAAAGATTGATTCATTTATGTAGCAATTTTGGTAAAGAATACATTTTAATTACTTTTTAAAATATTTTTTGACGAATATCTAAAAAACTAGTGTACATAATTATTAAAAAGTGGGGGGACGACATATTGCAGTGTGTGTTCTCCGAAGTAAGTTACATTTCACTCTCTATATTTGCCTGTTACCATGTGAATGTTGTACCGGCGTTTTAAATATGTTATTAGTCATATTTTCGTGTATTTTATTTGGAACAAGTGATAACTAGAGCTGTCGACTACAAGTGCGAACCTGTCATCTCAGGAACTTTTACCGATATTGATCGCTCTGTCTCCCGTGTGGTGAGCGCAAAAGACTTAGGCCAAAAAAGTCCACCGTCAAGTTCCGCGACATGCCCGCAAGAATCCACCGACTTACCGCGAGATAGCCAGGTATGTTGAACAGAGGGCCTACACTCACGCCCTTACTACCAGTTGCAACCAAAATACTCCGGTCTCCCGACTGGTTACGAGTTCGAGGTCGCTTGCGCGGTCTTCTCCCTTACGTAGCGGTGAGACGGTGTCTACCGAATCTATCGTGGACCACGGCATTCTTTCTTCGGCTGTTCACCCGGAAACGGGTAGGCGATGGTCGTTTCAAAAGCTTTCGCCGTAAGGTGAACAACTACCCTCGCTCTATTGGAGACCGGTACTGTTTCCAGACTCCCCCGATTGTTAGTCAGAATGCACAATCGATTGGCTGACGCCGCACGGTGCGCAAACCGTCTAGGAGCGCCAGAAGATTGACTCCTGGGGGAAACTAGCCCCCAGGCCAGAGTCCTGCCCAGGGGTCGCACTTCATGCGTGGAGGCCACCGGATGGGTGTTGTCCCGTGAGTGTGACCAACCCTTAACAAATGGGTCTTCGTGGCTAACTCCAACAGGGCCCATTAGCTCCCTGTGAACAAGTGATAGGAACAAGTGATAGCGTTTTTTTTTTTTTTGAATACCCACAAGGCATATGCTTTTTGTGGAACTCGCCTTGTTGCCTATTGGCACCATCTTCTAGGTGGGCATTTGTAGCATCACGGAGTCAAACACTCAGGCGGTCACCCATCTTCGTATTGACCTCGCCCACCGCTGCTTAACTTTGGTAACGCAGGAGAACCGGTATTAACGGGGCTACGGACGCTACAACCCGATCAACGTAAGAACGTATTTACCCGATCAACGTAAGAACTGTGGAAGGAGGGTTTCCCAAGCGCTACCGCTTCGTCGGCGCTCATAGGTGCGGGTTAGCCGGCTTCGGTAGGAGATTAGTTTGTATTTTTAAAAGGGTGCCCTTTGACGACGCGCCGCGGTTACCTTTTTATTCCCATGTTTTCGAGGACATCGCTTGCATTTTTCATATTTTTATCTCTGTGCCGGTCAATTTTCGGTATGAATAGATGAGTTTTAGGCCTTAGACGGCATTTTTATGCGCTTTTAGCTGAGAATTTTATACACTCTTTTATTGTGGGGGAAAAAAAGGTTTGGCTTGCAAAAAACTTTAGGTATTTTCTATGATCGCCGAACCGATGCATTCCGTCATGCAATCCCTTCCTCAGGTATTGTTTCTTTATTTTTAGCGTGGTGGGAATCGTTAAAAGCTGTTTTACTAAACATGCGAATTGGTCGAGTTTGTACCGGCATCGCATGGCATTGCACTCTTGCCTGACATGTAGAATATTGTTTATAATTTTAAGACTAAGAGACATTGGTTGTGTGGCAGTCGCTCTAGATTATTTTAAGAGCTATCTGTCGAATGGACCGCAAATCACAGCTATACATACATAATACTGTCAGTAATCCTGTCGATATATCGTTTGGGGTACCTCAAGGCAATGTGATCGGGCCTATTTTATTTCTAATTTTTATTAATAACCTATGCGATCTAGTAAGGAAAACTATATTATTTGCCGACGACACTGCAATTATATTTGAAGGGGAAGACTAAAAAACGACATTTGAAAAATCCAACAGCGGCATAAATATAGTTAGGAATTGGTTACCTAAGTCGCTGATTAATATAAATATAGAAAAGTCAAAATTAATTACTTTTAGTATCAATGTTAAAGGTCAACACCCATTAAAGCATAGCGTCATTATTCATACATGTAATAGACAAAATGGTTGCAGCTGTCATATCTTAGAAAGAGTGGAATCAACAAAATTTCTGGGTATCACCATAGATAAAAATTAAGATGGCAAAAACATACATACATATTGGAATCTACAGTTCGTAAACTTAGATATATCTTTAAAGAGGTAAGAAATATTTTAAACCTGAGAATACTAAAAAGAGTTTATTATGCATTATGTGAGAGTATCTTTAGCTACCGGATGATAGGATGGGGTGGTTGTTCTAAGACCATTCTTAACACCTTAGATATTAAACAAAAGTCGATTTTAAAGATTCTCATGCGAAAGCAGTAGCGATATTCGGATGATCTTTTCGAGGATTATAATGTGTTGGATACCAGGAAACTATATTTAAAATCTACACTTTCCTATACTAAATGTATTCAAAAACTACCATAACAACAAGGTATTAAAAAGACCTTATTATGATAGTACCCAGAAAGAATACTACTTTTGTTCAGCGCTCCTATAATATATTCATTGCCACCAAGGTTTTTCAGTCTGGTGATATAAAACCGACGCGAAATAAGATTCACTTTAAAAGGCTATATTGGACAAAGGGAGATATTGCTCATTTTATACTAATATACTAATCTGAACATATTAATATTTAGAATTTTATGTTATATTATATAATATTTACTTTTAATTTTTTTGTATATATATTCTTATATTTATTATTATTATTAGGAAATAGTTTGTTTCATTTTTATATTTCTTAATCTTAGTAATAATAAAAATGGTGCCAGATGCTAGATATTCTAGTGTTTGACAAGAACGCCTGATGAATTCAACCGCTGATTACAGTAAAATATCCATTCTTCTCACTTAAAGTAGTAATAAAATCAAACCATTTCAATTATTAAATACAGTTGGCAATACTCCACAACTCTCTCTCCGCAATTTTCAATCCTACACGAAGTGGAAGGGCGGAGGGTACGCCGCCAGTAAATGAACGTGGTAAATTTTTGATGAGACGACCGCCGTAGGAGTGTTCTCATTCAGCTGTCGCTGCAGTTTTGGATTTCACTTGATTTTGGTGTAATCGAATCGCATGTATGTTCGTGATTTGTATTTGATACTCGACAATGTCACATTTTACTTTCCCGGCCCACCAACCGATGGAGAGGAAAAGCATTGTGAAAAAGCAATTTTTTTTCGAGATGAAGGCGGTGATATCCATTTTGAGGCCCCTGAGACGATTTCAAGATGAAAATCTGTCTGTGTGTGTATTCCTCCACGATAGCGCCCAATCCTAGTGAAATTTGGTACACCAATGCCTTGTCGGGTAGAAATTACAATGTAAAATTTTAGTTAGAATAGTTCTAGTTATACTAACTACATACATATATTGAAGTTACGCCTAAGGTTTTAATCAAATATTAACGCCATCTGTTGGCGCTTGGCCGAAACCTGCCCTTAGCCGAGAAACGAATATCGCTGCCCGAGGCATTTGCAACGGAAGCCAAGCGGGTTCGTCCGAGAGAGGGCGCTCATTGATTTTATTTATGAAATTAATATTCGGTATAATAAGTCCGTGGATACTTGCCGGGGAAGGCTTGGGACGAGACAAACGATTAGTTGAAATAAAAATCAGATATTATCTGTATCCGGTAACATAGGACGCTACCGGCTGTAATTCCGTACATTATGGAAAAGTTTCGTGGAAGGAGTAGTATTTCCAAAACTATTAAGTAGGAACCGAGGGAGCTCCTCTGGATTACCAGTACTTACCAGATCCTCTAGTGAGGTTACGTCGAAAAATCTTTGCGACTCGTCTCAGAGTGAAAAGACGACTACGATCGTTATAATATCCTGGGATATAATCTAATAGCTGTAATATACACCCTGGATATGTGCCCGTAAGAACGATGATCTCAATGTGTCTGTATACACGTATGTCTGTCGATATCTAGTTGTATGTGTATGTGAGTGTTCTATACATCTGTAGGTTGCCACAAGTCCATTGAATACGTCCAATGAATACGTCAACTATCATGATATTCAAATAACCAGCTCGTTATAAAATTTAAAATACGCATCATTTATTTAAAATCAGATCATCATTTTCGTTACTTGGAAATGGCGAAATCCGCCTTATTTTCACATTTTCAGGCGAAGCGATGGGGCGAAGGACGCACAGAGACACCAGAGAGATTATCGGTTCGCGGGCATTCACGGCGGCTTCGCAGGCAGCCGTAGCCGAGCGTACGAGCCAAATCAAGATCTTCTCTTTGCGAGGATTCTAAAATGGGTAATCCCCTATCGCGAGCTAATCTCTGACACACCTTTTGAAGCGAATGTATACGGTACGGCGAATCAGAATGCGCTGTGGTCGGATTTGTACTCTTTTATTTTTATTTCTATCATTGACATCGCTGAAACGGATAGAACACCAAGATGTATTCAATGGACAATCACGTGAGTGATTGAATTGAGACAAAGTAAAAATTATTGCTAAGTTAAGAATCATAAAGATTTGTTTATAAAAAAAGTGACAATATTTATACATATATTTAAGTTACTTAAAAATGCCGTATCCAAAGATTTGGTAATAACTGTATGTATTTCGAATTGGCCCATAATTTACTAGCATATAAAATGATAGTTTGGGTTAGAGCTTCACCGCAAGCACTTGATTCTCTTGTTAAGGACCAAAAGTCGCTATTAAGAGTAATTCACAAAAAGCCCATATGGTATCATTCTGAGAGCTTCTATGAGGAATCTAAAGTGCTGCTTCGAAAACTTTCGTGTTCGTTTTCGAAATTTTATTGGTTTTCTTGCAAAAATATATCTTTCCATGCCATGCAAGTAGATAGATTCAAGTTGCGAAGCAGTCCCGAGCCCACTCTTTTACATTAATGATTTAGTAATCAGTCAATAGTAAGATAAAATAAAAGTCGTTTCTTTGTACGTATATAGATTTTACTTCACACTTGACAATTCTTACGGCATCAACGTTCACCAGTCGTACAACTTTACTTCTTTGGCTGATCGAAGGATGTACCATGATCTAGTCTTCCTACATAAAATCATAAACAACAGATTAAACTGCATGGACTTGGTCCAGCTAATACTTTTCCGGACCCCATCAAGAACGACAAGACAGTCCTCATTGTTTCGCATTAGCCGTTGCAATAACAACTACCGTAAAAACTCTTTCTTAAACCTTGTAAATAGGGTTTACGATGATCGATACGCATCAATAGATATCTTCGCTGAATCGAACATTGAATTCAGAAATTTGTTAAAGAGGGCGATATTTATCACTTAATATTTAAAATTTATTACTTATTATCTAATGTTTGCACTTGTACTTATTCATACCAACGTACCTGTCGCAACTTTAAATATCGTACTAATAAATTTGTTAATTACGTGGACACCCATCAACATAATGTATTTATTTTTACTATGTTCCTCCTTCCCTTCCTGGTCCCTCCCTTCCTATCCTCTTTCTTTTCTCGTTTATTTCTTTCTCTTATCACTTAAATAATCTTGATGTTCCTTTAGTGGAAAATTGTCTCTGGTGTAATTTTTATATCTATCTTGTTTGGCTACTTACTTTTATACACTGTTATTTTCCTGAATAAAAGAAAATAAAAATAAAAAATAAAAAATATGATTTTGAGCGATCAAGAAAGTAGAGACCACATCTACACACGAAACGTCAATAGATGACGTCATTCATATCATACGAGTACACACTGAAAAATATAAAAGGTGACACAACGGCTAAAGACTTTGCGAGTTTTCGTATGGAATTTATCTTTGCCACAAAACTCTCCACCCCGGAACGTGATAAGAATGACGATGTGTTGTCAGACGTAAAGTCAGTTAGGTGTGTCGTTCCAGTCAAATTAAGATCTAGAAGAATCGACGCATCCCAGTCCTATCGTTTTACCCTTGGAAGACTTCTTCGAGCGGAGTCATGTTATCTTTTATTCTCGTCATTTTGTTTAAATAATAATAACATATTCCTACAATAAATACGTTTTCGTATGATATCCTATTCGAAGTTTTTTTATGGGTCTAGACTGCAAATTACAAATCGTCGTACGTCCGAACCCAGATAAATTATATTTAATAAATTATAGGGGAAGCATTTTTTTGGCCCAGCCTAATATTAGAATAATAATATACTAGGGCTTCTTATGTTTGTTTAATTAAATTAGAGAATATCTAATTATATTAGAGTACTAGCTGACCCGTGCCCACTTCGTTGGGCGGTAAAACTTTTTACCTGTGATGAAATTATGAGTGTGGTTCGGTTAGTACTCAGTGCTATGATTAATTTCCTGCCTACCAAAAGAAGGGTTATATTTTTACTGCATATGTATGTATGTATTTGCATGCCAATTTCACTATAATACCGTTATTTGTGAGTGTCTTCTTGTGAGTGTTTTCTTGTGAGTGTCTTATTTGTGAGCGTATTATCTATTTAACTATTTATGCAGTAAAAGGGAAATTATATTCAGTAAAAGGGAAAAGTCTTTTGTTTTAAACACTTGAGACGATAAATTTACTTATTTTGATAATAATTCATAATTGTTGATAATATGACCAATAAACATGACCTAACGATTTAAATTATTTTTTTAATATAAAATACTACTTTTTGTGACTTAAATATAAAAGTTAGACATATGCTGTCGTCGACTTTTTTGCCGGCATTATCAAGCTCTACAACTTTTCTTTAGAACTTAATCATATTATGTATATCTCTCATCGTTAAGGCAGCGTTAGTTAGAAACGTTTACGTTCGACCGTTTATTCTCCGATTTACTTTGCAAATCCGACTACCACGGAAAAGTATTTAATTTTTCGGACTAATATATAGCCTATGACACTCACAAATAACGTGGCTTTCTATTGGTAAAAGAAATTTCAAAATCGGTTCAGAGATCCAGAGATTACTTCCTACAACGTCACAAACTTTACCTCTGTATAATATTAGTATAGATAACATTAAAGGAGATAAACTTGCAATCGCATAATGTTTTACGTTCTACGATAAGTTTTCATCAATCCCGGAAACTCAAAATCATAAAATTATATTTTCATTTTCCTATATTTTGTTCATACTCTCAAAAAAAATATCAATTATATAATTTCTGTAACTAGATTCCCTGCATGATTTGTGTAGCTACCTTTTCTATTTATTAATTTTTGATCATTCCAATATAATTGTTTAAAATATCGGCCCTCCTATTGTTTAAAATATCGATTATGTATCTAACAAGTGTGTAATCGATCCATAATTCAATACAGATCAACAAACGTTCGTATTGAAAACTCATCTCATTTTCATTGATATATTTTCAGTATAATAATTGTAATTATGTTTAGATCTGTTCGCAAATCATTTTCAGCAATTTTTAATTAACGTGTCGTTTTTAATTAAATATAATATTCATTAAGTTTTGTGTAAGTAACCGCGATCTAACTCTATCTATAATTTATTTTATTGTAAAAGCGGATTCAAATATGTAAGAATAGAATAATAAAATTACAGTTTCTTCACGAGAAAGAATGTTTTAATTCTTTATGAAAAACCGGCTAAAGACCCCTTAAGTTACATTTCGAATTTTATTTCTTAAAAAACCATCATTTAATTAATTTCTAAAATAAAATTCCTGAAAAATCAATTTATTGTTTGCAATTTCAAAAATTAATAAATTTGGCAATGTTTCAAATGGGCGAATTATGGCATGCCGCCATATTTACCTATTTTAATCGTATCAGTTTAAAGTAGTCAGCTTCATGCGATAAGTACGAAGCGACGGCAGCGCTAGCGGCGGCTTCGAGTTGAAGCAGCTCACAGCCGGGGCAGCGCCAAGGTCATGGTTATAGACATTGCAATGTTAGATCCACTTCCGCGTTAAACACTTCAAATTTAATTAAAGGGTTTAAAACTCCGAAAAGAAAACGTTGAAATGTAGGTTTTCTATACCTATATCCGCTAATAAAAAAATATTCTGCCACTTTCGATATGTCTCGGATTGAAGGCCAATTAAGTGATGAGTCATGAGTCGTGGAAGTTTCTCACTAGTTAAACGGTAAGGATATAATTGTTTATGAAGCTCGCTTGCTAGTTTGACTCAGTTATATTAACGCAGTAAAATTAGAGCTTATATTCATTCATTACATAGAAATATCTACAGATATCCCAGTAAATTCGAGGCCGATATAATTCATATTATTTACATCTAAAAAAATATTTTTATTATTTTTTTTATATAATTACGTTATTTTATTTATTTTCTATGTTTTAAAGATTGTTTCGGTTATGTCGGTTCTATATGTGCAGTCAATATTCCCCAACACACTCTGGGTGACTATCTAGTGTTGATGAGGTACCTAGTTGAATTTACTTGTTTTTTTTAGTAACGACTCGAGTCTACTTTCACCACGGATGAAGGCGGTGGCGATAGTCCATATTTCCATTACTTTCAATCATATTCTATAAGTGTTACATGAATGCACAGAGCGTTCCCCAGCAATATACTTACTGTCTAGCTACATTCTCTGGACAATCTTTACGAAATTCTTACCATCGAAACAATACCGAAACCGTCGCTTCCTTCGCCCGATTTTTCCCTACTGGCTTTTGTTTTCATCCGCGACGACAGAGTCGGCTGAAGATGCGGCAGGGAGGGTATATACCTAAGATCTGAACTTCATTACAAAGTACTGTGCCAATCCCCATCCAATGCCTGCAGTCGTCCAGAGTATCTCTCTATTGAAGTGAATCTTTAGTTGTGCTCGGTATCGCCTACTGCCCTCCTCCAAATTAATTACTTTCAGGAATTAGTTCTTGAAAGTATCCTTCCTACTTTTGATCATTTAGTCCATATGGGCAACCTCAATACCTGCCTTTTTGAACAAGATTATCGTTCTATTATCTTTAATAAATTTCTCGCTCAATCTCATTTGTGACTAAATCTCAAATCAAAAGTGGGAGTCACTCAGAAAATCACATCTTCTCAGAAGAGGATTAACTTCCATGGGCAGCATATCGCTTCTGGATTATCACACCATGCCTTGCTATATCTCTCGTGTAAAATCTGAAGCCCCAAGCCACCACTAAGGTTTCCGTGTCAGAGGGATTTATTATAATAAATAATAAATGGACTGAAGTCTATTTATTTATTTAAAATCCCATTATCCCATCCTTAAAATCCCATTATTTAAAATCCCATAATCCCAAAACAAGTTTATCAAAAAAAACGTGAAATTAAAAAATATATTTTTATTTTTCTTGTTCGATTTGACACAGACAGATAACTCTGAAAATATTTATCGAGCAGTTGCGAACATCCCGTATTAAAAAAAACATAATCACAAAATAACTTCAACTTAGAGTTCAATCACAATAAGAGTAATAATAGTGTCTGCAGATGCCATATAGAGTAGCCAGAATAAATCAAAAGGTAGTAGCCGGTTCGAATATATATATATTTTTTAACGCACATAAACTGGCATAAACTCACATAAATTATGAATGTTTTAATTTTTTTTTCTGCACCTGTTCGCAACATTTCTTTACTATTTTAAGAACTATAATCAGAAAAACGATTATAGCAGTAGCTAACAAACCGAATATATCTAACATATAGTACTGGTAAAGTGGAACATCCATAATCGGCGATCTGAGATGCTTGGCTCCTTTGTGTCTTAGGACATATTCTGTCCACCAAACTGCTCTCTCTCGAGAAGTCATTGGTTCATCATTTATTATGCCCTTAAGCCTCATTGCATTTTGTTTGTACCTAAAAATATATTAAAAATATATAAAAAAATATATTAAAATCGACACGTAAAGAAATTGAACACAACACTGCATATTAGACCAATATGCAGTGTTTTCGCTATTCGCTAGATCTTAGGAAGTATGTAATGTAACCCTAAGGTGACACTGTTATATACGTTGTATATTTTTAAAGTACGTTGGTGATGATAACTATACACGACTGATAAAAATCAGAGCATAAAGTGCGTCGTTTGTGACACCAAGTCACAGTCCGTTGCCATAGTATTAGACCCAAAAGATGTTTCAGTACTGATTTATACTTTTCTAAATATGTAACGTTTTAAATAATATGATTTTTTGTGTTTAGAATTATATAAAGAATTAAAACACATATCCACTATATTTCTAATAAACGGATCTTATCGAATGAAACACCAACATTCTCAAATTTGATATATTCGTATATCAAAAACCCTCCCCCGTGTCACAATGGCAGAGTTAAGATCGTATATAACTTTTTCATCTAATCAGTCGCTAAATCTTAAACATTAAAAATTTATAATTATGGAAGTATTAGGCAGAAATTATTTTTCTTTTTTTTACTTTCCCGGTCCAAAAGTATTGTGGACGGGCAAATTTTTTTTTTGAGTCGAAGACGGAAATATATATTTTGACCCCCCCTGAGACGATTAGGATCATTTCCAGATTGAAGTCTATCTATGTGTGTATGTGTGTGTGTTTGTGAAGGTGTGTGTGTGTTTTTTTTTTGTTTGAAGCTTTTCTAAGGTCTTTATGAGCCTTGTAACACTGCGACCATTGCTGATCTATTGTGTTCTGCGCTAAGCCTCGTGTAATTTAAGAACCGCAACAAGCTTTTGGCGCCAGATTGTTTTACCTCCTTAGGTTAAAGGTAATGAACACCCAAGTGGTTGTATCTTTTACGCATCAGCGGGCCACACTCGCACATAAGGTGCAGGGGAGTTTCCTCTGCCCCTTGGCAGCATCTGCACATTTTCGTGTCCCGGAGGTTGAGGTAGTACATGCTCAGGTCATAATGCCCCGTGAGCACCCTCACGAGTATACGTAAATTGTTCCTAATTAGCGATAAGGCCTCACGGCAGTCTTACTGTCGTAAGCCTTAATTAGCGCTTTAGAATGATTTAAACCTGGCGTGTTGTTCCAGTGGTTGACTGATTGTTCTAAACATTTTTGAGCATTAGGTTTGCAAAGCTTTTTGGTACGCCACAGCACGGCCATATAACATTCCCTTTACTCCCGTCTTAGCAAGTTCGTCGGCTTTTTCATTTCCCTCGATTCCTGCATGGCCGGGAACCCATCTTAGAATTACCTTGTTCTTTTCGCCCAGGGAATTCAGTAGTGATACGCAGCTTTACACCAGCTTTGAATTAATGGTATTCGAGGCTAATGCCATAAGAGATGCCTTGCTATCCGAGTGGATATAGATACGGTGGATGGCTTAGTTCTTATGGAGGTTGATATCCGCATATTCAATAATGGCGTATACCTCCGCTTGGAATAAGGAGGCGTATTTCCCCAAGTTTTCACTTATTTCGAAGTTTGGAGGCTCTCCATATATACCGCAGCCTACGTCAAGTCCCGATTTTTACCCATCAGTATACCTTTTAAGGCGACCTGCCTCCCAGTGCAGTTGGTTTTTTAGCCAGTCGTCTCTGGGCGGCAGTTCTACTGTAAAAAGTTTTCTAAAGTTTGGTAGAGGAAGCAAGGTGTCTGATACTATGTTGAGGCTTGGAGTTTCCCTGACTTAGTCAAGAGCTTAGTGCTTGTGAGATCCGAAAGTATGCCTCCCTGCGGAGAGCATCTTGAGGTGGTGACTTCAAGGTTTGTTCCGTGAAGAGCTACCTTGGCCATGCGGTTTGAGAGCATCGCTTTCATCTGGTTGTGGTGGAGTCAACTTGTTTTGACTTCAGCCTTTTTACCAGTGATTCAATATGGGTTTTGTCGAAGGCGCCCTTAATGTCTAGAAATGCGCATAATGCGATTTGTTTGTTTTCCAACGCCTTTTCCACTCTGTCTACTAGGTAGAGCAGAGCGGTTTCTGTGGATTTCTCTCTGCGGTAGGCATGTTAATTACAGGTAATAAGGTTGACCGTTAGATTTTTCCCTTGATATAGCTATCTAGTATCTTTTTCATCGCTTTCAGTAGAAAGGATGTGAGGCTAATTGGCCCGAAGGACTTTGACAGTGCGTAGTCCTTTCTGCCAGCCTTAGGTAAGAATAGGGCGTTGACCTTGGTCCATTATTCTAGATGGGTGTGTAAGTGTGTATGTGTGTGTTTTCCTCCACGATAGCGCATGAACGCTTCATTCGAATAAACTGAAATTTGGTATGCTGGCTTAATTCGGTCATGGCAATAGATCAACAGATTGTAGTTGAAATCGGTCCACCAGAGAGCACACTAGTCATACTTCAATCCCGAAATATTGCAGTTAGATACCTAAAATTCAGTACACAGGTGCCTTGTGGATCGAAGCCACGTTGTGAAATCTGGCTAGGAATATCTTGTATAAAATCGACGCAAATAAAATTTCAAGTCCGCCATATTTCAGAAAATAATACAGTAGTTTTGGAAAAATACCATTTGAATACCACGGAAACTACTACAAATATACTACGAATTAGCGCGCAGGGGGAGGACGGAATGGAGCTGGAGGGAAGGGGGGTTGGGTTGACTTTTTGCCGTCCCCCCGTACCAAAGTACAAAACCGATGTTGGTATACTGCGTGCACGGTGATTGGACGAAAACATTTATTTTCTTCAGATATTCTTCTTCGTCGTGGGTTCCTATCCCGCCGAATTTAAAGTGCTCTAATAGATACACATGTACTCAGCATGTATGAAGTTTCGGACAAAAATAGTCTTCTATTCCGATATTCTACTTCTTCCGTATGTTCCTATCCCGCATTATCTAGAGTGCTTAGCGAAATTGTGCGAAATTGTGCGAAAATATCATTAGGTCGCAAGAAAATTGGCAAAATATCTGAAAGTATTGGACAGAAGTGTTTATCAAATAAAAAAAAATTAACTCCAAATCAAGCGCAACAAAATACAAGAGTTGAAGACTAGCTCCAGTACAGAAAAAAGTACAATTAAATAGAAATTAAACGATGCGTGAGACTGAGGCTTCGCCTTATCGGATGAAAATAATGTCTCCGTCCAGCAGTACGTCAACAAGAAAAATGACCATGTCTGGTTGGAGAGGAAGTCAAACTACAATCTCGAACAAAAACAGCAGTCAGAAATCAAGGACCCGTTTCTATCATGGCTTGTGCCGTAGTGACAGTTGAAGATCTCTCTTCAGTCGTTTTCATCGGCGAGGGTCTTAAGGTTAACAAGACCGTGTATCTTGAAAAGGTCTTAAAGAGGCATTGTAACCATAGACACCTAAACAATTCGGAGCAAACCATAGACACCAAAACAACATGGATATTCTAGCAGGATTCTGCGCTTTCCATAAAGCCCTAAAAATAAAAAAATCTTCTTCTACTTCTTCTACCTCAGCCTGCTTTGGTCCACTCATTGATTTGTTTTTTTGTAAAACCTTTTTTAAAGAATTCGTTTATAGTATGACGCTTTGATTTAAAAATAAATTTAATAAAAAGCCACTCACATAGCAAGGTTTTCCCGGACTGAATTGGGAAATGCTTATATTTTAACGAGATGTATGTATGGATGAGCACCACTCTCGTCAGTGCAATGTAGGTTTAACCCTTGGAGTAAATGGGTATTTTTATGGATGCATCTGTCTCTTTTGCAGGATTTTCGGCGACATCGACCTTAAAGTACTATAACTACGAAACTACTACACCAATCATAAAAAGAACAACTGCACAATGATTGCATTGAAATTTCGAATATAGAATATTGAAATATCATTTTGTAAAACAATTAGATAATTATGAATAAATATGAGAGCGTCAAAGAAGTGAAAAAAACGCGGAACCAGATCTGGTCGTATCATACTCAACGGATAATTGTTTCAGAACCAGATTTGGTCGTATCATACTCAACGGGTTAATGGGGTCCCTTTATCGCCGGCGAACGATCGCCCTTTATCCTCACCTCAAGAACAAAACTTATCCTTTTGCAAAACAAAATAAAATGTCTTCAATAAAGACAAATTAAAGCAAAAACTAATGAAAAAATCACAATGATTGAATCGTATCTTAAATACAAAAGGACAGATCAAAGTTTAAAAAAAAAAATAATGTATCCACTATTTAAAACAAACAACCTTCTCTCATCATTTTAAATAGTCAAGGTCTTTTAATAGTACAAAGTCTGATCTCGACGGAAACGCGCAATTAACAGAACAGTACGCTTGTCATCGCCTGTATTTCTAAACGCGCATCACCGAGCACACGGTATACCAAAATGGGTTGTGTCACCCCAAGACTTTAACGGAAAAAAGACAACCCCTCCCCCAGCACAATTCCACCCTCCTCCGCACGCTAATTTGTAGTATATTTGTAGTAGTTTCCGTGGCAATAAAATGGTATTTTTCTAAAACTATCATAGTATTTTCTTAAACATGGCGGACTTTAAATAATATTTAATGTGTGCAGTCACCTTAAAATATAATATAACCATTCAGAAAACAACTTACTTAGGATTATCGATAACTTCATTAACCGCGTCTTTGAACGAATCTTTAGTGATAGAATTAAAATCTAACACATAACCCATCCCTAGAAATTCCATCATTTTTGCATTCTTGTCTTGGTCTCCGATAAATGGAATCGCTATAGTTGGTACTCCATTGTTTGCTGCTTCTTCCATGGATTGCTGGCCGCCTTGAGTAACAAAAACTTTTATATTTTTGTGACCTGAAAATAAAAAAATAAAAATATTAACCAATAGTCATAAAAACTAAAGAAGCATAAACTCACCTAATAATTCATACTGCGGCAGCCATTTGGATATCCGAACATTGTCGGGTTTATCCGCGAGATCATCAGCTTCGAATTTCCAAAGAACATCGTATTTTAGCTCTCGAAACGCTTCAGTCAGTTGCTTCAACAGAGGTTTAGGAAATTGTATAGATTTAACATTAGATCCTAAGCTGAAATATACTATGCCTCGTTTTGATTTGTCCAAATAGTTTAGTAAATCCTGAAAGCAAAATAAAATTGGGCAATTATTAAGAAGGGGTATTAACATTATTAATAACATTGCATTATCAAAGCAAAGTATAATTACAATTTTGTTAACAACAATTGTTATACGAAGAGTTAGATACAAATCTAAATATTCATGTGTGTGCAGAATTTCCATCTTAGGTTTTTTTTAAAACATATATGAGTGTTTAATTATATACATGTAAATATATTTATTACATCATTTAAACTTTTTAAAAAATGTTTTTTCTAAAGAACTCGGAAAATATAAACCGAATTGCCTTTTATTCATTCCCCAATTTTACTAAAAAGCTAGTCTTTTGCGTGTCACTGTGCCTTAATTGTGAACGGTAACTTCATAGTCGAGCTAAATGAAAATTGAAATATTCATAAAATTGGCATGCTTTAGAATTATAATTTCATTATATTATTTATCAATCAGGTACTTACAGAAACGTGAATTTACAGACACGCAATCGATGTATATGTTATTTATATATTTATTTATAATTTATTAGTTTAAAATTACCTGAGGAATTGCTTTCTTTTCCTGTAGATGCATACCTCCAAGAAAAACATACGCCGGAGTTACAGGTCTTATTCCGCTTAATACTCTGTACGCATTACCAAATAACATATCAGTATCCTGTGCTATATCAGCAATTTTTCGCATGTTTGGTCTAAAATGTTTAGCAATGAGGTCGTCGTATTTCTTAAATGCTCCTATATGAATATAGTGAACAAGTAGATAATTGTAGATGCTTTCCATTCGTTCCCATATATTATTATGTTTAACGTGGTTGTTTAGTATGTCTGGGTATATAAGGGGATGTGTAGGACTTCCAACGTCTTCAAAATGATTCGCAGTGCCGGGCATTGAGCCGACTCCTATTATAGGAGTTTGGAACCACTCGGCAAAGGCCAGCGCTGCAGGATGGAAGATTTCATAGATCACCAAATCGAAATGCTGCTCCTTGTCTTTTAGAAGTTGAGCGACTTGCGGTTGCTGCATAACTTTGTCAAAGACCTTCGCCAATGTACCTTGATGAATCGAATAGAAGTCCAGGGAATGGGAACCGGCTTTACTTCGTATTTCAACCATGTTTGTATCGTGGTTAAAAATGTCGTAAGAGACATCATGGGTGTCGATTTCTGTGAGGTTTCCGAACCTGGGATCTTTGTATTTCACGGGATCGGGAGTGATAACCACTATCTCGTGACCTCGAAGCGTGAGATCATGCACTATTGGACGATAGACCACTTGGTGACTTATTGACGGACATAAGAACACACATAGGATACGAGCACTTTCACATGAATGTATTATTAATAATAACCACAGGAATAATACACGCATTTTGAATGCTTATATTGACACGGTTCTTGTCCAAGCTTCCAATATAAACTGGTTATCGCATAGATAAAATATTTATTTATACAGTGATGTCCTCGCAGATAAATTTCGTGCACTTTTAATTCACACGCGTTCAGAAGTATCAAGTACTGTTACGTAATTAAAGTATCATTAATTTAAACCGTGCAAACCGTGTATTTAAACCAGAAATAATACTCTTAAGGGGCGAACATATTATCGGACGCGTCTGATAATATGCACAGTTTTTTGGGACGCGGCTTGCGGATCTCTATTGGACGTCCGAGCCACAAGGTCACGTCCGAGACTTACGTCCGATAATGTGCACGGTTCAGTAGACATTCATTACACAGATACCTTTAAGTCGCTTCCGTAAGCCGCGGCTGATGGATGTGCTCGATAATATGTTCGCCCATTATTGGCGATAACCTTCAAATCATTAATAGCATATTACGTACCTAACTCTATTTGAGCTGTTCGTTGCATAATGGAAACTGTGTATTATTTCCGGGCAACACATAGTTAATAAAATGATATAATCAATATTTTTATATTTATGAAAATTAAAAAGGATATGTGAAGATATCAGTGTAAAGGGAGCAAAAGTGGGATGGGTATAAATTGTGGGATAGGCCATTATTTTTAAATCCGTAAGAGTGCCATCTATACCTACCTGTACGCCTAAAACATCACTAACTGTAGCCTAATAGTAATACTTGGTGGACGAAATAGATGGCGCCATCTAATAAAAAAAAATGAAATTTTGTGAAATCGACCAATTAAAAACATCTTTGTCTCCGGAGTTTCCTGTCAATTCAGGTATAAAACAAGTACGTATTCATGTGATATTTTATAATTCTGATAATCATTTTGTCCCTGTCTTTGATGAAATGTTTGTTCGGCCATAGAACTTACAAATAAAATATTATTTGAAATCGAAGACTATCGCGGTTGTTTGACATTAAAAATAGGATAGAAAACGAATTTAGCGCGTGAAATTTGTAGCACCCGATGTTTCGGTGACGTTGCAGCCGCCGTTGTCCAGGATAGACTGACCGTTGTCAGTCTACCCTGGACAACGGCGGCTGAAACGTCACCGAAACGTCGGGTGCTACAAATTTCCCGCGCTAAATTCGTTTTCTATCCTATTTATAAAATATTATTTGCATTGATGTAGCAAGGTAGTTTTGAGGTAATGTGGGATAGGCATCGGGATGGTAATGTGGGATTATCCCACATTACCTCCCAAATGCGAATATTATCGTGCGCTCGCGATCAAACTACATATTGGGCTCGATTGCATTTCTTCGTTAACTAAAATCTGAAATTAGTCCGTGTGAACGAGACAGGGCAATACGCTAGAGCGAAATGTGAGATAACCGGTTGTCACTTTTCGCATTAAAACTGCCCACCAAGGTCAAATCTTACACCACACGAAATATGCTCGAAATTATTCGGACGAGTATATGTAAGTTCGAGAGATAGTATTTATCGACGATCTTTCTTTTCATATTCCGCTCTAATGTATTGCTCTGTCTCGTTCGCTTGGACTAATTTTAGTTTTACTTCACAAAGAAACGCAATCGGGCCCATTGTGTCCTCTATATTCTAAGAGTGGTATAATATACTAGAACTCCCCAGAAGTTAGAAAGCCACTACTAGGATCAGCCAATTATAACGAATATTACAAAGTTGGCAATTGGACCAGGCATAGTATTGGTCGTATGTAATGCGCAGCAGTCTTATTTGATGAAAGTAAATATTCTAATTATGGCAACTATGGGAGCTATAATCCCGTGGGAGCTAATGGGCTCTGTTGTTGTTGGCCTTTGAGACTCATTTGTTAAGGGTCGGTCAAACTCACGGGCCAACACCCACGTGTAAAGTGCGAGCCCAGGTAGGAGTCTGGCCTACGGGCCAGTTTCCCCCCAGAAGTCAGTCTTCTGGTGCTCCACGGTCTGCGCACCGTGCGGCGTCAGCCAATCGATTGTGCATTCTGATTGACAGTCGGCGGAGTCTGGAAACAGTACTGTCTCCTATAGAGAGGGGGTAGTTGCTTCAGCTTACGGCGACTGCTCTTGAAACTACCAATAGGTTATCCGATTTCGGGTAGCAGCCGGATAAAGGCGCCCTAATCCGAAATAGATTCCAACGTCGTATCACCGCTTCGTAAGAAATACGACTGGGCAAGCGACCTCGAACTCGTAACCGTTCTGGAGACCGGAGTAATCTGGTTGAAACTTGTAGTAAGCGTTGGTCTCTTACGGGCATGGGGCGGAAGTTGACGGAGGACTGTTTTGTCCTAAGTCGTCTGCGCTCACCTCACGGGAGACAGAACGATACATTTCGTTAAAACTTCCTGAGGTGACGGGTGCGCCCGTTGTAGTTGACAACTCTAGTTGACTAGAATCTCGTATCAATGTTGCTGACATGCACAGGGAACCCGTTTCGCTTCTATTGTTTCTTTGTGAACTAAAACTGAAATTAGTTCAAACGAACAAGATAGAAACTACCTTTCGAACTTATACTCGTCCGAATATATTTGAACACATTTCGTGCAGTGTTATTCAGATGATTTATCTTTTGTGGGTAATTTTAATGTGAAAAAGTGACAACCGCTCATTTCACATTCCGCTCTAGCGTATTGCCCTGTCTCGTTCACACGGACTATTTTCCGATTATAGTTCACAAAGAAATGCAATCGAGCCCAATGGGCCCGATTGCGTTTCTTCGTTAACTGAAATAGGAACTTATTTTAACCGAACGAGACAGAGCGATACGTTAGAACGGAATATGAAATGAGCTATCATCGATTTTCCCGCGCCAAAACTACCTGTCGAGCTTATGGACGCCCAAATACGTTTGAACATATTTCGTACGGTGTTAGATTTAGCTTCTTTATCTTTGGTGGGTAATTTTATTGCGAAAAAGTGACAACCGTTCGTTTCACTTTCCGCTCTAACGTACTGCTCTGTCTCGTTCACATGAACTAATTTCCGATGTTAGTTCAAGAGAAACGCAATCGAGCCCAATATAAACAACATTATAAAAAAATACAGGGAAATTTACAATACAAGGAAAAATGCACATTATATTTAAACTTAGTCCACAGAATATTTTATTAAAGACGTTCTTAACAAGGTCTCTATAATTGTCTCTGCGTATCCACTAATCTTAAATCATTTCATACTTAAACATACTAATTTTTATTACATATATTTGATGATATAATTATATTAACGCGCAAACAGATATAATAATAATAATAAACTCTTTATTTGCACTTAAAAAGTATACAAAAAAGGCGAGCTTATTGCCACATGGCAATGTCTTACAGCTAACCTAAACATAGTGGTACATGCGCGCATTGTGAAAATAAAGATTATTACATAACATTCAGACAAGTGGAAGAATTTAAGACTAATAGTGCCCGAGGAGAGGAAATTGGGGGAGGAACAGGAGAGAAAGGGAAGAACTGGTTACTTCTTAGAAAGGTAGTAATCCTTAAGGTGAGTCTTAAACGATGGTAAAGAAGGCGAGTTTCGTATATTTGCTGGGAGATCGTTCCAGAGTCTTGCACCATGGACACAGAAAGAATAGGAATAGAAATCACTATTATGACTCGGAATTTTTAATAAACTGTCAGAGGCTGACCGAAGTACGAGACCGTGTGAACTTAGTGGTTCAAAAAGCATATACATCCTCTCATACATTTGTAAATGTTTCTCTTAAACTCGCAAGTCATTAAACTCGCACGACATTAAAGTCGTGTTTCACATTAAACTCGCAAGTCATTTTTATATTCAAATATCATTATAATAACATATGAACTATGATTATCGAATAGTGCGTGTCAATAGTCATAATATATAATTAATAACGCGAGCTATCTCAGTTCATCTTTTAGGGATAACCATTTAATAAACAAAGTAGGAAACAAATAATAAAACTATTTGTTAAAATGGTCACCATTGTTTAAAAATGGCTCGTTCGCCACCCGATTGCCATGATCCCTTTCTATGAATCATACCGCTTACTCTACCCTTCAGGAGTCTACGTTTCAAATGTCAATCGCCTGTGGTCACCATTGCTTAAAAATGGCTCGTTGGCCACCCGATTGCAATGATCCCTTTCTATGAATCACACCACTTACTCTACGAAAATAGAATTACAAAATCCACAACTTGCTAAGCCAAGCGACATACGACAGAAAGCCAATACATAAGCCAATAAGCCAATACGACAAAAAAAAATAATCAGTACCGATAGCAGGCACAAGGTCGAGACTCGTATCTCATATCTAGATTACTGGCATGCAGGGAACCCGTGTCGCTTCTTTAATAATAATAATAATAATAAAAACTTTTTATTGACCACAACGGGTACAAAAGGCGGGCTTATTGCCATACACGGCAATATCCTCCAGCCAACCAGCAGGTAGTAAATACTATTGTTTGTGGCAGAAACTTTTTTATTTTTTTTCGAAGAAAACGACATATTACATAATATTATATACATGAAAGCATATACATAGAATATATACATAATATATAATATACATAATAATATAGATGACACATAATATCCATATTATATATATATATACATACATGATATAAAATATACGTAGAAACATATTAATTTATATTGAGAGCAGATATATGTAGCTTTAGCCGGGAGCGAAACGCACTCGAACTAACGGTATCCCGTATATTGGAACGCAAGTTATTCCATACTCTTGAGGCATATACAGCAAAGGAATAGGCAAAGAAAACTGTGTATTTTTAAGTATGGCGGAATAAGTGGATTATTGAGAATTTTCTGCAATAGGCAGAGAATATGCAAGTCTCTACGTTCGCGTATCTTCAGCCAATTTAGTTTAGTGCGGAACTACGAAATATGGTCGTATTTTTTGAGCCCGTACACATATCGAACACAGACATTCTGGAGCCGCTCTAACTTGTCTAGGAGAATTTCGTGAACATCGAGGTAGCTTATATCCGCGTAGTCAAGTAACGGGAGTAGCAAAGATTGTGCCAGAGTTTGGTGAGTGCTTAAGGGCAGGAAGTTTTGTAGCCTCTTAAGGCTATGAAAACTGGCATAAAGTTTCTTGCTGACCGCCGTTACTTGGTCATGCAAAAAAAAGTTTTTGTCAAAAATTACACCCAAGTTCTTCACAGTATTTGAAAAAGAAATAATGGTGTTGTTTAGATTTAGATGTGGGAAATCGTACTTAGTGAGATACTTTAGAAGTTTTGTGCTACCTATAATAATCGCTTGCGACTTGTTGGGGTTCAAAAGTAGTCCATGATTTGTTGCCCATTGTGAAATCCTAGCGAGATCAGAGTTCATTTTGGAAATGGCTATATTAATATCAGTAGGTTTTACATGAATGTAAAGTTGCATATCATCCGCATAGAGATGATATGAAGGATCAAGGGACTGTGATATGGTGTTCGTAAATATAGAAAATAATAAGGGAGAAAGAACATTCCCTTGAGGGACACCAGCGGTGAAATCATACCAATCTGAAAGTTTATCCTCATACTGAACTGATTGAGCTCTCCCAAAAAAATAGAAACGGAACCGGTCAACGGTGGCAAAGTCAACCTTCTGGCGCTCCTGAACGGCGCACCGTGCGGCGTAAAACAATCGATTGTGCATTCTGACTAACAGTCGGAGGAGTCTGGAAGCAGTACTGTATCCTATAGAGCGGGGGTAGTTGTTGACCTTACGGCGACTGCTCTTGAAACGACCATTGGCTACTCGATTCCGGGTGAACAGCCGGGCAAAGGATGCCGTGGTCCGCGATAGATTCGGTGGACACCGTTTCACCGCTACATAAGGGAGAGGACCGCACAAGCGACGTCGAACTCGTAACCAGTCGGGAGACCGGAGTAATCTAGTCGCAAATGGAACTAAGGGCGCGGGTTGTCGACCCGCTGGGTAACATACCTGACTATCTCGCGAATAAGGTGTTGGCCTCTTACGGGCATGTGGCGGAGCTTAACGGTAGACTGTTTTGTCCTAAGTCTTATCATCCTGAGGTGACGGGTTCGCCCGTTGTAGTTGACAGCTCTAGTTATATCGTACCATCAATTATACTATCATTGAACAAACAGTTGAAATAATATAATGGTGGTTGTAAGTTTTTCGAATCGTCCTCCTCATTTCATTGGGTGTAGTTGTTTGGATTATAATGATTTCTCCATCTATGTGTTTGGTTTCTCGGAACTGTCATCTGAACAAACCTAGAAACGGTTGACATTCCTGGTGTAGGAGAAAAAGATGTGGAAGATCCAACAACCTCGCTGTCATCGGTGGTACATCTTCTTTTACGCAAGCTTGACAAAGGCTCATCATCTTCCTCGTCCGAACTCTCATAAAACGTTACCTCAGCCGGAGTTCTTAGTCTAAAATAAATGAACATGCATGTTGCAATTATACAAACCAACTAACATAACTTCATTGACACCTAGAAGAAATAATAAACAATTACTTTACAAATGGTTATTTCATATGGCAACAAAATTTCTTTATCACTTGATACGACAAAAAAAAAATTGTCACATGATACGAAAAAAAAATTAATCAGTACCGATAGCAGGTACAAGGTTGGGACTCGTATCTCAAATCTAGATTACTGGCATGCAGGGAACCTGTGTCGCTTCTTTAATGCCGTATCTACGAAAGCCGAAGTCTCTAAGATCCTCACAAATAGATATTAATTCAAATTTAGGAATAATTCAGAACCAAACGCCAACGAGACAAGTTTTACAAAGGTATTTAATACCCAGGATAAAACATAATTTGGACTAAGACATTACTCTTTAATTACGCCGAGATTTTACAATCTGATCAATATGGAAATAAAAATGAATTTGACATTTAGGGTATTCAAAAATAAAATAAAGGAATGGTTATCGAGTCGACAGACTAACCATACATCAAATTTAAGAAATAATAGTTTAATAAAACTTAGGTGTACAAATTAATAATATATTTTTAAATACGCATGTTGATTATATTTTAATATTGAAATATGTAACTACCAAAAAATATTTACCTGTATTGTTTTGACAATTAATTATACTTTTTTTTGACTAGGTATTTTTATATTTAATTTTATATTTTTATCATATATTAAATATTAATGACTTTTCTATCTTTTCTTACTTATAGCTATATTTTTCTCAAACGCGTCAGTGGTTAATTAGTAAAGGAAGTACGAACATTTAATGTATCCTCATTCCATTTCAAAAATAACATCTCAATAGGTTGTTATTATTATTTTTGGTAATATTTTTATTGGTTATTTTTTGTATTAATTATTATTATCTCTCACTCGATTATAAAGTATTAGTATCATTACACTTTATTCTCAGAACACTGTCGAGATACATACTGCATATTTATGACAGCTATTTTGTTTTTTTCAATTTCTCAATTATAATAAATTGCTTTAATAAGTGTGCGCACAATTCACAATATACAACTAAAGTCGAGTCTATATCGTTGCCTTACAATTATAACTTGATAACTCGAACATTGGCATTTTTGAGATTAGTTAGCCAGAAGATATAAAAATGTTAACTCTATATTCCCTTAAAACCAGATAACTATATTTCCCTCGCCCTTAGGAGTTAACGGTGGTTGATAAGTTTAAAATCACCTCCAGCTATATTACTTAAAATCGATATGTAGACTTATATAGCTGATATGTAGTTCTGCATCACTGTCTGCTATCGTAGCGCAAGAACTCAATATCTCCACTTATGTAGTTTTAGGTTAGTATTTAAGTCCTTTTATTAGTTTCCACAAATCAAAAATGGCGGAAGAGTTGAAACTTTAAAAAAACATTCAAACGCGTGTATCTCAGAACTACTAAGTTCGAGTTATCGAGTTATTTGTAAGGCGACGATATACTAACCATAGTCGAGTCTGTATATAACATTTTCAAATATTTAATTTTTGAAAATAAATTTATTCTTTTTCTTATTCTTATGTATTCACACATAATTTACACACCCTCACATCTCTGACAATATAAATTATTTATATACTCGTCTGTATAGAAAAGGGAATTCAGATTTAATTTTTTTAACATAATATTTCGTAATTGGATTTATTTTTAAATTATTTTCGAAGGCTTTTATTATTCAATGATTATTATATATTTTTTGTGATAATTTTATTTGTTTTTTCAATTGTTTTTATATTTGACAATTATTTTTGATTATTTTGTTTGAAACCAATAGAATATAAAACAACTTTTCAATTAAATTATATTTTAACTTGTTATTAAATTGGTAAGCGCAAAACAGCATACCTGGGCCACGTGCTTTGTCACGACAGGTACAATCTCCTGCAACTCATTATGATAGGAAAAGTTGCAGGGAAGAGGAGACCAGGCCGTAGATGTCAATCTTGGTTGCAGAAAATTTAAGAATGGGCCGGGATTCCGAGCGTCGCAGAATTGTTTTTCCAGGCGGAGGACAAAAAGAAGTATACAGAGCTGACTGCCGAACTTCAACAGTTGGAGAGGCACTCTAAGAAGAAGAAGATTGAATTGGTGTCTTCCATGGAATTAGCAGTGCTTAGTTAGGAGTCATACAGAATCATTGCGTTTAAATAATTCTTATATATTTTGTTAAAAAAATAAAAACAAGTTTTTTTTTAATTTTCTCTTATTATATAGCTACCTAATCATATTTTACGGTTTCTCCTCCGTAATAAAATCACACACAGAAATGGTGAAAAATTACTCATTCTAAAGTAAATTGTTCAGTAAATCACGACTTGTCCCTGCATTCGGTTAGCCTTTTATGATATTATGCGCTCGCGATGATATTTATTTTGTACCTGTTATTTTGGCGTTGTACATGTTAAGTAGCGTGGTCTCTTTCAATTTGAATAGCAATTCGTCCACTCGTTTTTGCTCTGACAAATAAAAACATTTAACTGCAAAATAGGGTAATGGTGGGAGGGTGGGGGGAGGGGGCAAGCGGCGACTGACGATCTAGTCGTCCGTTAGCAAATTACTCTACCGCTCTTTGGCAATGTGGATACGCTACGACACCTAAAAGAAAAGCGTAGATATGCCATGCCATTCGATACAGGCGACATTTTGGGGTTTTTTCGAATATTTTTCCAAACAAACAACATAAACACTATAAATGTACGAGTACAACGACTATCGCTTTTTCAGTGGGTTATACACGAAATCATTTTGTGTACCTATTCTTAAGCTAAAAAATAATAAAAAAGTAAGGTATGAGTGAGAGCAGTGACTTAAATTTGAGCAAAGTAAATACTTTAAATTATACAAGTCAATATATCATAATATAATATAGGTAATTTTTACATTACATACACGTAATTTTAGTAAGAATGTATGTGTCAATTTTATGTATTATTTTGTTGTAAAGCTTGTTGAAAAATATATTGCACTTATTGAATAGCAATGGTACTACGAATTAAAATGTGGGGTGTCCCATGATAATGTGTATTTCGCGACGTATCTACATATATGGGTTCTTTCCATTTGCCTAGTGCCGTGAGGATGGTACACCGGCATTTAATAAATATATTTTTTTAATTTGTTGTGTGGGGCTTTTCTAGGGTCTTTATGAGCCTTGTAACACTGAGACCATTGCTGATCTATTGTGTTCGCCGCCTACTATAGTTCTGCGCTAAGCCTCGTGTCATTTAAGAACCGCAAGAGGCTTTTGGCGCCAGATTGTTTTACCTCCTCAGGTTGTAGGTAATGACCACCCAAGTGGATGTATCTTTTACGCATCAGCGGGACACACTCGCACATGAGGTGCAGAGGAGTTTCCTCTGCCCCTTGGCAGAACCTGCACATTTTTGTGTCTCGATTGATTGATTCAACCCTGGCGTGTTGTTCCAGTGGTTGACGGATTGTTTTAAACATATTTGTTTGAGAATTAGGTTTGAAAGGCTTTTTGGTACGCCAGAGCAAGGTTCAGGGCCGTATAACGTTCCCTTTTCTTTTTCATTTCCCTCGATTCCTGCATGGCCGGGAACCCATCTTAGAATTACCCTGTTCTTTTCGCCCAGGGAATTCAGTAGTGATACGCAGTTTTGCCATAAGAGCTGCCTTGCTATCCGAGTGGATATAGATACGGTAGTTGGCGTAGTTCTTATGGAGGTTTATATCCGCACATTAAATAATGGCGTATACCTCCGCTTGGAATATGGAGGCCTATTTCCCCAAGTTTACACTTCTTTCGAAGTTTGGTCGCTCTCCATATATACCGCAGCCTACGTCCAGTCCCGATTTGGACCCGTCAGTATACCATTTAAGGCTACCGGCCTCCCAGTGCAGTTGGCTTTTTAGCCAGTCGTCTCTGGGCGGCAGTTCCACTGTAAAAAGTTTTCCAAAGTTTAGGAGTGGAAGCATGGTGTCTGATACCAAAATAGTAAAATAAATATCTTTGGTTATATCGTTTAGTAAGATTTTGTATTGTTTTAAATACTGAACCGGTAGATCATTTATATGCGCGAATAATTGAACTTAATTGTCTTTACAGGGAGTCCCAGAACTGACCCGACAGATTTAAGGTTGTAGCTTTGGTCAACAACTACCTAAATAACAAAACATGAGTTCAGTAAACTCTCAGTTTAAAATAAACACCTCATAGTTTAAAAAAAAACTTTTTAAGGATTTTCTTTAAAAACATGAGTAATTTTATGTTATATATTTTTTTTTGGACAGTGAAAGTAATTATGGATATTGTTACTAATTAAAAATATTTTCATGTGAAAAGTTACCAGTAAAAGGATTTTTTATCCATAGAATCAAAGGAATGTTGCAAGGCCATTATTTTATATATTTTTTGGATAATATAGTATAACTCGAAAACTATATAATTTTTCTGAACACATATTATATTAATTAAGTAGGTCTTGATCAAAGATATTACCACCTAGAGTCCGTAAGTCTAGTTCTGGGACTCCCTGTATATTTTCCTTGATATTAATTTTCTTTATATTCGTTTAAGGTTTTTTGAGACTATTCGTTTTATTATTCAAAATATGATTTAATCTAGTTGATTACCATAAGTATTAAATGGTTGTCCCCATGTTTGAAGGACATATGAGACAAATGAGTCAATAATAAGAAATATATTTTTATAAATGACAGAAAGTTATTATATGGTAAAACCTAATTCATGTCTGAGAAAAAAAATAATACTACTGCTGTTAAACGACAAAATGTTGCAACCGTCGTTAGCTGTTTTTGAGATAAATAACACTTTTTTTTTAACATATGGTGATATAAGGCGAACTATAGGTGCTAAATCTTGTAAATACGTTGGAACAAATTATTAACTTTCTTTTTTGAATTCTCCTTAGGTTTGGTGATAGAAAAACATTTTTTAAACCTTTTTTTCTGATCTTTTTTTCGCAAAAGTAAGTATTAAAGGTGTATTTACAAAATCCTGCAACCTAGGACTAGCGTTTCGTGGTAACGAACAAGCAACGTCTTTGCCGGAAGTGGTCAGTCACCCTAGTACTGATAATTATAATTATGTACTAAGAGCGTAATGCGCAAGCCAGTAAATAATTAGACGTTTAGATAATAAAATGCAAACCTTACAGGTTGCATTCTGTACCAAAGTTAGGCAGCTTTGTGCACGTGACCATTAAGATGATGGTTTGACTGTGGATCTAAAAATGGCGCCAGTAGGCGACATGAAGAATTCTACCAAGAAGGGTTTAAGTATTTCGTGAACCCTAAAAGTAAACTTACAAAAGAAAATAACAAGTATATGATGCATTTCTATGAGGGAAATCTTTTCAGACATGTTTCCATAAAGCGCTATAATCTGGGTAGCAACGTTTTATTTTTGACGAGAGCATGGAAAGAGACTTAAATATGGTATTTTTAATAGGTTGAAAGTATTTTGTATTGTATTTTTAAAAGGTTTATTAAGTTGATATTATCTTTAATTTGTTTAATTACTATGCATTAATGACGAAGACATTTGAAAAATGGTACAATAAAATAACTATTTTTTATATCTTAATGATCGCTATGAACACAAAAAATGCATATTTTAACAAATATATCTAAATTATATTATTTATCAATTATGCAGAATTATCAGGAGTAGGTGTATTTTTTTTTTAATAAATGTAATCAATAATTAATTATCGACAACCAGACATTTCACTGCCAGACATTGAAATCAAATATTTAATTCTACGTCCTTGATACAAACTTCCAAAAATATAAATGATCAATCATTTCATGATTGATCATTTTCATGCATGCATCATTCGGTCATGGTAAGAGTAAAAAGGTTGTGTGGTCGAAATCGGGCCCCCAGAGGGCGCACTAGTTATATTTCAATCTCGAAATATTGGATTTGTGAAATTTGGTACACAAATGCCTGGTCGGGAAGAAATTACAATGTAAAATTTTATTTGGAATAGCTCATATACAAGCTATACTAACAATATTGAAATTCAGCCTAACCTTTTAATCAAATATTATCGCCGTCTGTTGGCGCTTGGCCGAAACCAGCCCCTAGCCGAGAAATGAACCGCGCCTCCCGAGGCAGTTGCAACGAAACCCAAGCTGGTTCGTCCGAGAGAGGGCTCTGATTGATTTTTTTATGAAATTAATATTCGGTATAATCAGTCCGTGGCTACTTGCCGGGAAAGTCTTGGGGTGAAAAAAACGATTGGTTAAAATAAAATTTAAATACAGTTTCAATTAATTTAAATATCTAATATTTAAATATGAGTATTTCAGTGTAGGTACATAATAATACGTTTACGGTTTATTATCAGTAATTCATAAATAATTAATATTTACTTAGCACTTCGAATTGTGAACTTGTAGCATCGTTTATTTAGACGCTAGTGCTGGACTCTTTGTTGACGAGTGTTTCTATCCTAAGCCAACAACTATGTACACTGCATATTGCTTGTCGAAGTATCCCCAATAGATCGACAATGACGACCGTCATGGGCGACGCTGCGGCGCGGCAGCCAGCGTAATATTCGACCGAAGCCATGTATTAATGCGACGGCTACCACAATAGTCACAGTTCAGCCCGGGCGAGGCGCCTTCATAAACAAGAGGCTTAATGACCTGCTACGGCGGCCCATGAATGCTTAACTCGACCATAGCGTGGCCGCACCGACGAAGACCGAGCCGCAAGAAGCCGCTCCGCGTCGTCTCATCGGAGGATTTGTCATCGTGTTTGTTTCGCAAGACCTTTATCGCTGGCCGAGCGCTGCTGCGGCCACCGCCCACACGGCCTTACGTATGGTACGCTGAAAATAAGCTGATATCAAATCTAATTTAGTAATATAAGCTAATAAGGCATCAATATGTAAGTGGCTTTTATAATTATTTATTTTATAATCATCTATTTAATAAATTATAAAAAGAATATATACACAAAACTATCAAACATTTCAAAATATTGAATTTTTACATATTTTATGTTTCCTTCATTGTAAATAATCCATTTAGGTTAAAGGTAAACTTTCCAACTAATAGGAAAGAGCTGAATGCTTCCTTTCATTGATGTGAGGGCATGTCACGCATTTAGTTTTAATTTTTCAGCTGAATATTATTGATCGCAGCTTCTTTATATCGCACCTTTAGAAAATAAAAAAACGTAATTCGAAATTTTAAATTCTTCCATCTGTCAAGTAGCTCGTCTTGTCTGTTATTTCCCTTAAAATAATAAGTATTCGAGTGATTTTACGTGTAAATAAGGATGATTGCTTAATTTTTGAGATAATTGGATGAAGGGTGAGCGTTACTAGTTGTAAAATGGGCCCAACTAAACCTACTTCTCTTTCCGCAAGTGAGAGACATCCATCATTCTCGTTTGTTACACGAAAGCATTCCCGAATCCCATGAAGGGAGTCCTTCGTCACGATGTAAGTGGCTTTTATAATTATTTATTTTATAATCATCTATTTAATCAATTCTAAAAAGAATATATACACAAAACTATCATATATATATATATATATATATATATATATATATATATATATATATATATATATATATATATATATATATATATATATATATATATATATATATATATATATATATATATATATATATATATATATATATATATATATATATATATATATATATATATATATATATATATATATATATATATATATATATATATATATATATATATATATATATATATATATATATATATATATATATATATATATATATATATATATATATATATATATATATATATATATATATATATATATATATATATATATATATATATATATATATATATATATATATATATATATATATATATATATATATATATATATATATATATATATATATATATATATATATATATATATATATATATATATATATATATATATATATATATATATATATATATATATATATATATATATATATTTATATATATATATAAGATGACACTAAAATGTGATCGCTAGCAACGGTTTTTTGGCATATCATACTATTAGTTTTTGTTTACTGGATTTATGTCTATGAAATTTTTACTGTACAGTTTGTAATTTTACTGTATATGACATTACTGTATAATATATTTCTGTGAATTACAAATTAAAGGAAATTAAATTATTAACTAAAAATTTCGTTATAAGAAACTCATACCTTTATCTGACAATTCGTGTAAACTTTGTGATTATGCATTTTATATTGACTATGCGGTGATATTTAGGATGATATACCCGTCCTTAATAATTTCTTCAGTAAACCGACGGGATATTTATTTATCAGAGGAGAAAATACTTGTCAAGACCGCACAACTTTTCGAGAGGGTATTATTAAAAATTTGACGCGCGGGCCTATGGAGGAAATACAGAGGTGACGGTCGGCTCGGAAGGGGGGATAATATAGCGGTTGGTTAGGTGAGGGGGGGGGGAGAGGGGGAGAAGGGGATCGTAATAAGATGGTCCGAAAAGTTGCCTCGACGAACGTTGGGTACATAATAAAAATTGTCGAGGGACCAGATGCGCGCCTGGGTAGACGCTGGGGGTGGAAATGGCGAGGGGAGGTGCTTAAGCCGACCTTTTATTAAGTTTTGATTTCTGATTGATACTTCCTGGGAAAATCCCCACCAGACAGCCACAAAAGATTTCGCTTTGAGGCGAATGGGAAAATGACAGAAACAGGCAACGAAAATACTCACTTAAGAATTATCTAAGTGGATTCTCATCGTTGTACCGAATGAGATATGTATTTATACCTCCCTCGGGAAAAATATGTTTTTGACACTGTGTTAAGTAACTATAAAATTTACACAATTTATTGTAATTTTAAAGCCCTGTCTACCTTAGAACGAGCTAGTACCAGTTGGGTGACAAAATCAACTAAGCCTGAAGTTAAAGTTTAGCCATTCAATTTATTCGATAGTTTTATAAGCAAAACCAAAGTTTTTATATTAATTAAATCTTAAATAAATAAATAAATAAATATGAAACATAAATTATAAATCACTAAAAATATTTGGTTCCGCAACACTCTTATTAAATGTATCTAAACAGTAGGTCGGTGTCGACTACAACGGGCGAATTATTGGTTTCTACCTCGTTTAATAAATACATACACCTAAAAGATAAACTGAAATAGCTGGATAAAAAAAAAATTATCATCAAAGAAGATCCTAAATTTATATCATGGTGGGTATAGTTTTATTATTGGTGTCTTCCTTGTTTATTAAATGCATACACCTAAAAGATAAACTGAGATAGCTGGCCGTAATAATTACATATTTTGACAATTTTTTGTCAACCACTAATCGATAATAATATTTTATAAATCATTATAATCATACAGAATAATTAAATAAATTGCAAGTGTAATATGAACGATAAAATAAGAGAAAATTAACAAATATAAAATTATGTGAGTTAAAGAGGATGAATACCTATTTGCGGAATAAATTAGGTAGACAGAATGACGGTGTCGACTACATCGGGCGAACCCGTCACCCCAGGCTGGTATAACGATATGTAATCATTATTTCAGTCGTGGGATAAGCGTAGAAGACTTATAGATAAGACAATCGAATATCTAGTTTGCCGGCAGCCCGTTAGAGACCGACGCCTTACGGCGAGGCACCAGGAAAAGTAACGAGCGGGCAGGCTCGCCCCCTAACTACCAGTTTTGGTAGGATATCTCCGTCTGGAATTAACCTTCAGGATACCTCCGTCCTCCCGACTGGTTATGGGTCCGAAGTCGTTTACGCGACCTCTACCTGTCGTATTACAGCGGTAATTCAATTAGAATTTATCACGGACCTGGGTGATAAATTCCTGGGTGATAATTTCACATTGGACCTGGGTGGTCCAATGTGATTTCAAGTGTGGCATGACAACAGGTCAACATCCACCCCCACTGCTTAGGAGACAGTATATTTCCATAGTATCTAGACTCCTTCAGCAATAAGTCAGAATGCACAACCGATTGGCTTCGCCGAACGGTGCGCAAACCGTCCAGTGGCGCCGGGATGCAATCCCGCCAGGAGAAACCGGTCTACCAGCTTTGAGGCCTGAGACGCGAGAGTATTACCCGGGGTAGCCTTCCACACGAGGAGGCTTCTGAATAGGTGCTGAATCGTGAGTTGAGCCGATCTGAAAACAAAGTGGATCTTGTGGCCCAAGCTGCACGAAGCCGTTCGCCACCAATGTAATTATTTATTATGTATGTAAGAATGTATCTAAACAATTATAAAACAAAGACCTTAAAAAGCGTCTGTCTGTGTGTCTGCCTGCCTGTCTATTTAATCGCAAACGGTTTCCACTAGTTGTTAGATCTTGTTTTAAGGAATGTGTATGTGTAATACTACCAATATATCTAAAAACGGGTTGCACAATGGCAAGTTAAGTGTTAAGTGTTAAGTGGATTTAGATTTTTTTTATTGTAAGTGACCGGTTTTGGAAACTGCCAATACGTCCATTGATTATTTAGCATTTGGCAGTTAGTATTCTACTACTAAAAGCAACAACTTGGCTTGTCGACTACAGCGGGCGAGCCCGTCACCTCAGGAAGTTTTAACGATTAGTCGTTCTCCCTGGAGTGAGCGTAGAAGACTAGAAGCTACGTCACAAGCCCGTAAGAGGCCAACGCCTTAACCGCGAGATAGCCAGGAATGTTACCTGGCGGGCCGTCACTCACGCCCTTACTTCCAATTGTGACCAGATTACTCCGGTCTCTGGATTGGTTACGAGTTTGAGGTCGCTTGCGCGGTCCTATCCCTTACGAAGCGGTGAAACGGTGTATACCGAATCTAACGCGGACCACAGCGTCCTTTGCCCGGCTGTTCACCCAGGATCGGATGACCGATGGTCGTTTCAAGAGCAGTCGCCGTAAGGTCCGCAACCACCCCCGCTCTATAGGAAACAGTACTGCTTCCAGACTCCCCCGACTGTTAGTCAGAGTGCACAGTCTACTAAACGCAACGTGTAGATAGCACTCATAGTTTCAAAGATAGATTAATCTTCCTTTATTATGTTTAATATAACGACTTTCGCCGTATAATCGTATGGCGGCACTCTGTAAATATGAATACGACTTTTAAGGTATAAAATAATAACAAACAATTTATTAAATAAATCATAGCTCTTATTATCCTACTAATATTATAAACGCGAAAGTTTGTATGTATGTATGGATGTTTGTTACTCTTTCACGGAAAAAACTACTGAATGGATTTCGATAAAACTTTACAATAATATAGCTTACACATCAGAATAACATATAGGCTATAATTTATAAAGATATAGTGTGAATTATCTAAAATATAACGATAACTGTCAAGTAAGTAGAAAAAAAATCTAAGAAATTGACATTCGAAATTTAAATTCTATCCTACTATCCTACTTATAATAATAATAATAATAATATTATAAACGCAAAAGTTTTTATGTATGTATGGATGTTTGTTACTCTTTCACGCAAAAACTACTGAATGGATTTTGATGAAACTTTACAATAATATAGCTTACACATCAGAATAACATATAGGCTATAATTTATAAAGATATAGTGTGAATTATCTAAAATATAACGATAACTGTCAAGTAAGTAGAAAAAAAATCTAAGAAATTGACATTCGAAATTTAAATTCTATCCTACTATCCTACTTATAATAATAATAATAATAATATTATAAACGCAAAAGTTTGTATGTAAGTATGGATGTTTGTTACTCTTTCACGCAAAAACTACTGAATGGATTTTGATGAAACTTTACAATAATATAGCTTACACATTAGAATAACACATAGGCTATAATTTATAAAGATATAGTGTGAATTATCTAAAATATAACGATAACTGTCAAGTAAGTAGGAAAAAAATCTAAGAAATTGACATTCGAAATTTGAATTCTATCCTACTATACTACTTATAATAATAATAATAATAATAATAATAATAATATAAACGCGAAAGTTTGTATGTATGTATGGATGTTTGTTAACCTTTCACGCAAAAACTACTGAATGGATTTTGATTTAACTTTACAATAATATAGCTTACACATCAGAATAACACATAGGCTATAATTTATAAAGATATATGGTTTTCTGTCATCATTATCACAATTTTTCATCACCACGCGGGTGAAACCGCTGGGCGCAGCTAGTTTTTATATATTTACATACAGTTATCAATTTTTAAATTTGGTTGGTATACAAATTTCAATTTCAAAAAATTACGCACTTTAATGTTCGGCCTCCGATCACTCCGTATTAATAACTAGTTATATGTACATTCAAAATGATTGTAATTAACTACCGTGCGTACTGTTTTTACATTCTGTCCAAGTCTTTGAATGTCATAAACTCAAGAACGGAGACATGTTCTAATTTCAATGTTGATTAGACGACGTTTCAATAAGATCAAACCATAATAACGGTAACATAATAAACGTTAATATTTGTAAAAGGAGACTAAGTAGTAAAGAGCTTCTATCGAAGTCAATAAATTCGAAAGAAAAAGTTCACGAGTGAGATTTTATATTTATAAATTATAATTATATTTATAAGAATAATTATAAATTTCCATTAAGAAATCAATATCGTTGAGTCGAGTTGTGTACATTTCAAAGCCCAGGTATGTGCACGATTTTCCCCGAGATATGACCAAAGACCGCAACTTCTTCATATATATATATATATATATACATTTTGAAATATTTGATAGTTTTGTGTATATATTCTTTTTAGAATTGATCAATAAGATGATTATAAAGTAAATAATTATAAAAGCCACTTACATCGTGACGAAGGATTCCCTTGATCGGATTCGGGAATGCTTTAGGTGTTAACGAGAATGATGAATGCCTCTCACTTGCGGAAAGAGGAGTAGGTTTAAGTTGGGCCCATTTTTCAACTAGTAAACGCTCACCCTTCATCCAATTATCTCAAAAATGTAGCTTAATTTTTGAGATAATTGGATGAAGGGTGAGCGTTTACTAGTTGAAAAATGGGCCCAACTTAAACCTACTCCTCTTTCCGCAAGTGAGAGGCATTCATCATTCTCGTTAACACCTAAAGCATTCCCGAATCCGATCAAGGGAATCCTTCGTCACGATGTAAGTGACTTTTATAATTATTTACTTTATAATCATCTTATTGATCAATTATATATATATACACATATATAAACTATTATTTGATACATACTTCAAATTAAACTAATACCTTACCTGCGAATACGCAGAAGCCCTTTTGAACTTAGTGTTTTTTACACATTTTAAATTCCAGTACAAGTAGGTACCTACAAGTATATTTGTACAAATGAAATTTTTGTATGGTTTGAAAAAAAATAAGTCGTTTCATCCTTTTTATCAACTGTCACCAAACCTACCTTTTTTCCTCCAAATTCTTACTACAATCCCCTTTTCATGGCTGTTTAGTTAATCGCCGATATATGTATCTTTTTTTTCATTTAATTACTATATATTGTTATTTCTAATCATCCGAATACAAAATTAAACAGTAAAAGACTAAATTAAAAATATAAAAGCAATGTTTATGACCCCGATGAATTTAAAGCCATGGTATTATTTATCAATTACAGTGGTTTCGTAATTAGTACTTTTATTCCAGGTAAAAAGCTATGTAAATTGACAGTATCGGAATTCTCTCTATTATAAAAATCTATCACCAGTTTTAAGTTTGTGCATGTGTGATTCATCCCTCGTAGTGTTTATTTCGAGTCATTGTTGACAGAGTATTTCAGGAATCCCGCCCTACGGCTCGCTAACAGTTCTCTACTGATCCCAAACCGTGGTCCTTTCCATCTCCCTTCGCGTTAACCCCCCCTCCCCCCCTTCCCCATCACCCATACCCCTTCGACCGTGGGTTCAGTATTTACACATCAAATCAGTTGCCGCTTTGTTGTCGATTGCATAGCTAACATCTCAGACGATTTTCTTAGGGTTTGATAAAATGGTTCAAGCGAAGGCAGCATGTCAAGAAGATTTAATAGAATTTATAATTTACTTTTGCAGCTTGTAATGCTGCTGCATTACCCTATACTTAGAAAGTATACCACTATAGTCTAATACTTATAAAATATTTAATCTAGTTAAGCAAATCTATTCATCGTATAAACTTTGCCGTGCAATCGACGGCTAGTCCTTTGTACGTCACTAGTCAGCTCATCCGCAGCGGAGAGATTTTTCAGTATTACCATTGCGGGTAATAGTTTTTTTTTTCGGCTACCGGACCTCGAGGAAGACGGTCGATATTTTCGGAGAGGGCGCGCCCGCTGTGGCGGCGCGGCGCGCCCGATTCATTCACTACCCTGCATCCAGCCACTGCAGATTAAAATTCTTTATTTAAAGCCAGTACGAGATATAGAAGCATTTGAATCTTTACTAAATTCAGTGTAACACCTGGGCAGGCCATCGAGGAATCCTCAACCCTACAAGGCAAGTCGCTCACTGTACCATTAACCGCCTCTATTCTCGCTTCTTTTAATTTCTCGCTCTTTTATAATTTTCTATTACACTTTTAAAATCCATTTATAATTAAACTAATGTGAAGCAGACGCCAGAAACCGCGTCGCTTCGAAAGGAACCCAGGTTATTGTAATATCGCCGTTAGGCCAGGGTTAGGTTAAAATTAACTATAACGTTCTACCGATAGAAATAGATTAAATAGCATAGCCGGCTCGTCCGCCGAATAAACGTGCATAGTTCACTTTTTCCAAAATTTTTCATAAAATGTGCTACCCCCCATTAGGTCGAAAAGGTGAAAGTCGACCCGCGAAACCCTTTCTATAATACCGGATTCTCGGAGTGCAATTCCCTCGATATCAGGTCCCTCAAAATATTCTCTTTCAAGTCTCTACCCCACGAAACAAAATCCCAAATCGCAAGCTAATTTTTGAATCTCTTTCCTAAAGTACAGATCCAAAATCTCGAAAATATTATCTTTCAAATCACGTCTCAATAATACAAAATATCAATCATCTAAACTATTTTCCTTTATTTTATTAAAAAATCTTTACCCAGTAAAAAGGATAGAACCAAGGTCAGGTCCCCGATAAATAATATTCCTATTCAAAACATTTATCTAAAAAATATAAAATCTAAATTCCCGACTTATCCAAATTCCATTAGATTCTTACTCCACCGTAACATAAAATTAAAGCGATCATTTTCCATAATCCTGAACATAAGAATAAGTCATTTCCAATCATTATCAATCGACGTCTCTCTAGAAAAATCTACGGTTCAACCGAAGGAGATACCCGCATCCCGATACCGACAGACTTCAACGCCTACCCGACTCCTAAAAAAAATCCGATACCCTGAATTTCAATCCCGAAAATCACGGAAGCTCGATAGAAAATTCATAAAACCTTCGAAACTCAATTCGGCCTTGGTATGCGCATTAATTAAAATTATATAGAAAGATCGGAGAACCTATGCACAGGAACGCAACATGTACCATGAATTTTCGTAAAATATATTCTTATTTATAATAAAAACTCCATTGTAAGGCATTATGTTTCATTTAATAAAAAAGGTTTAAAAATTGGTAATTCTATAATCTGCTCAGAAAAATTCGTAATAATTCGAATTCGAGACGTAAGACGTGCAAGCGGAGCCAGGGAGAGAAAAGAAAGGTTCACAGGGTTAAGAACCATTAATTTATGTTCGGACAAACCGAGCCTTATCATTTAAATTCTACGAACTCTAGTCTTGGAAATTTCTATACCTTTCTTGTTTAGTCAATCGTTCAAAACACGAATCAATAAAGATAGAATCGCGAAACTTCTAGCTATTTTCCTTAGTATTCATTTCTACAGGTCATTTAAATTTGAAATTAAATTCGATAATATAATAAATAAATAGATCCAAAAATAAAGATAAATTTCAATTTAAATTATCATTCAGTAATTCCGGACCGATTGTAAAAGATATTAAATCGCGCCGGGCGAGCGATCTCAGACCGGTTCGTTATCAGTAGGCAGGCCCGCGACGGCCCGGCGAGCGCGGCGAGCGCCGGCGCCATCTGTAGGAGCGGAGGTGAAGGAGGGGGCCATTGCCGGTGCAACGTATCCGAAGATAGAGGGGCGCTGCGCCGTTTTACCACAATCTACTTCCCGCGAATTGAGTACGGATTCGAATTCACGAAACGCTCTCCATAATTAAATAAATTTTGTAATCTGCAAAAGCCAGCATAGGAAATTTCAGTCCATAATTAATAGCCCATAATCAAATAATTCGAGTATATTTTCCAATCCATAGCAAATATACCCCATCCAACTTGATCGCCCGTCTGCCTCACAGACGATCCCGACTTCCGAGGACGCCACTAATAAGGCGGGATAAAAACCACCCCTGAGGATCACATATTCCGACTTGAGCTAGTGAGGCCCCGTCAGTGACGTTCCTCCTCCCATAATCTAGACCAACCGCTAGGCGAAGGCGTGCGTCTAGCTTTTTGTGCGTGAACCCCATCCCTAGAATTATCACGGATTGGCGCCCTGGAACTTGACAGTTTCCTAAAATTTAGATATTATCCGTGACATAATGGCATTTATCCGGTCTTCATACAATACTATGTAACCATTATAAACGGGGCACGTAGCAAAAATTGGCTCCCAGACGTGGGGCTCATAGATAGAGTTTAATTTATTATCAGCTAATTTTGGCATACCAGTTTTCTTTTCATTTTGTCTTCAAATATTTTATAATTTCTTTAAATAAAATTTAAAACTTCACTTTCCCACCCAAACCCTCCCTTCGATTTTTAACATCGAACATATCTCGAAAATCAAAATATATAGAATTTCAAAAATAAATATTACCATACAATCAAATTCAAATAAAATATATAGATTTTAAAATAAAAAATAAAACGGAACCAAAAATTTTTCAATACATTTAAATCCGGAAATAAATAAAACATAAAAATTTTACAAAATACCTGTACCAAATATTTAACCCACCCAAGCCCACCCTTTGCTAAATATTTAACCCACTTGTCAATCGATATCAAACAAAATAAAATAACATCATACAAGGTGCATAGATATAGAAATTTATTTCAGCTTTCATCGAAGGAAAGGAGACCAATTAAATTTTCTTGTCCTCATATTACCTCAAGTTTCAGCCCCAGGAGTAAGTGAGAACCATAGGTACCATAAAATAATACGACTGTTATTCGAGTATTTTGAGCAAAAAGGTTTTATTTCAGGCGACACATCGCAGCATCATAACTTTGAAAACAAACATTATATTTCAGCTGGAAATCATCATTAAAAATAATTTTGGAACGGTTACCATTTACTTCGCAAAACATTAGAACAAACATTTTATACGGAACAGGGTGTCTAAAAAAAAATACTTTCGCAAGAAATCGCAAAATCCAAACTCTATTTAATTTTTTTTCTCTCTCTTTGTCGTTTCTATTAACATTCACTCACTCACACCACATCAACACTTCGTCTACAATTTTTTTTTCAAGCCTATTTACATCTTCATAACTACAGGATGTTCAAAAAATAATAATTTGATCATTGTAAATTTTAATTATAATCTCACATCGTTTACTTTCAACACACATTACATACGTCAACACTTCGATTACACAATCAACACTTACTCACACACATACAGGGTGTTTCAAAAAAAAATTTTTTTTTGTTTCGTTTAAATTTATTTCTTTTACTATTTAATTCGCTATCCATACAAAGATATAGTCTTCTAGCTTTATCTCTTCACGCATAGCCAATAAATAAGAACATTAAGACCAACACTATACCACACTACAACACAATTAAGAAACAATTACAGAATACTTAGTAGATCGTTACACCTCAAGGATTTAAAATAAATCGTTTTCTCCGATTTTGAGAGTGACATCATGGCACCAAAGAAAACAAGGTCCGCTGCAAGGAACCGCCAGCAATCGCCAGACAAAAACAGTGAGGAAAATCCTATTCAAAAAACTCCAGATCACTTGAAAAAACAACAAACCGGAGAATTCAACGCAGAAAACATGTCAGGACGTGAACAACCCACAACCTACAAAAAATCGAACGACAACTCAAGGATCAGTGAAGCATACGATGTCGGAGACGAGGAAGGATCAGACACGAGGAACAGAGAAAAATCTCAAGATACAGCATCAGCATCAGATATCTTCCAACCTATTGACATCGGAAAACATAGGTCATTCCCCAGCATCTACAAATGGAACCTGAAGTACGACGGATCCACCCCCATCCTGGACTTCATCGATATAGTCGAGGATAAGGTGCAAGCTAGAGGAGTAACCGAAAAGGAGCTCATCCAAGGTTTTACGGACCTACTAGAGGGATCATCATTATTATGGTTTCGCAGCATCAGACAGTATGTAACGACATGGAAAACTCTAAAGGCGGCGTTAATAAATAAATATGAGTCACTCAATTACCAAACGAGGCTCGAAAATCAAATGCGTAACACAAAACAAATCGCAGGAGAAACTATGCACGACTTCGTTACACGCATAGACACCATGAACACGAGGCTGTCTCCAAGACTACGAGATGCTACAATACTCGAAATTATTAAATTGAACGTCCTTCCATTGTACTACACTCTACTGGGAACGACCAGACTGGACGACGTGGGAACATTATTGGACCTGGCGAAAAATTTCGAACAATACGCGCTAAATCCAGCACCAACTGCGACAAACAGCACCCAGCAACGTCAATCATTGTCCCCAAGATCGCAAAACAAAATACCGATGGCAGCCGTGGACGAGCAGTACGTATGCGCTAATAATAGCAGTCAAGATGAAGTAGCTGCGATTCCGCACAACGACAGATTCGGACCTCGCCGCGACATACCGCCGCTACTCCAAAGAAATTCCAACTACGAAAATCCTCCACTCGACAGACATCGTCAGCAAAACTTCGAGAGACGCCCCCAGAGACCTTCACCTCAGGCTTTATTTTGCAAGAAATGCGAAAATCATGGACACACCTTCAGAGAAAGCCAAAAGTACCCAAATCCTATGTGCTTTAACTGCAAGTTGCAAAATACATTCACGCGATTTTGCGTAAGATGCAACGGAACTCAACAGCAAAACCAGCCAAAAAACGGGAACACCCACGGATACAGGCATTAGACGGGGCCATAACCGTGGAAAATTATACGTTGTCGGCTAAACCACAATATAACGATTCCCGTCCACACGCTAATATCAACATAATGGGAAAATCTTACGAAGGACTGGTGGATACCGGCTGTGCAGTCTGCATATTGGGCGACGAAGTGCACAAACGTTACATGTCACTGGGAAAAAATATCAAAGAATCGGAAAACCGCATAGCAACGGCCGACGGAACGCCGCAAAAAATCCTCGGATACCTGACTTTACCGGTGATATTTAAAGGAAGGTCGAAAGAAATAAATTTCCTCGTCTGTCCTACGATTAAAAAAGACGTAATCCTGGGGATCGAGTTCATCAGAAAATTCGACGTTAAAATCTCAATCGGAGAAAATCTCGACATCCAGGTGGCACAAATAAATAATACCACATGCCAACAAATCGTGGACATAGAAGATCTTACGCCGGAACAAATGCGACGACTAGATCATGTCAAGAAGCTGTACGAAGATATTTCCTTCGAAAAACAAGGCCTAGGAAGAACGCATTTAATGGAGCACAAAATTGTCACCACTGGCGACCCTATCCGCCAAAAGCCGTACCAGTTATCGCCAGCAAAGGATAAGCTGATAAAAGATGAGATCGACGAAATGTTGAAGCTAGGGGTGATCACACCAATTAAGTCCCCATGGTGCAACCCGATACTCGTCGTAACGAAAAAAGATGGCAGCCCAAGGGTGTGTTTAGACTCGAGAAAATTAAACGAGATAACCGTGAAAAACCATTACCCGATGGCATCGTCGCAAAGAATTCTAGACAACTTAGGGAACGCACGTTACCTAACATCTATCGATTTATCGAAAGCCTTCTGGCAAATCCCGCTAGAAAAATCTTCGATCTACAAAACCGCATTCGCGATACCGGGAAAGGGCATGTTCGCCTTTGTACGTATGCCTTTTGGCGTCTGCAACGCATCCTCGGACCTCTCGGCACTCATGGACCAGATCTTCGGACCTGAGTACGGAAATAAGGTATTCGCATACGCCGACGACCTCATAATTGCATCAACAACGTACGACGAGCACATCGACACCTTATTACGAGTGAGGGAAAACCTGAAAGAAGCAGGCCTGACAGTAAACCTAAAAAAATGTGAGTTTTGCAGGCCAGAACTAGTATATCTCGGCTATATTGTCGACAGACAAGGCTTGAGGACAGACCCAGGAAAAATAGCCTGTGTTACGAATTTCCCGAGACCGGATCGTGTAAAACAAGTGAGGAGTTTCCTCGGTTTAACCGGATATTACCGCCGATTCGTGAAAAATTACTCAAAAATAGCCGCACCACTGTGCAAACTAACCGGTGGAAAGAAAGGTGTAAAAACAATTTTCACATGGACAGAAGAGGCGGAAGAGTCATTTATCATGCTAAAACAAGCTCTGACTACAGCCCCGATCCTGAAATGTCCCGATTTTAGCAAGGAATTCACAATAAGCTGCGACGCAAGCGACATCGCCATAGGCGCGGCCTTAACCCAGTACGATGAAAAGGAAAAGATGGACTTACCCATATCATATTTCTCGCAAATCCTTAACTCCGCGGAAAGGCATTACTCAGTAAGCGAAAGAGAATTGTTGGCCGTCTTAAGGGCCGTTCTCCATTACAAGACGTACATAGAAGCCACCAGATTTAAGGTAGTGACTGACCATAGCAGCTTGAAATGGCTCACCAAATTGGAAAACCCCACAGGCAGACTGGCAAGGTGGAGCACATTGTTGTCACAATTTGATATGGAAATCATTCACCGAAAGGGTAGCCTGAACGTGGTAGCAGACGCGCTCTCCAGGATTCCATGCATGGCCCTATCAGCAACATCCGGCGAAGACGAATGGTACAATCGCACGTACGAGACGGTACGAAACGATCCATACGCAGCCCCGGAATACAAGGTAGAGAACGATAAACTGTACAAGTACCACGCTCCCAGGAGAGGCGAGAAACTGCTAAACCCATGGAGACTCGTTCCAAAGCTCGCAGACAGGAAAAACGCAATGAAAGAAATACATGAGGGAGACTTCGCTGTTCACTTCGGCATATTCAAAACTCTACGGAAGCTGCAATCGTACTATTATTGGCCAGGAATGCAAAAGCAGGTGAAATCCTACATAAAAAGCTGCGACACTTGTAAAGCCCACAAAATTCGAACAGGGCCAGCCCAGGGCCTGATGGTCACTCCAAAATCTGTGAAAACCCCGATGCATACCATCAGCATCGATCTTATAGGGCCCGTCCCGAGATCAATGAGTGGTTTCACATACATACTTTCCGTGGTCGATGTATTCACCAAGTTTTGCTGGCTATTTCCTTTAAGAAAAGCCACGTCGGCGAATATAAACAAACACCTAGAAAACAATATATTCCTCACTTATGGTACTCCGGCCGTTATAACGTTAGATAACGCGACCTATTTCAGATCAAGAACATTTAAAGCACTAATCGATAAATACAGAATCCCTAGACTATTCTACGGATGCGTCTACGCACCGCAATCCAATATGGTTGAGCGTTACAACCAGACAATAGAAACTAGCCTATCAATTTTGTCAGGCCAAAATCAAAGAATGTGGGATAAATATATTTATTTGATACAAAATGCTCTAAATAATCACATAAATCTCGCGACAGGATTTTCACCCTCGTATCTAATGTTTGCTCGAGAGCCTTTTGTTGATGGAAGGTACCATAAAATGCTAGGGTACGTGCCAGATCAAAACTCCCAAATAGCAGTCGACAGCCCGCAGGAGTTCGCTAAGGGACTAGAAGCCTTGGCGGATACTTACGAAGTCGTGCAGGATAGGTTAATGGAAGCTTTTAGAAACAGCGCGGCCAGGTATAATTTAAGGAGGAAAAACATCCAATTCTCAGTAGGTGACACTGTATGGGCAAAGAACCACACCTTATCGAGGAAAATAGATTTCTTCTCTAGTAAATTAGCACCTAGGTATACAAAATGCAAAGTTATTGCTAAAAAATCGCCAATCGCCTATGAATTAGCTGACATGAATGGGAAACCTCGCGGAACGTTCCACATCAAAGATATCGCCAGCGATTAAACGCGTCTAAGTAAATGGTAGCTGTGATGTCGTCGGAATGAATATACTCTCATAAACAGAAATAAACCGCTCGGAAAAGCTATGGAAACTCGAAGACACCGTATTATGGTACACTAAAAGGTATTTACGAACAAGTATTAAAGGCACGAAACGGACCTCAGTGTTATTTTCAAAAAATTAAAACAATAAATATATATGTACACATATTAACAAAATGAATAAAATAATAAATTAATTAAAGCCTAATAAAATATATAACAGTATAAAATAAAACAAACTAAAAGAAATGCATTGAATTGATATCGATTTGACTTTTAAAAACACACAATAATAATACATCGGATAAAAAACAACAATACAAAGAGCCTTGTCCCATCAAAAATAAACAAAAATACAAAACTTACAATTTTAAAGTTAAAAAAAAAAATTTTTTTAATAAAAAAAAAATTTTTTTACAAGTTATCTAACCCGGCTAATCACCGGGCTCGATAAGACAACATTCTCCATTTATGCAAATTTCAAAACTTCCTAAAAAATAAATAAATCTAAAAAAATAAAGGTCATATAGTTACCAAATAAAAAATAAAATCATAAATTCAAAAATAAACAAATAACGTCCCTTTGCCTGAGCCATTACGGACCGATCTAAGAATAAAGATGTTTCTCTACCTCAATATACCATTATTATATACATATTAGGTTCGGTGCTACCCATCCAAATATAGAGAGAAAACACCTCCGGAATATCCGGGTTTTTATTATTTATTGGGTTTGGTGGTTATATAGCCCGTCATTGGACAGAAACACCATTGGAACCATTGGTTTCCGGGTATATGTACATCAACTGTCAGCGTAGAATTAAAATCAACATGTCAGCTCTGTTGCGCAGAATACCACTATGAATATCATTATATTACATTATTATCATTAGTATTCGATCACGCGGCGAGTAAGTCGGCAGAACTAAGTAGCGACTAGAACTCCGTACACAAAACCGTTGTGAATTCGACATGAACAGCTACAGAAAAATCTTTATTCGATCCCGGCATTTGCCAGGACATGGAGTCACTCCATACCATGAAAGTTTTCATAATAAAACACCCCCCCATAGATTAACCCGTAATGATACTCTTAGTATAAAGCTCAACTTAGTTTGCCCATTGAAAGCTCTACAAAAAATAATATACACACCGATCTTAATTGCATATAAATATCTGTATAAATTTACTCTTTCATTTTAGTAAATATATTTTCCCACAAACCAGTCAAGAATAGTAAAATAGGTACAAGACAGACAGTTTTGGTATGAAAGGATAGCATGAGAGGAGGCCTTAGGATGTAGATGTAAGAAAGGAGAATGAACAAGGCACGAAAGAGAAAACCTATGTTAAAATACTAAAAATTATTATTATCACTAAGACTAAGAAAAATTACCATCAGAACAGAATTTATATACAATATAAACATTGGATACCAAAGATCTCACAAATCTTGAACAGTTAGGGAATATCTAGCGGAACAACGCATATTAGACATTCTATATTAATTACATACCATCAAGAGCAAAATGACTAGAAAGTCAAAGACTGTGGTTTTGTCGCGAAAAGCGCGCATACTTTTTCAGTCCTCCCGTCCAAATAAAAGCAAATAAAATAACAAGGCTCTATAAAAAATAAAAACACAAATTATACAATAATACATGACACAGCCCACATAAAATATTACATCTCCAATATACTTAAAAAAAAAAAAAAATAGCAAATAAATAGCAACATTTACACACATAATATACAAACCCTATAAAAAAAATACATAAATAAAAACACGGTCGATCATGGGTCTCGCAAATTAAAATTACGTGAACCCGAGTCTGTATACTTCAGACAGGTCCCCAAAATATACATACACAAAATTATAAACAAACCGGCAAAATTATATATACTAAAAATATACATTATTAATAAGGAACATATAGCCTTCCTAATATTATTTATGCGCCAATGCGCGAATGCTAATATACAATGCAAATATAGATAAAAACAATCCATGATTAAATATTACACCCAAAATGACGTTAAATCACGTTCAATATTATAACCGGTTCCCCTTTTTCCCCCCTTTTTCCCTAAAAATCATAAAAATAATAAAATACAACCAGGGCATTTAAAAATAAATATAGGAGAGATCTGATATCGAGGAGAAATAAAATGCAAATAAAATCAAGTCCCATATATAAAATAACACAATAAATCGATAAAAATTTAACCATTGCACAACATTTTTATAAGTTTAATCAAAGGTCGTAGCGCATCTCGCTAACGGACCACATTCACTCCCCTTTATAATCCATAAATTATTACATCAAAAGTGCAGAAGACGCACACGCACGTCTGCGTCCATATTATTAAAGTCAGTAAAAAGAAAGGAAAAAGAGAGCTACAAACGTACATATCAGCATAGAATATAAGTATATAAATATCGTATAATCACTAATCAGGTCATTATGTCTAGATAAAATGTTGTTTTTAAATATTAATAACGGTTGTTTCATAAGAACTTTTACAGTAACTCCGTCAATAAAGAGTACTGACTTGTATACCATATGTACCTAATCGGACACACAATATTAACTGCATACATAGTAGTAGCAACTTAATACATAGTAAATTAATGCTAGTTTATTTCTGCTTATTTAATGTTTTTGTTTTTAGGAAAGGAAATAGCAAATAGAATAACTGTCATTCCGTTATACATTCCACTGAGGAATAAAATATTGTAAGATCACACAAGGGTATAAATTGAATAAAAATGGAAATATATAGTTAATTGTTTGTAAACGAGGATATCACAATACCTACTCATGGTACAGTGAAACAAGCCTATCCTTCTTACCTCACCCATCCTAGTAGTACCAGATAAAGAAACATTAGTATCTCGACAAGATGATGCCGCATACCTTTCTCAAATTCCAGAAAATTTGGAGCAACGATGCAGAAAAGGCCATACTCATAACGACGTTACTATGATGAACCGATGCAGCGAATATCGACCCAATAATTATAAAGGGATCTACACGCTAATCAATTGGATACGACAAATTTACTACCGATCGTCCAAGGAAGAACACCGTTAAATTCAACTTGCGATCCGGAAATTATAACTCCAAGCAGTCATAGCAGGTAAAAGACACATTTTCCTTACCTCTATAGACATTAGGACTTCAGACCAGATGACCAACACCAGAGGACCACTAGTCGCCGTACAAACAGCGTACCCGATGACGTCCGTATAATGGATATGCACACAGGAATACAGCAAGTACCATGCATATCATGCATATATTGTACCACTAGCATGCAGCTCTTTTCCCAGATGCTCTTTGAGTGAAAGACACTAAGAAAGTGCCATTCAGTTAGTTATCGTTAAAAGTGAGAGTGCAAGTAATTCGAGTCTAATATCTTACGGTATTTCAGTGAAATGGACAGTTGAGACCGTTAAGCCACCTATTCAAGTTCCCGTATTAATCAATTCTACACAGGACTTACATAAGCAAAGTGTTCATAAATTGCCACCTACGAGGAAAATTAACCACGACAATGTATAGTACACAGGACTTTATAAAGCGAAGTGTCAAATTTTAAGTCATTACCCGAATTTTACAACATTACTTCAACTTAATGACCCAACATATAGACTTTTATAATCTACTCCTGCACACATAGACTTTACTGCAAAGCAAGTGGCGTAGCATAGGAAGATACAGTTTTAAAAGACTCTATACTTCGTAGCAGAAATTTGGCTTCGTAGCGGAATTCAAGAAACTAATGCTTGTTTCCATTTTCTTGTCTGTCGTAAGGTGACGTAAACCACGCTGCAGCCGACACCCTAGAGTGTCATGACGAAATCGACGACCAGCCATTATTCGAGGACACACTTAGACGTCTACAGGACCCAGGATGCGACCGGAAGGATGTCAACGCGATCTACATTTAAATTTGTAAATTGTAAAGGGCCATACCCAAACTATATATCCACTTAACGTTAAAAAACGAGCAAGTGACTTCCATGACTGAACTTCTAGCGACAAAATACCCGTGACATTTCCATATTACTCCATATATTTCCTTTCCGATCTCATAGTTCTACATCATAAATCATAATCAAATGCGTAGGATACAAACCATATTAATACTTAGAAAAATAGAACTTTAAATCAAAACTTATAACTTTTCCATCTTTTCCACTTGTTAAGTTAAACTTACATAATCATAATATCAAAATAAAATAATTTAGGTCTAATATATAGGGCATATAAAAAAAAACTAATAATAAAGTAATTATTAAATCCAAGCACAAATACAGTACCGCACCAGTAGCTACGCTTCGTAGCAAGTGTTAGGCGTAGCGACGCATAGTATACCTTGTTTCTTTTGTTTATTGCTTCTTTTGTTAATGCCACCGTGGACGGTGACGTTTTTATCTACCCGGCATGTAATGCTGCTGCATTACCCTATACTTAGAAAGTATACCACTATAGTCTAATACTTATAAAATATTTAATCTAGTTAAGCAAATCTATTCATCGTATAAACTTTGCCGTGCAATCGACGGCTAGTCCTTTGTACGTCACTAGTCAGCTCATCCGCAGCGGAGAGATTTTTCAGTATTACCATTGCGGGTAATAGTTTTTTTTTTCGGCTACCGGACCTCGAGGAAGACGGTCGATATTTTCGGAGAGGGCGCGCCCGCTGTGGCGGCGCGGCGCGCCCGATTCATTCACTACCCTGCATCCAGCCACTGCAGATTAAAATTCTTTATTTAAAGCCAGTACGAGATATAGAAGCATTTGAATCTTTACTAAATTCAGTGTAACACCTGGGCAGGCCATCGAGGAATCCTCAACCCTACAAGGCAAGTCGCTCACTGTACCATTAACCGCCTCTATTCTCGCTTCTTTTAATTTCTCGCTCTTTTATAATTTTCTATTACAATTTTAAAATCCATTTATAATTAAACTAATGTGAAGCAGACGCCAGAAACCGCGTCGCTTCGAAAGGAACCCAGGTTATTGTAATATCGCCGTTAGGCCAGGGTTAGGTTAAAATTAACTATAACGTTCTACCGATAGAAATAGATTAAATAGCATAGCCGGCTCGTCCGCCGAATAAACGTGCATAGTTCACTTTTTCCAAAATTTTTCATAAAATGTGCTACCCCCCATTAGGTCGAAAAGGTGAAAGTCGACCCGCGAAACCCTTTCTATAATACCGGATTCTCGGAGTGCAATTCCCTCGATATCAGGTCCCTCAAAATATTCTCTTTCAAGTCTCTACCCCACGAAACAAAATCCCAAATCGCAAGCTAATTTTTGAATCTCTTTCCTAAAGTACAGATCCAAAATCTCGAAAATATTATCTTTCAAATCACGTCTCAATAATACAAAATATCAATCATCTAAACTATTTTCCTTTATTTTATTAAAAAATCTTTACCCAGTAAAAAGGATAGAACCAAGGTCAGGTCCCCGATAAATAATATTCCTATTCAAAACATTTATCTAAAAAATATAAAATCTAAATTCCCGACTTATCCAAATTCCATTAGATTCTTACTCCACCGTAACATAAAATTAAAGCGATCATTTTCCATAATCCTGAACATAAGAATAAGTCATTTCCAATCATTATCAATCGACGTCTCTCTAGAAAAATCTACGGTTCAACCGAAGGAGATACCCGCATCCCGATACCGACAGACTTCAACGCCTACCCGACTCCTAAAAAAAAATCCGAAACCCTGAATTTCAATCACGAAAATCACGGAAGCTCGATAGAAAATTCATAAAACCTTCGAAACTCAATTCGGCCTTGGTATGCGCATTAATTAAAATTATATAGAAAGATCGGAGAACCTATGCACAGGAACGCAACATGTACCATGAATTTTCGTAAAATATATTCTTATTTATAATAAAAACTCCATTGTAAGGCATTATGTTTCATTTAATAAAAAAGGTTTAAAAATTGGTAATTCTATAATCTGCTCAGAAAAATTCGTAATAATTCGAATTCGAGACGTAAGACGTGCAAGCGGAGCCAGGGAGAGAAAAGAAAGGTTCACAGGGTTAAGAACCATTAATTTATGTTCGGACAAACCGAGCCTTATCATTTAAATTCTACGAACTCTAGTCTTGGAAATTTCTATACCTTTCTTGTTTAGTCAATCGTTCAAAACACGAATCAATAAAGATAGAATCGCGAAACTTCTAGCTATTTTCCTTAGTATTCATTTCTACAGGTCATTTAAATTTGAAATTAAATTCGATAATATAATAAATAAATAGATCCAAAAATAAAGATAAATTTCAATTTAAATTATCATTCAGTAATTCCGGACCGATTGTAAAAGATATTAAATCGCGCCGGGCGAGCGATCTCAGACCGGTTCGTTATCAGTAGGCAGGCCCGCGACGGCCCGGCGAGCGCGGCGAGCGCCGGCGCCACCTGTAGGAGCGGAGGTGAAGGAGGGGGCCATTGCCGGTGCAACGTATCCGAAGATAGAGGGCGCTGCGCCGTTTTACCACAATCTACTTCCCGCGAATTGAGTACGGATTCGAATTCACGAAACGCTCTCCATAATTAAATAAATTTTGTAATCTGCAAAAGCCAGCATAGGAAATTTCAGTCCATAATTAATAGCCCATAATCAAATAATTCGAGTATATTTTCCAATCCATAGCAAATATACCCCATCCAACTTGATCGCCCGTCTGCCTCACAGACGATCCCGACTTCCGAGGACGCCACTAATAAGGCGGGATAAAAACCACCCCTGAGGATCACATATTCCGACTTGAGCTAGTGAGGCCCCGTCAGTGACGTTCCTCCTCCCATAATCTAGACCAACCGCTAGGCGAAGGCGTGCGTCTAGCTTTTTGTGCGTGAACCCCATCCCTAGAATTATCACGGATTGGCGCCCTGGAACTTGACAGTTTCCTAAAATTTAGATATTATCCGTGACATAATGGCATTTATCCGGTCTTCATACAATACTATGTAACCATTATAAACGGGGCACGTAGCAAGCTTGGGCCGAATTCGATTCGATCGATTCGATCGATAACATTCGATTATTAGTGCCATCTATGGCATTTTTTATATATGTTTGAATACCATCAATAGACGGCATTTTATCTAGATAGGCTACTAAATCTATCTGAACAATAAAGTGAATTACTACGTATTGAAAAGCCTGTATATCAAATAAAAAAAATACTAATATGAATAATATTGAAATAATATGTCATCATTTTAAACCTTATTTTATCCTAAAGCGCCATCTACAGTATTATCTATTATATTATATCACAAAAGTTTCCAAATTTAAAATAATAATCTATTTTATGAGCAAAAGCGCCATCTACATTCTACGTTTTGCAGTAAAATACTGGTTTCCTTATCGTAGAACCTTGGGTAATCTATTACGCCTTATAGTATTCAGTATTTTAGTATTCAGTATTCAATTCATTCATTCGGAATATACAATAAAAGCATGAATTATGAATTAAAGCTAATTATCGCATATTAGAATTCGTCAGTTTAAATGTAGGTATAAAACGATTAAAGCATAAATATTAATTCGACAATAGTGTTGACTAAAGTCGGATTTACACGGCAGACAAATAAAATAAAATAAAAAAATAGAGCCGCATCCATGTACATGAGTATAAATATAAAATATATAATTATTATAAGAATATTAATAGTCATCAAGCACTTCATACAAAAAATAATCACACAATAGGAAGTATCAAAACAAAATTGGAAAAAACAACGTATATAATATAATCAATGACCTATTTCTAAAACTAGCAAGCAGAGAGGCAAGAAGCCCCCTTTGCTTGCCAGTGAACTCGCTATTTTAGGCTTGCCTCTAATCGGGAGCAGTGGAGTAACTGGATCTGCTGATTGTTTATCTCCCAAAATCCTTGTGCAGAAAGGCCATATATAGAACAAAGGATATCATAATTATAAAAGTTATAAATTTTTAACCTTAGAGCCGATTTTCTTCAGACACCAAAACCTAAGTCAAACAATATTATAGCTAACTTTTAACTCAGTTTTTGATTGAGAATAATCTAGGGGAGAACAGGTAGGCTTCGTACACAGGAAGCATTCATACAGTGGAGAAATCTACGCTATCAAATACATTGACATGTTCGCGTTTGTGTGCGTGAATCGAGCTCGTATGAGCGCGAGTCACACACCCAAACGCGAACACGTTTCAGCTTTCTCACTGTCCGAATGCTCCTCCTGTACGAAGCCTACATACTCTTCCCTAGTTATCATCCAAAAAATCCCGATACCCAAAAACACATTTATCAAAAAATAAGTGAAATTAAAAAAAAACAATTTGACACAACCCCTCAAAATATTTATCAAGCAGTTGCTTACGTCCAGTATTAAAAAAAACATAATCACAAAATAACTTCAATCTTGAGTTCAATCATAATTAGAATAATCATCGTATCGGCAGTTGTCATAAATCAATATGTAGTGGCCGGTTAGTAAAAATATATTTTATTGAACACACATAACCCGCATAATCCCACATAAACTAAGAATGTTTTAATTTTTTCTTCTCCAACTTCCCGCAACATTTCTTCACTATTTTAAGAACTATAGTCAGAAAAACGATTACGGCAGTAGCTAACAAACCGAATATATCTAACATGTAGTACTCGTGAAGTGGAACATCCATAATCGGCGATCTGAGATGCTTGGCTCCTTTGTGTCTTAGGACATATTCTGTCCACCAAACTGCTCTCTCTCGAGAAGTCATTGGTTCGTCATTTATGATGCCTTTCAGCCTCATTGCATTTTCTTTGTACCTATGTATATAAAAAAAAATGTATTTAAATCGACACGTAGATAAACTGAGCAAAACGCTGCATATTACCCCAATGTGGCCTACTCGCTAGATCTCGGGAAATACGTAATGTATCCCTAAGGTGGTACTGTCAGTACGTTGGTGATGATAACTCTATATGACTGACCAAAATCAGGGCTTGAATCGCGTCATTTATGACACCACGGCTACAGTCTTTTTCCATATTATTAGACCCATAATGCATTTAAGTACTGATTTACTATTTTCGATATCCTTACATTTTTAAATAATATGTTTTTTTTTGTTTACAATTATTCAATGAACTAAAACTGACATCAACTATATTTATATTAAACGGACGTTATCGAATGAAACACCAGAATTTACTCGACAGTATTCATGTTGGGTTTCCAGAATTGAATGATTATTTTATAAATATAAAACTCGACAATTTCAGCGCGTTGAATTGGCGTGTACTGCTGCATAACGATGTGTCACATTGACTGAAGTTTTACGTAAACGTCAGATAAAGAAGATCTGACAACTAGTATCAAAGTTATGGTCTTGCCCGATGGTCGCATTATTCGTGCCTCACACTGTATGTCTTCGTGATAATCCCGAGGTTCATTTCGGCGCAACTACGGCCCCATATTCAATAGACGCCAATCGGATGTTTTTTTATTTAAAAGAGTATTTGGAGGCTAGGCGTAACTTCTACTAATACACCTAGTTTGGAAGCGCTTATGATAATGGCAGCGAATCTCGCAGCCCACACCCGTGCAGCATGTGATTCGTTCATCTGCAGCCTCAAGGCCATATTGAAAAAAAAAACGGTTGTGGCACCCAAGACTTTCCAGTCAAGTCAGTTACTTAAGTAGTAAGTAAGCCAGGCACTTAAGTAATCTGAATATTAATTTCATAAATCCTACCCCCCCCAACCTCGCTCCACCCTTTAACCCCCCCCCCCCCGATGATGACGATGAAATCGAAATCAAAATCGAAAAGGAAATCTAAATCGATATAAAAATCGAAATATAAACTGAAACCAAAACCGAAATCAAAAACGAAATCGAAAATCGTATACAAAATTTCGGGTCTCTGCTGTTGACCGTTGAGGAGTTGCCTCATTGGGAGCCAACCCAGGGTATATCAGCCATGTCATGGTGGAACTTGGAAGGGGCTATCATAATTGAATGCGTATACAAAATTTAGGGTCTCTGCTGTTGACCGTTGAGGAGTTCCCTTGTCGGCAGGCAACCCAGGGTGGACGTATTTCAACCACAATTTTTCAGCTCATGCCATGACCAAGTGATGCCTGCATGCCAAATTTCAGCTCAATCGGATGAAGCGTTTCGGCGCTATCGTTGGAGAATACACACAGCCAGACACACAGAAGCGCGTCCACAATACTTTCATTAAACAGGAAAGTAAACGTAACAAGTTCAGTCAGTTCAGTTTTCCTAAATAAATATTATAAATTTTGCCCGTCGCATCCTGTATATTAGAATGGTTTAACGGAATTATGTTTAACATAAACTTTATAAGTGAATCCGCCGAGTTCGATGTAAAAAAATGAGAAAGGACAATGGGCGTTTTTGTATGGAAGGTGAACCAAAACTGAAACAAATAGAGACATGTAATATTTAATTGTGCTTATGTATAGAAGTAATATTATAAAACTTCTACTCATCAGTCCATGGCGTATTGGAGTTATACACATTCAAAGTTTTGTTTATTTGGATGATTTCGTAACTTTTAATAGTTTATAAATCTTAAAAACGGGTTTGTTATATAGAAATAACAATATTTGTAGAGTTTTCAGTACCTTATCTCCACCACACTCTCTCGAATAAATACTAAACCATGGGCTTTTTAAATAAAAAAACGAAATATTTTTTTTTATATAATAATTTTTTGCTGTGTATATCTAGGCAGTTTGTGGATCCTCATAAGTATACTAACTGTGCCCGCGGCTCCACCCGCGAAAAACAAGAATTTACGCCCGTGGTTTTATAATTACCCTGCGCCTATAATTACCCTCAAAATTCACGAAACCCTAAAAAAGTAGCCTATGCTAAATTTTAATATAAAACTGTCTCCTTGCCCAGTGTTCCAGCTATCTCTATTTCATAAACTATAGGTATTTTTATATAATAATATAAATTGTACCCAGCGTGTAATAACTAAGTACTTATATAATTTAATGTTATTCTGGCTGTGTATAAACGTATTAAAATAAAATATCAATTCATTAAGAGGCCGTGTACGAAATCGATGTGAGCCGTGATACCTCTATAATCAATGGTATAATATAACTATAGGTAGGTAGGATTTTCGGAGCCAAAGAGATACGTCCACCCTTTGGAAGCGCTCGGCGGGGACTAGCTGACTTGAGGCGTGAATCGTATCATAGGCGAGTATCATAACGCGAGAATTAGATTGTTTTAAAAGACTTTATTGCCAATTTTAATTAATATTTTGCATTTTTTTTGAGGAAATGGATTGATATTGAACTAAAGTATATTTCTGTTGTTTTTATTTTATGAACGAGAGTTCTAAAAGGCCAAAATCAAAAGCATTTCTTCGCCCATTTTCTAAAAAAATTGACAAAGTTAAATATTTTTTTTCAACAATTTTATATAAAAGTAGTAAAAAGTGATTCACTTATTATATAGAGGACTTTCACAACAATACATTGTATTTTTTTTATACCGTTTAGATGTCAAAACGATTTGTAAATATGTTATATTCTAAACCTCTTACAGCAAAAAATCACAAACAGTCGCCGGTTTAAGGTCAATTAATCAAAATTCTATAATAATTTTCAAAAAAGTAGCTCACTTATTAGACAATAATATAAATGATATTTTATGTTGTGCAATAAAACTTATAGAAATACAGTATTTTAACCTTAAATTCACGTCTGCAAAATTACGTACATTCACGAAATGCGCAAAATTTCGTGTACGGCCTCTTAAGTCAGCGTATTAGTTATGCACATCTAAAGTTTTGTATATTTGGGTCCATTGTAAATTTTATTAGGTTATGAATTTTACGTGTATTTAAAGCCTTTTATGCTCATTTTCATCCCTACATTTTCTTGTGGTTTATTAACCATAGATGTCGGAGTAAAAAACTATATTTAAAAAAAAAATGCTAATATAAATCGAAAGACGTGTAGCTTAACCATTAAAATTCATTTAATGGTCCCTTTTTTTGTGATAAAAAGAGAAAATATTCTTATTCCTAATATATTTTGTTATATTCTTATTAATATTTTTTATTATGTACTGGAAATAATTTAACTAACTGAATTATTTAAACAAAACGTATTTAAAGTTTGCATATCTCAAATTTAAAAAAAAAATGTTTATTTCAAGATGCTATAACTTCGTTCAGCCACTGATTACAGCTTAGCCGCTATATAATCAAATGTCACATATTTAGTAATCTTTCGTTTGCATGACTTAAAGTGTCACAACCTGGGTACGAAACCGCCTATTGTCTTTCCTTTTATAATAAAACATTTTTTTACCAAATTAAGTTATATGAGCAGATTCAACCTAAAATAAAATATAACCATTCAGAAATCAACTTACTTAGGATTACCGATAACTTCATTAACCGCTTCTTTGAACGATTCTTTGGAGATAGATTTAAAATCTAACACATAACCCATCCCTAGAAATTCCATCATTTTCGCATTTTTGTCTTGATCTCCGATAAATGGAATCGCTATGGTTGGTACTCCATTGTGTACTGCTTCTTCCATTGATTGCTGGCCGCCTTGAGTAACAAAAACTTTTATATTTTTGTGACCTGAAAATTTAAAAAAATCAAAACCGATTGTCAAAGGAACTAAAGATGGACAATCTCACCTAGTAATTCGTACTGCGGTAGCCATTTGGAAATCCGAACATTGTCGGGTTTATCCACGAGGTCGTCAGCTTCGAATTTCCAAAGAACATCGTATTTTAGTTCTCGAAACGCTTCCATCAGTTGCTTCAACAGAGGATTAGGTAATTGTATAGATTTAACATTAGATCCTAAGCTGAAATATACAATGCCTCGTTTTGATTTGTCCAAATAGTTTAGTAAATCCTGAAAGCAAAATAAAATTGGGCAATTATTAAGAAGGGGTACTAATATTATTAATAACATTGCATTATCAAAGCAAAGTATAATTACAATTGTGTTAACAACAATTGTTATACGAAGAGTTAGATACATATCTATATATTCATGTGTGTGCAGAATTTCCATCTTAGGTTTTTTTTTAAACATATATGAGTGTTTAATTATATACATGTAAATATATTTATTACATCATTAAAACTTTTAAAAAAATGTTTTTTCTAAAGAACTCGGAAAATATAAACCGAATTGCCTATTATCCATTCCCCAATTTTACTAAAAAGCTAGTCTTTTGCGTGTCACTGGGCCTTAATTGTGAACGGTAACTTCATAGTCGAGCTAAATGAAAATTGAAATATTCATAAAATTGGCATACTTTAGAATTATAATTTCATTATATTATTTATCAATCAGGTACTTACAGAAACGTGAATTTACAGACACGCAATCGATGTATATGTTATTTATATATTTATTTATAATTTATTAGTGTAAAATTACCTGAGGAATTGCTTTCTTTTCCTGTAGATGCATACCTCCAAGGAAAATATACGCGGGAGTTACAGGTCTTATTCCGCATAACACTCTGTACATGTTACCAAATAACATATCAATATCCTGTGCTATATCAGCAATTTTTCGCATGTTTGGTCTAAAATGTTTAGCAATGAGGTCATCGTATTGCTTAAATCCTCCTCTATGAATATAGTGAACAAGTAGGTAGTTGTAGATGCTTTCCATTCGTTCCCAAATAGTTTTAGGTTTAACGTGGTTGTTTAGAATGTCTGGATATATGATGGGATGTGTAGGACTTCCAACGTCTTCAAAATGGTTTACAGTCCCGGGCATTGAGCTGACTCCGATTATAGGAGTATTGAACCACTCGGCAAAAGCCAGCGCTGCAGGAAAGAAGATTTCATAAATCACCAAATCGAAATGCTGTTCCTTGTCTTTAAGAAGTTGAGCGACTTGCGGCTGTTGCATAACTTTGTCAAAGATCTTCGCCGATGTGCCTTGATATATCGAATAGAACTCCAGAGAATGGGATCCTGCTTTATCCCGTATTTCAACCATGTTTATATCCTGGTTAAAAATTTCATAAGAGACATCGTGGGTGTCGATTTCTGTGAGGTTTCCGAACCTGGGATCTTTGTATTTCACGGGATCGGGAGTGATAACAACTATCTCGTGACCTCTAAGCGTGAGATCGTGCACTATTGGACGAAAGACCACTTGGTGACTTATTGACGGACATAAGAACACACATAGTATACGAGCACTTTCACATGAATTTATTATAAATAACAACCACAGGAATAATACACGCATTTTGAACGCTTATATTGACATGGTTATGATCCAACTTTCCAATATAGACTGGTTATTACATCGATATCGATCGGTAATTAAATAGATACAATATTTATAAGTGTGATGAAGTACGCGTAGAACTGTTAACTGTATAATATAACATTAATTTAAATCTCGCAAGCGCCTGTTTTTGCGCCCAAATGTAACACTGTCATTGACGATAACCTTCATATTAGTAATATCTATTAATAGCAATATTGATTTACGTACCTAATTTTATTTGTATGAGCTGTGCGTTGCATAATGGAAGCAAACATGAATATTATTTCCGGGCAAATTTCTTAATGTAATTCGAATGGACGTGTATGTTATTGTTATTATTAAATACATACTTATAAAAATTATATCATTGATATTTTTTCATTGTATGGAAATAAAATAATTTTAACATATTATATAAAATTATATTAGGGCATACGCAAGGACATAATTATTTTGAACTTATGTTGTTAGGGAAGTCTTAGATAAAATATTCTGTGTCTATTAAGTTTTGTTATAATATGTATTTAACAAGTAGACTAAAAGGAGACTAAGTAGTAAAGAGCTGCTATCGAAGTCAATAAATTCGAAAGAAAAAGTCACGAGTGAGATTTTATATTTATAAATTATAATTATATTTATAAGAATAATTATAAATTTCCATTAAGAAATCAATATCGTTGAGTCGAGGTGTGAACATTTCAAATCCCAGGTATGTGCACGATTTTCCCCGAGATATGACCAAAGACCGCAAATTCTTCATATACATATATATATATATATATATATATATATATATATGTATATATATATATATATATATATATATATATATATATATATATATATATATATATATATATATATATATATATATATATATATATATATATATATATATATATATATATATATATATATATATATATATATATATATACACATACATAAACTATTATTTGATACATACTTAAAATTAAACTAATACCTTACCTGCGAATACGCAGAAGCCCTTTTGAACTTAGTGTTTTTTACACATTTTAAATTCCAGTACAAGTAGGTACAAGTATATTTGTACAAATGAAATTTTTGTATGGTTTGAAAAAAAAATAAGTTGTTTCATCCTTTTCATCAACTGTCACCAAACCTACCTTTTTTCCTCCAAATTCTTACTACAATCCCCTTTTCATGGATGTTTAGTTAATCGCCGATATATGTATCTTTTTTTTCATTTAATTACTATATATTGTTATTTCTAATCATCCGAATACAAAATTGGACTAAAATAAAAATATAAAAGCAATGTTTATGACCCCGATGAATTTAAAGCCATGGTATTATTTATCAATTACAGTGGTTTCGTAATTAGTACTTTTATTCCAGGTAAAAGCTATGTAAATTGACAGTATCGGAATTCTCTCTATTATAAAAATCTATCACCAGTTGTAAGTTTGTGCATGTGTGATTCATCCCTCGTAGTGTTTATTTCGAGTCATTGTTGACAGAGTATTTCAGGAATCCCGCCCTACGGCTCGCTAACAGTTCTCTACTGATCCCAAACCGTGGTCCTTTCCATCTCCCTTCGCGTTAACCCCCCCCCCCCCCCCCCCCCCCCCCCCGCCCTTCCCCATCACCCATACCCCTTCGACCGTGGGTTCAGTATTTACACATCAAATCAGTTGCCGCTTTGTTGTCGATTGCATAGCTAACATCTCAGACGATTTTCTTAGGGTTTGATAAAATGGTTCAAGCGAAGGCAGCATGTCAAGAAGATTTAATAGAATTTATATTTTACTTTTGCAGCTTGGGCCGAATTCGATTCGATCGATTCGATCGATAACATTCGATTATTAGTACCATCTATGGCATTTTTTATATATGTTTGAATACCATCAATAGACGGCATTTTATCTAGATAGGCTAATACATCTATTTGAACAATAAAGTTAATTACTACGTATTGAAAATCCTGTATACCAAATTAAAAAAATACAAATATGAATAATATTGAAATAATATGTTATCATTTTAAACCGTATAGACGTTCCTAAAGCTCCATCTACAGTATTATCTATTATATTATATCACAAAAGTTTCCAAATTTAAAATAATAATCTATTTTATGAGCAAAAGCGCCATCTACATTCTACGTTTCGCAGTAAAATACTGGTTTCCTTATCGTAGTAAGACCTTGGGCAATCTATTACGCCTTATAGTATTCAGTATTTCAGTATTCAGTATTCAATTTATTCATTCAGAATATATAATAAAAGCATGAATTATGAATTAAAGCTAATTATCGCATATTAGAATTCGTCAGTTTAAATGTAGGTATAAAACGATTAAAACATAAATATTAATGCGACAATAGTGTTGACTAAAGTCGGCTTTACACGGCAGACAAATAAAATAAAATAAAAAAAATAGAGCTGAATCCATGTACATGAGTATACATATAAAATAGATAATTATTATAAGAATATTAAGAGTCATCAAACACTTTATACAAAAACTAATCACACAATAGGAAGTATCAAAACAAAATTGGAAAAAACAATGTATATAATATAATCAATGACCTTAACAAAGTATTTCTAAAACTAGCAAGCAGAGAGGCAAGAAGCCCCCTTTGCTTGCCAGTGAACTCGCTATTTCAGGCTTGCCTCTAATAGTGAGCAGTAGAGTAACTGGATCTGCTGATTGTTTATCTCCCAAAATCCTTGTGCAGAAAGGCCATATATAGAACAAAGGATATCATAATTATAAAAGTTATAAATTTTTAACCTTAGAGCCGATTTTCTTCAGACACCAAAACCTAAGTCAAACAATATTATAGTTAACTTTTAACTCAGTTTTTGATTGAGAATAATCTAGGGGAGACCAGGTAGGCTTCGTACACAGGAAGCATTCATACAGTGGAGAAATCTACGCTATCCAATACATTGACATGTTCGCGTTTGTGTGCGTGAATCGCGCTCGTATGAGCGCGAGTCACACACCCAAACGCGAACACGTTTCAGCTTTCTCACTGTCCGAATGCACCTCGTGTATGAAGCCTACATACTCTTCCCTAGTTATCGTAGACTTTAACAACCAAAAAATCCCGAGACCCAAAAACACATTTATCAAAAAATAAGTGAAATTAAAAAGAAAACAATTTGACACAACCCCATGAAATATTTATCAAGCAGTTGCTTACATCCAGTATTAAAAAAAACATAATCACAAAATAACTTCAATCTTGAGTTCATTCATAATTAGAATAATCATCGTATCGGCAGTTGTCATATGGAGTAGGCAGATAAAATCAATATGTAGTGGCCGGTTAGTAAAAATATATTTTATTGAACACACATAACCCGCATAATCCCACATAAACTAAGAATGTTTTAATTTTTTCTTCTCCAACTTCCCGCAACATTTCTTCACTATTTTAAGAACTATAGTCAGAAAAACGATTACGGCAGTAGCTAACAAACCGAATATATCTAACATGTAGTACTCGTGAAGTGGAACATCCATAATCGGCGATCTGAGATGCTTGGCTCCTTTGTGTCTTAGGACATATTCTGTCCACCAAACTGCTCTCTCTCGAGAAGTCATTGGTTCGTCATTTATGATGCCTTTCAGCCTCATTGCATTTTCTTTGTACCTATGTATATAAAAAAAATGTATTTAAATCGACACGTAGATAAACTGAGCAAAACGCTGCATATTACCCCAATGTGGCCTACTCGCTAGATCTCGGGAAATACGTAATGTATCCCTAAGGTGGTACTGTCAGTACGTTGGTGATGATAACTCTATATGACTGACCAAAATCAGGGCTTGAATCGCGTCATTTATGACACCACGGCTACAGTCTTTTTCCATATTATTAGACCCATAATGCATTTAAGTACTGATTTACTATTTTCGATATCCTTACATTTTTAAATAATATGTTTTTTTTTGTTTACAATTATTCAATGAACTAAAACTGACATCAACTATATTTATATTAAACGGACGTTATCGAATGAAACACCAGAATTTACTCGACAGTATTCATGTTGGGTTTCCAGAATTGAATGATTATTTTATAAATATAAAACTCGACAATTTCAGCGCGTTGAATTGGCGTGTACTGCTGCATAACGATGTGTCACATTGACTGAAGTTTTACGTAAACGTCAGATAAAGAAGATCTGACAACTAGTATCAAAGTTATGGTCTTGCCCGATGGTCGCATTATTCGTGCCTCACACTGTATGTCTTCGTGATAATCCCGAGGTTCATTTCGGCGCAACTACGGCCCCATATTCAATAGACGCCAATCGGATGTTTTTTTATTTAAAAGAGTATTTTGGAGGCTAGGCGTAACTTCTACTAAATACACCTAGTTTGGAAGCGCTTATGATAATGGCAGCGAATCTCGCAGCCCACACCCGTGCAGCATGTGATTCGTTCATCTGCAGCCTCAAGGCCATATTGAAAAAAAAACGGTTGTGGCACCCAAGACTTTCCAGTCAAGTCAGTTACTTAAGTAGTAAGTAAGCCAGGCACTTAAGTAATCTGAATATTAATTTCATAAATCCTACCCCCCCCAACCTCGCTCCACCCTTTAACCCCCCCCCCCCCCGATGATGACGATGAAATCGAAATCAAAATCGAAAAGGAAATCTAAATCGATATAAAAATCGAAATATAAACTGAAACCAAAACCGAAATCAAAAACGAAATCGAAAATCGTATACAAAATTTCGGGTCTCTGCTGTTGACCGTTGAGGAGTTGCCTCATTGGGAGCCAACCCAGGGTATATCAGCCATGTCATGGTGGAACTTGGAAGGGGCTATCATAATTGAATGCGTATACAAAATTTAGGGTCTCTGCTGTTGACCGTTGAGGAGTTCCCTTGTCGGCAGGCAACCCAGGGTGGACGTATTTCAACCACAATTTTTCAGCTCATGCCATGACCAAGTGATGCCTGCATGCCAAATTTCAGCTCAATCGGATGAAGCGTTTCGGCGCTATCGTTGGAGAATACACACAGCCAGACACACAGAAGCGCGTCCACAATACTTTCATTAAACAGGAAAGTAAACGTAACAAGTTCAGTCAGTTCAGTTTTCCTAAATAAATATTATAAATTTTGCCCGTCGCATCCTGTATATTAGAATGGTTTAACGGAATTATGTTTAACATAAACTTTATAAGTGAATCCGCCGAGTTCGATGTAAAAAAATGAGAAAGGACAATGGGCGTTTTTGTATGGAAGGTGAACCAAAACTGAAACAAATAGAGACATGTAATATTTAATTGTGCTTATGTATAGAAGTAATATTATAAAACTTCTACTCATCAGTCCATGGCGTATTGGAGTTATACACATTCAAAGTTTTGTTTATTTGGATGATTTCGTAACTTTTAATAGTTTATAAATCTTAAAAACGGGTTTGTTATATAGAAATAACAATATTTGTAGAGTTTTCAGTACCTTATCTCCACCACACTCTCTCGAATAAATACTAAACCATGGGCTTTTTAAATAAAAAAACGAAATATTTTTTTTTATATAATAATTTTTTGCTGTGTATATCTAGGCAGTTTGTGGATCCTCATAAGTATACTAACTGTGCCCGCGGCTCCACCCGCGAAAAACAAGAATTTACGCCCGTGGTTTTATAATTACCCTGCGCCTATAATTACCCTCAAAATTCACGAAACCCTAAAAAAGTAGCCTATGCTAAATTTTAATATAAAACTGTCTCCTTGCCCAGTGTTCCAGCTATCTCTATTTCATAAACTATAGGTATTTTTATATAATAATATAAATTGTACCCAGCGTGTAATAACTAAGTACTTATATAATTTAATGTTATTCTGGCTGTGTATAAACGTATTAAAATAAAATATCAATTCATTAAGAGGCCGTGTACGAAATCGATGTGAGCCGTGATACCTCTATAATCAATGGTATAATATAACTATAGGTAGGTAGGATTTTCGGAGCCAAAGAGATACGTCCACCCTTTGGAAGCGCTCGGCGGGGACTAGCTGACTTGAGGCGTGAATCGTATCATAGGCGAGTATCATAACGCGAGAATTAGATTGTTTTAAAAGACTTTATTGCCAATTTTAATTAATATTTTGCATTTTTTTTGAGGAAATGGATTGATATTGAACTAAAGTATATTTCTGTTGTTTTTATTTTATGAACGAGAGTTCTAAAAGGCCAAAATCAAAAGCATTTCTTCGCCCATTTTCTAAAAAAATTGACAAAGTTAAATATTTTTTTTCAACAATTTTATATAAAAGTAGTAAAAAGTGATTCACTTATTATATAGAGGACTTTCACAACAATACATTGTATTTTTTTTATACCGTTTAGATGTCAAAACGATTTGTAAATATGTTATATTCTAAACCTCTTACAGCAAAAAATCACAAACAGTCGCCGGTTTAAGGTCAATTAATCAAAATTCTATAATAATTTTCAAAAAAGTAGCTCACTTATTAGACAATAATATAAATGATATTTTATGTTGTGCAATAAAACTTATAGAAATACAGTATTTTAACCTTAAATTCACGTCTGCAAAATTACGTACATTCACGAAATGCGCAAAATTTCGTGTACGGCCTCTTAAGTCAGCGTATTAGTTATGCACATCTAAAGTTTTGTATATTTGGGTCCATTGTAAATTTTATTAGGTTATGAATTTTACGTGTATTTAAAGCCTTTTATGCTCATTTTCATCCCTACATTTTCTTGTGGTTTATTAACCATAGATGTCGGAGTAAAAAACTATATTTAAAAAAAAAATGCTAATATAAATCGAAAGACGTGTAGCTTAACCATTAAAATTCATTTAATGGTCCCTTTTTTTGTGATAAAAAGAGAAAATATTCTTATTCCTAATATATTTTGTTATATTCTTATTAATATTTTTTATTATGTACTGGAAATAATTTAACTAACTGAATTATTTAAACAAAACGTATTTAAAGTTTGCATATCTCAAATTTAAAAAAAAAATGTTTATTTCAAGATGCTATAACTTCGTTCAGCCACTGATTACAGCTTAGCCGCTATATAATCAAATGTCACATATTTAGTAATCTTTCGTTTGCATGACTTAAAGTGTCACAACCTGGGTACGAAACCGCCTATTGTCTTTCCTTTTATAATAAAACATTTTTTTACCAAATTAAGTTATATGAGCAGATTCAACCTAAAATAAAATATAACCATTCAGAAATCAACTTACTTAGGATTACCGATAACTTCATTAACCGCTTCTTTGAACGATTCTTTGGAGATAGATTTAAAATCTAACACATAACCCATCCCTAGAAATTCCATCATTTTCGCATTTTTGTCTTGATCTCCGATAAATGGAATCGCTATGGTTGGTACTCCATTGTGTACTGCTTCTTCCATTGATTGCTGGCCGCCTTGAGTAACAAAAACTTTTATATTTTTGTGACCTGAAAATTTAAAAAAATCAAAACCGATTGTCAAAGGAACTAAAGATGGACAATCTCACCTAGTAATTCGTACTGCGGTAGCCATTTGGAAATCCGAACATTGTCGGGTTTATCCACGAGGTCGTCAGCTTCGAATTTCCAAAGAACATCGTATTTTAGTTCTCGAAACGCTTCCATCAGTTGCTTCAACAGAGGATTAGGTAATTGTATAGATTTAACATTAGATCCTAAGCTGAAATATACAATGCCTCGTTTTGATTTGTCCAAATAGTTTAGTAAATCCTGAAAGCAAAATAAAATTGGGCAATTATTAAGAAGGGGTACTAATATTATTAATAACATTGCATTATCAAAGCAAAGTATAATTACAATTGTGTTAACAACAATTGTTATACGAAGAGTTAGATACATATCTATATATTCATGTGTGTGCAGAATTTCCATCTTAGGTTTTTTTTTAAACATATATGAGTGTTTAATTATATACATGTAAATATATTTATTACATCATTAAAACTTTTAAAAAAATGTTTTTTCTAAAGAACTCGGAAAATATAAACCGAATTGCCTATTATCCATTCCCCAATTTTACTAAAAAGCTAGTCTTTTGCGTGTCACTGGGCCTTAATTGTGAACGGTAACTTCATAGTCGAGCTAAATGAAAATTGAAATATTCATAAAATTGGCATACTTTAGAATTATAATTTCATTATATTATTTATCAATCAGGTACTTACAGAAACGTGAATTTACAGACACGCAATCGATGTATATGTTATTTATATATTTATTTATAATTTATTAGTGTAAAATTACCTGAGGAATTGCTTTCTTTTCCTGTAGATGCATACCTCCAAGGAAAATATACGCGGGAGTTACAGGTCTTATTCCGCATAACACTCTGTACATGTTACCAAATAACATATCAATATCCTGTGCTATATCAGCAATTTTTCGCATGTTTGGTCTAAAATGTTTAGCAATGAGGTCATCGTATTGCTTAAATCCTCCTCTATGAATATAGTGAACAAGTAGGTAGTTGTAGATGCTTTCCATTCGTTCCCAAATAGTTTTAGGTTTAACGTGGTTGTTTAGAATGTCTGGATATATGATGGGATGTGTAGGACTTCCAACGTCTTCAAAATGGTTTACAGTCCCGGGCATTGAGCTGACTCCGATTATAGGAGTATTGAACCACTCGGCAAAAGCCAGCGCTGCAGGAAAGAAGATTTCATAAATCACCAAATCGAAATGCTGTTCCTTGTCTTTAAGAAGTTGAGCGACTTGCGGCTGTTGCATAACTTTGTCAAAGATCTTCGCCGATGTGCCTTGATATATCGAATAGAACTCCAGAGAATGGGATCCTGCTTTATCCCGTATTTCAACCATGTTTATATCCTGGTTAAAAATTTCATAAGAGACATCGTGGGTGTCGATTTCTGTGAGGTTTCCGAACCTGGGATCTTTGTATTTCACGGGATCGGGAGTGATAACAACTATCTCGTGACCTCTAAGCGTGAGATCGTGCACTATTGGACGAAAGACCACTTGGTGACTTATTGACGGACATAAGAACACACATAGTATACGAGCACTTTCACATGAATTTATTATAAATAACAACCACAGGAATAATACACGCATTTTGAACGCTTATATTGACATGGTTATGATCCAACTTTCCAATATAGACTGGTTATTACATCGATATCGATCGGTAATTAAATAGATACAATATTTATAAGTGTGATGAAGTACGCGTAGAACTGTTAACTGTATAATATAACATTAATTTAAATCTCGCAAGCGCCTGTTTTTGCGCCCAAATGTAACACTGTCATTGACGATAACCTTCATATTAGTAATATCTATTAATAGCAATATTGATTTACGTACCTAATTTTATTTGTATGAGCTGTGCGTTGCATAATGGAAGCAAACATGAATATTATTTCCGGGCAAATTTCTTAATGTAATTCGAATGGACGTGTATGTTATTGTTATTATTAAATACATACTTATAAAAATTATATCATTGATATTTTTTCATTGTATGGAAATAAAATAATTTTAACATATTATATAAAATTATATTAGGGCATACGCAAGGACATAATTATTTTGAACTTATGTTGTTAGGGAAGTCTTAGATAAAATATTCTGTGTCTATTAAGTTTTGTTATAATATGTATTTAACAAGTAAATTTCTATAATGGTGTTTATATTATCTACCTAATTTGGTGGTGAACGGTTTCGTGCAGCTTGGTCCCGAAGATCCATTTTGTTCTCGGATCGGCTCAACTCACGATTCAGCTCCTATTCAGAAGCCTCCTCGAGGGGAAGGCTACCCCGGGTGAGACACACGTGTCTCAAGCCTCAGAGATGGTAGATATGTGTCTCTCTCGGCGGGATCGCATCCCGGCGCCACTGGACGGTTTGCGCACCGGTCGGCGATACCATTCGGCTGTGCATTCTGACTAATTTCTGAAGGGGTCCGGAGACTATGGACATATACTGTTTCCTAAGCAGCGGGGGTGGATGTTGACCTGTTGTCATGCCACTCTTGAAATGACCTTGGGCCACTTGACCCCGTGTGGCGCTACGGGCGAAGAAAGCCCAGGTCCGCGATAAACTCAAACTGAATTACCGCTGTAATACAACAGGTAGATGTTGCGCAAGCGACTTCGGACCCGTTACCAGTAGGGAGGACGGAGGGATCCTGAAGGTAAATTCCAGACGGAGATATCCTGCCAAAACTGGTAGTTAGGGGGTGAGGCTGCCCGCTGGGTACCTTTCCCGGTGCCTCGCCGTAAGGCGTTGTACTCTAACGGGTTGCTGGTGAACTAGACAGTAGATTGTCTAGTCCTCAAGTCTTCTACGCTCATCCCACGGCTTAAAGAACGATCTATATTGTTATACCAGTCTGGGGTGACGCGTACGCCCGTTGTAGTCGACACCACCATCCTGTCTACCTAATTTATTACGCAAATAGGTATTCCTCCTCTTTAACTCACATAATTACATTTTTGTTATTTTTTTCTTATTTTATCGTGCATATTACACTGGCAATTTATTTAATTGTTCTGTGTGATTATAATGATTTATAAACTATTATTATCGATTAGTGGTTGGCAAAAAATTGACAAAATATGTAATTATTAGGGCCAGCTATCTTAGTTTATCTTTTAGGTGTATGCATTTAATAAACAAGGAATAAATTTAGGATCTTGTTTGATGATATATTTTTTTTGCCAGCTATCTCAGTTTATCTTTTAAGTATATGTATTTAATAATCAAGGAAGGAACAAATAATAAAATAAACTAACCATGATATAAATTTAGGATCTTCTTTGATGATCATTTTATTTACTTTTGTAATCATTCCATCAACATATTAAAAAATATGTAATAATGAAGCGTTTGCCAGGTGAAAAATCTGATATGTAATCTCTGATTTATCGGCACTTAGCAACAAGAAATATTTGCACTGGTAGCTAGTATTACTCAATAAGAGCTCACCTTCAGATATGGTTTCGCTGACGCGATTTTGTCCTCTATATTCTAAAAGTGGTACATTATACTAGAACTCCCTAGAAGTTTGTAAGCCACTACTAGGATTAGCCAATAATAACCACAGTACTATCATGGCGATTAGGCCAGGTATAGTATTGGTCGGTTGTAAAACGCAGCAGTCATATTTGATCAACGTGAATACACCAATTATGGCAACCACAACCAAGGCTGTGACTCGTATCTCGTATCTAGGTTGCTAACATGCACAGCGAACCTGTTTCGCTTCTATAGTACTAATTGTATTAACGAACTGTGCTGCACCTAAGATCCGTGCATTTTGAGCAGTACATTTTGTTCCTCTAAATGAAGAAATGATTTAAAAAATATTTTACATCCGGTAGTTGATAAGCAATTTTCATTATTAGATTATTTTCTATTTGTCATTGATTTCCAAAACAACTATAAATTACTAAAATTAATTTATGTAGTCACAACTATCACGATAGTTAATATTCCCTAATTAATTACAATACTTAAAATGTTAGAAGCAATAACACATCCAAGTGTAGGAAAGCCTACCTACTGGATAAGAACTAAAATGTAATTGTATTTGTAGTAACTATATTTATAACAATAACGAATATTTTCATTCGAATTATTTGAGAAAAAATTATAAAATGACATAAATTGTAATTGTATTAAAATAGGATCAATGGTAACATGTTATAAGTTTATTGCTAATGCATCGTCGGCTATTACATTGTAATTGGGCTCGATTGCGTTTCTTCGTGAACTAAAATCGTAAATTATTCCGTGTGAACGTGACAGAGCAATACGCTAGAGCGGAGTGTGAGATGACCGGTTATCACTTTTTCGCATTAAAACTGCCCGCCAAGGTCAAATCTTACACCGAACGAAATATGCTCGAATTTATTCGGACGAGTATAAGTTGCCCATTGTATATGTACGTTTACTGTAGATAATTATAAATTACCATATATATAAATATATATATATATATATATATATATATATATATATATATATATATATATATATATATATATATATATATATATATATATATATATATATATATATATATATATATATATATATATATATATATATATATATATATATATATATATATATATATTTTTCAAATTGAAATTATGTTAATCACTAATAAATGAAATGATAAAATAATGAAAGGGCACTTATCTGGTCTGTGGTGACCAGGAGTGACTCCACGCCTTCTTCTTCTCCTCACTCAGTGTTTGCTGGTGCTTCCTGCTGTGGCACTAGAACCCGATCAAAATGGCAGTCTTTCACAGCGGCACACAACAATGCGAGACGAGAATGAATGCTGGAAAATAATAGGCGATTAGTGTTTCTTAAATATTAATGATTGTTATAAAATGTATATCAATATTTCGGCTCAGCCGTCGTCAAGATATGTGACATTTCTGAAATCGAACAATTCGTTGAAAATTTAAATTCAAGGAATCGAACAAAAAGAAATGGATTAATAATATTTTACACGATTTAGTTAAGGTACCGAAACCAACCGTGCAAAACGTTATTTTAAAATGAATGATAAAAATTAAAATAAAAAGCATTTGATGATTATGATAATATGATAAACCTTATTAATTTTGCCTATTGAGACCGGAACCTTTGCAAGCGCCTAAAATATAAATATAAGCCAATTCCCAAGATTTGACGTCCCTTTCTTGTGCATTATCACCAAGGCATTTTATTATTTTAACTTTAAAACATTGATCAAAAGATAAATTATGTGCCCTGGCATGCAAAGATATTGGGAGTTGGCTTTCATTTCCTACACTAGCCCTATGATTATTTAGTCTAATATTAAGTGGTGTTGTTGTTTCACCGATATAAAAGGCATCACAAGTCCTGCACAGAAGTTGATATACTATATTTTTTGAAATACAACTGCAATGAAAGGGAACCCTGTAACTATTAGTAGTATTTGGACTGGTAAAAAAAGGACTTAGATCTAACAGAGGACAAGTTTTACAACGTGGACGACCACAAGGTTGAAGACCATAAGTATTATTACCAATAGAGAAATTTTGATTATTTTTTGTTTTGTTTAATATTGATCTAATATTAGGTGGTCTGCGGAAAGATAAAATTGGCGGTGAATCTAAGAGATCCTTAGTGGATGCATCATTAGAAATGATGGGGAATAAATCAGATAATATATCTCGCAGTTTCTCAGCACCAGGAAAATAAGTGGTGCTAAGAAAGATTTTATTATTATTATTATTTTTATTTGAAGTAATTTTAGGTTTTGGTATATATTTTACTTCAGAGTTTAGAATATGTTTATCCAATAGAGGAGCAGGGTATTTTCTTTCAAGAAGAGATTGCTTTAGATTATTGAGATATTTATCTAAATTTTCTTTGTTGTTAACTAAACGGTGTCCGCGAATGGACATTGAATAGGGAATGGATCTCTTGGTGTGAAATGGATGACAGCTATCAAAGTGTAAATACTGTTCTTTATTTGTAGGTTTTATATGAATCGCGGTTTTAATTTTACCTTCGGAAATTGTTAAATCAACATCTAAGAAAGTAATTTGTGATTTAGAAATGGTATGAGTGAAATTCAAAGGGCCAAAATTATTTAGGTCGTCAAGAAAGGTTGTTAGAGTAGTTTGTCCGTGTGGCCAAATCATTACTATGTCGTCAATAAATCTATACCATAATATGGGTTTTAAATTTTGCGTTTGAAGAAAATTTTGCTCGAATAATCCCATGAAAAGGTTGGCATACGACGGTGCCATTCGCGTGCCCATAGCAGTCCCTTTAATTTGAAGATAAAATTCATCTTCAAAGGAGAAAGCATTACACGTTAAGACAAACTCGGCTAATTTGCAAAGAAAATCCGTAGAAGGTATTTGAGGATGAGGTCTCTCATCAAGAAAATAAGAAATGGCTTCCAATCCTAAATTATGAGGAATATTGGTATACAGGGATATAGCGTCAATAGTAACAAATAATAGGTCGTCTGACTTTGGAATTACAGTATTCTTTAAAATATCAATAAAATGATAGCTGTCTTTGATATGAGAATTTAGATTTTTCACAAAAGGTTGTAAAAAATAATCTACAAAAGCCGAAATTCTTTCTGTCGGAGAGTTAAAGCTTGCGACTATTGGTCGTCCAGGATTATTAGGCTTGTGAATTTTAGGTAATAGATAAAAATTTGGAGTTCTGATAGGATCAGGAATTAAAGTTTTAACATCTTCGTCTGATAATTTTTCATTTGATTTATTTTGTTCAATATATTTTTTTATTTTCACTGCAAAATTTTTGTTTGGATCTCTGGATAGTTTTTTATAGAAAGTTTCATCTCTAAGTTGTCTCAAGCCTTCAGTAACATAGTCAGTTTTGTTAAGTATGACAGTAGTGGAACCTTTATCAGCCGGCAAAATGACGATGCTGGTATCCTTGCTAAGACTCTCAAGAGTTGCACGTTCATCTACTGACAAGTTTGATGTTGGCTTGAGGCTATTTAGAAAAGATGGCTGTGTTACTTTGTTTAATAAAATAGTAATAAAATTTTCTACCGGATGATTTTTTGGTAATGGAGGGGGTTCTTTATTAGAGTGTGGACGAAATTGAGATAGTGCATTGTGTAATTTAATATTATTATTGTTATTCTTTTGATTTGAATGCCAAAATTCACGCCATCTTAAATTACGACAAAATTTAACAACATC